>JAWZYV010013775.1:1200000-1800000 GCA_038373885.1 Cheiracanthium punctorium | reverse complement strand
ATAGCTGAGTCGAGCAATATTCATGCTTGTAGTCAGAAGAGCAGGGAGCAGCCTCTAACTCCTGCCAACATTTCATATGTCTAAGAAAAACATCAAGGGAAACACTGAATAACAATTTCAAAATTACAAAGATTTTCAAATTCCTTAGGAGTCATTTTGGATTTTCCCCTTAAATCATGTGTACGAACCAAGGAAGTTATGAACTCACGGGTCATTTGGACCATAGACTAAATATTCTATTCTACCCTTGATATTCTCAGTACAAAAAACTTAAAGAGAGATGGGAACAATATTTTCCTTGAAAATAATATTAATTTCTTTTAATTCTCACGAGCGAAATAAATGAAAGGCGAAAAGTTCTGAACCTACAAATAGCGTTTTTCAATTTGCAGAAAGTCCCTTAAAAACGCGCAAAAGTGAATTCGCAATATCTCAGGAAATTATCATAGAAAATTGGTGAACATTTATATTTAGGGTAATTTGAAAGTTTTCTTTCGTTTAATAAAGTCAAAATATGGGGTTGCCATTGAGAAAAACGAAGTTGATGCAGAATTAAATATGAAGACGACCCCTTATGCAAATTAAATTAATAGTAAATTAAAGTACGCGTTATTTGCAAACGAATGGTATATATAACTTTGCTATACGACGAGCGATGGCAAAATAAAGAGCAAGTGGGCCTTTTTTTTCCGCAGCTGTACATACAATCTGAGTAAAAACGTTAAGGCGAGTAAAACATTTTTGGGAAAATGAAAAAAATTAATAAATAAAAGGGATTTAAATATTATTGTATTATTAATTACTAAAGTTCGCTGTTAAGAAATAACGCAACAAACACAATTTATAATTGATGTAAGTATCAGAGAAAAAGTCGTATACATACAAAACTGGAATATTCAGCTTTGTTAAAATCTTTAAGGTGGCAAATAATTCTTTTAAAAAATAAATATTCATATAATGTTTTAAATAATACTGAAATTAATAAAATATTGACAAGTCTTAAATTTTCAAATTTATGATACACTTCTTCGAAGTTTTGGTGCTCTTTGTGAAGATGGCGAGAGGTAAGAAGTTAACTGATCATGAAAGACGGCAGATTGAAGCTGTTTCTTTAAACAGAATGAGTAGCCTTGCTACTTCGATAAAGATAGGAAGATCAAAGACTCTAGTGAACAGTTTTTTAAAGACAATTATGCTTTATCATAACTGTCTTTCAAAAAATATGTAGATACCAACGTAAGACCTAAAGCTTTATCATTGAGTGATGAAGATTTTCCAGATCTACAGGAAAGTACTAAATCCGGAAACTTATTCTGGCAACATACTCAAATGTTTGTCTAATAACGATAGATATCACAATTAAAAGGTCTGAAAATTAGATTTATAAAGCAAAATTGGCTAGGTCTCAGTTTTTGCAGAAGCACAAAATAGATCGTTCCATTTCAGTGTGAACTGAAAATTAATTCATGGATGAAAAAGCATTCTCGGGACGATTTACTATCAAAATATGCATCTTAATTGTTATGACATGCCATTCTTATTAATTTCTCAGTAAATTCTAGAACCTCCCCATTTTTAAGTAAAATTCAGTGTTCAGCAGGCCTTATAACAGTACTTACGTAAATTGTTTTATATCAAAAATATTTTTTATACGTATATACATGTATATTGTTTATACATATATCGATGTATGTATATACATGTTTATATGTATAAACTGGAAGAAATAATAGTTACACTGCAATTCCAGATTAAATTGGTTTGGTTAACAAATCTTTCTTACATATTTTTCTACTTTTATTTGATGCAAATCTCTAGTATAATGCATTTCTTTCGGCATGCACTTAGCGGAAAAACAGGCTACTAATTATTTTCTCATCTGTTCTTGAATACATCATTAATGAAGATTTAAGCCTTTGAGTAATATTTGATTACATAACCAATGTCTTCTTATTCCCTTCTTGCTGAATATTGTTTGCATTCATAAAAAATGAGTGTTCAACGTTATCTTTTGGAACACAAAAAGCAACAAAGTTGTTATCGATTCTTGTTACAAAAAATTCATCTGCATTAGGAATAAGAGGCATAAAGAAAGAACGTTAGAAAACTCGAAAAACATTAGGAAGTCTGTAGTAAGAGGATAAATATACACAGATTGTTGTGATAAATATGATTTTTAAATGACTTTAATGTTGCTACTAACCTTTTATCTTAGATTATTTTTTAAATACGCTGAAAATGTTCATTTAATTTAGAAAGTACATAGATACCATTGAGAGATTAAGTTTATCATGATCTCCAATAATGCTCGGCATAAACACAACGAAACTAGTCAATAAAGTGGTGTTCAGGATTACAATTCAACTTTAAATCCTCTTTATTTAAAAAAAGAAACGATGAAAAGTATCAAATTTTATATTCTTAAGAATATTATCTCAAATACTTATTGGCAGCAAATAGCGTTATAAGTATTGTTAAAAGCAAATTATTTTAGCTGCATGAAAATTCTAAATTTTATCTAAGTTCTTATTGGTTTGCCAATGTTTTACAGAAAAGCAAAAATTTAAATCAGTATTACACCATTATAGCTTTTTTCCCTTATCCAATCCCCTGTCCAGTTTCCCTGCAAAGTCCACTTTCTATTCACTAGAGGGTTGTCCAGGTTATTCCATCAAACTTGGACGAAGAAAGGTATCTCATCCATCACTGAGGAAGACATAAAATGACAATAAACGAAATTACCGAGTGTGCATAAAGAGTGCTTGTAAAATTTTTCATTACTGTATCACCAAAAATAGATCTCATCAGTAATTTCAATCTACTAATACAGGGTGATCAATTTAAAAGAATACCTGATGATTCTTCTTATTACCCTTAAATTTCACGGATGTGGCAACTATTATAACACTGAAATGTAATTTTTTGAACCTTGTTTAAGCGTGGGTAGACAATTTCCAACACTGTTCGACTGTTACAACTTAACATGTGAGGTAAAACAGAAATGGAGACAGAAAATGTTATTTAAAGCTGTGATAATTTTATTTTTGAAAAACATAATCTAATTCAAATTTTTTTACACTATAATTCCTTACAGCAAATGTTGAAAATGTTACTCACAGTTTGAATGCAAACATGAAAACAATTGGATTTTCCAGAGAAACACTGCAAAAATCAATGAATTAAAACAAACCATAACTGTGGAAATCTCGTGATTAGCACCAACAATGTTGAAAAGAGTGTCCGAAAACTTTACGATGTGTTCATGTTTGTATTCAAAATGGTGGGGAACATTTTCACCATTTGCTGAAAGGAATGACAATGATCAATTAAAAAAAATGAATTAAATTTTGTTTTTCAAAAATAAAATGATCTCGGGATTAAGTAACGTCGGGCATCTTCATCCCTCTTCAACATCACAAATAAAGTTGTAATAATTCAACAGTATTGAAGATTGTCTTCCACACTTAAAGGAAGTACGAACAATTATATTTCGCTAACATAATAGTTGCCACATCCGTCAGAATTAAGGGTTGTGTGAAAAAACATCGGGTACTACCTTAAATTGATCACCCTGTATAACGCGAGAAATAACTGTGATTAAAGTTTATCTTCCAAACAGAATAGGCAATACGCTCTAAGACCAAAAAAAATGATGCACCAAGAAAGACTTATGTATAGTACATGCCCAGAAAAACAAATGATTCAGTTTCAGAAAATATGGATGATTTATTCAAGAGAAGGAGATTTATAAAATGAACCAGTCGATAACGCGATAGCTACTATTTCGATCGACATTGATTGATAGAGTTGGCGAATGTCCACCGAGATATCGTGCGTCATTCTGTCCAGTTAGTGCGTTGGATCGAAAAACTCTCTAGCTGGATATAGGGCAAACCCTACAACGCTCCGAATGTTCTCTATTGGGGTGTTTGGGGGGGGGGGGGTATCGGTTGGTCTTGCTGGTCCAGGCAGTGGTGTGCAAGAACAAAGACACGAAGTAGAAACTATCGCCGAGTGTGAATGGGCATCTTCTTGCTCAAATGCAAGTCCAGGATGTCTTGATAGGAAGGGTGACACAACGGGGCGTAGAATATCGTCGACGCACCTCCATGCGGTAAAAGTGTCGCGTATGACAACCAAAGGGGTCCTGCTGTGAAATGAAGTGACACTCGCTCGGACCATCACTCTTGGTTATCTGGCCATATAGCGGGGTACAGTCAGGTGGTCATCCCACCGCTGTCCTGGACGTCTCCAAACACGTATGTTTTAGTCGTCAAGGTTCATTTCAAAGCGAGGCTCATCAGCGAAGACAATTTTACACTAGTCAATGGAATTCCTTGTGCAATGTTCTCGACACAACTGCAAACGTGCTCGTGGGCGATCAGTGGTCAATGGTAGTCGGTATAAAAGGTCGCCGTGAGCTTAATTTTCTTTGTTTGAGCTACCTAGTAATTTCCCTTGTGGTCACTGGAACACCAGTTGCACGTAGGATGAATCATAATGATGAATTTAAGGCTGAGTGTCGCTCGGATTATTGATCGGTCCTCACATTCTGTCGTCTCTCTAGCCCGACTACTTCTTTCTTCAAGCTGTGGTTGGCCATGGCTCATGATTCCTGCCTACATTATCTAATAGTGGAATCGCTTCTATCCAACTGTCGAACAATTATAAAATGTAACTATCAGGCTTCTTTGAGCCCAACTGCACGTCCTCTGTCAAATGCTGACATCTGCGAATATTTTTCGCGCACTTGTATGTGAGTTATTGTTATTGTCTATATCTAAATGCAAGTAATGAAATTGGCATAGAATTTATGTCTTGGAATTAAAGTTTCTCATAGTTAATATCTTGCCGCGTGCGAAGTTAAGACGCGCTGAAGCGCCACGTGTTTATACCGCTTAACTTTTAAAAAATGAATTATTTGCCAAAGCAATCACGTATATCAGTTTGCATCCTCTGTTAAGTTCGCATTACTCCTTCTTGGTATGTCATTTTTTAGAGTGTCCTTACTTCCTGAAAATGACGAGAGCAAATTATTATTAATTACAAATAAACAGATCGTTTATGACACGCATGTGGAGACGACAATGGGCAAAAATGTACCAAATGTTGCCTATAAAGTCCTAGTGTATTATCCATAAATTAACATTTGGTGGTTTCAGTTAGAGTTTTATACTGTCAGCATTTACTCTAATAACATTCTGGAATATTACATGTTTTATGCATTGCCATTCACATACATTCATGTAGTATAATCATAGATTTTCAATATTTATTTCTACAAAAAATATATATTTAGACAGAAAAAAATTTCCATTCCTTGTTTGCATAGGTTAATTCCTAATACTCTCATTTTTTTAAAAATCAAATACACCGTCTAGCGTAATTTTTGAAACATTTGTGATTATACACTTGTAGCGAAATCTCGCTCTCCAGCAGAGGGCGTGAGCAAGCACTCTCTAACTAGTTGTCGATGTGAGAGAACGACAGACGAGTTTCGATTGTACTTCGATAAGCGCACACATGCGCATTCGTTTTGTAAAACTTCAATGTAAATATTATGTACATTTAATTAAATAGATTTAGTCAAGACTACCTCTCTTCGAGTCATTCATTTGAATATTTCGATTGACCACCTTCGATGAACCACCGACGCACAGTGGAGTATTCGTATCAAAATCCTGGCCAAAAGTCGAAAATTTTAAATTTGTTTAAAAACAGTAATATATATGTTTTTGGATAGCCTAGTAACTGATGCATCATGTAATGCATGTTTTTCGACCATAATTCATATCCAAAAGATGCAACACTCGGTTTAAAAGCAAGTTTCTTCATTTACGCAAGAGATTTCAGCGTTTTCTATTACTTCGTCTTGCATTTTTTACGGGCTCTTTAAATTAATTTACTGGTTTGATACTTAGTATAATTGTAGTAAAATATATGTATTTTAATTATATGTATCTATTAGCTTGAAAAAATAATATGACTTTATTTTAAAAAATTGTAAACTTTTTTTTTCTAATTTTTTTTCAAAAATTCACATTTCAAAAAGCTTTTTGAAGGGGTGTCGCGGCTTGTCGCGCCCAATTTCAACTATAATCGTAATTATTACAGTATTGAGTGTCTATTCCAAGAAAAAAATGTTCCCCCAACATCCACCATTTTTATAAAAAAAATTATTTATATAGCGCCATTTTTATTTTTTCGATAATTTTTCGACGGGTGATCGCAAAAGCTATACAAACATACGCACTTGTATTTCTCATAAACTATAAATTATGTGCAGGTGTTTGGATAAAGGTATATAAAATTCATTTTAGTCAAGATTTAACATCAGTATTTTAAATTCAGTATGTAATTTCTTATTTTTCTGATGTAAATTTGCTATAAGAAGAAAATTTCTACATATTCCAAAATTGCCCTTTCTTAGTCATGTAAATAGTCCCATCTATTTACAGCTTAGTTTTCCATTTATGTAGTAAATTGTGTCCAAAGCAAAAACTCCCCATTTTTGGTTCTCAAAGGTTGGCAACTGTGACTTCGGGTCATTGAAGTGTGAGTGTGTAAACAGAAAAGTGCTGGCTTGAAATAAATTACTTTCTCCTCGAGCTTGGAATGAGATTTTATGGGTTTGCAAAGGGGGGCATCTTTTAAGCAGTGCCCTTATATGATCTGCTCTAGATAAAGGCCAATGAAAAAGAGCAAGCCTTATAGCAGTGAGACCCTATAACTTCTTCTTCCAGAGGGGTCCGATGGTGCTCTATCTCTCTCTCTCTCTCTCTCTCAAAAAAAAAAAAAAAAAAAAAAAAAAAGGAAGAAGGAGAAGAAAAAGAAAGTGATTCTGAGTGAAGACGAATATCAGAGTTCAAAAGAATCGGAATGAAAAAGTTAATCTTCAGAAGTCATTAGAAAACTAAGATCCAAATAGTAACTACATTTAGAAAAGTGGAAAATCTGAAAACTTTTATGATAAAAATTGATTTATAGATAAGTAGTATTATATTTATAAGTATTATTATAAGTAAAGTATTACATTTATATATTTTTATTGTGGTTAAGGCAGCGTTTCTCAACCTGTGGGGCGCGCCCCCCAAGGAGGCGCAGAGCGTTTCCAGGGGAGGCACGAGAAAAACCAAAGAGCAAGTAATGATGCACGATTTTTAAAAATCGCCTAATTTATTCTCATTTTTACTCAAAAATATATCCATTTTCGCTTAAAATGTTCATTCAAACTTTACTGATAACATTATTTTGTAGAAAATTCGACTAAATGTACATTGTTAAAGATTAAAAAACTGAATGTATGCTGAACAATGTGAAGGGGGGGGTGCTACCGTAAGTTAGCCTTTGTTGGGAGGGGGCGAAGTTAAAAGGTTGAGAACCGCTGGGTTAAGGCACGGCTATTTTCCTCACGGGAAGGTTGCCTTGGCGGAGGGCTTTTTAAGAGGCTCTAATGCGTATTCACGTGACATCTGGAGAAAATCGCCCAAAACTCCAGACCGTTAGATCGACAGCCGCGTGGTATTACATTTATAAGTGGTATTATACAAAAGCAGTACTTTCCAGTAAGGGACACTCCCCGGACAAGACATTTGTTAGAAACCAACTTCGAGTCGTTTAGCGATATATCGCGTAATTTGGCGACAACACGCTTTTTTATATAATTTAAGAAGTATATAATACTAAAAAGTAAGTCAAAAGTCAACAGTAATGATTTTAACGTTAAAACACATGAAAAATATTTTTGGCCAGGATTTTGACACAAATACTCCATTGTGCGACGTTAGTTTTGAATTGCCTTTCGAAAGTGCCCTTTTGTCGTCATGGTGCATAGCGGCCGGTAAGGGCCGAATGCTCTTTATTTGTGATCAACTACATTGTTCGAGATTCTAGTAAGGGAGGTAAGTCCGCATTTTGATTTCGATATGAGTCTTGACAAGTTGAAAAAAAAGAGATCGACCCAAAAGGGTCTTATAACGAAGTTGTTTGGAAAAATTGATGAAAGTTTGAAATCGGAAGTAGATCCGAAAAAACTAAAACTTTTGTTAAATCAGTTGATAGAAAAAACAGATCATATTAAATTGGTTGATTCTGAAATTTTGAACGAAATTGATGTCAAGGAAGTAGAAACGGAAGTGGAAGCTTCCGAAGAGTATTTGGATAATTTGATAGCTTATAAATGTAAACTGTGCGATAGGATTGAAGAATTAGATCGTGATAAAGTTCATGTTCCAAATTCAAGTGCCAACGGTAAAGTAACAACTTCGTCGATCGCTTCAAATCAAACCTTTGAAGTTACTAACTCGATAAAACTGCCAAAGCTGACAGTAAATAAATTTTTCGGTGATACATCACTCTGGCTAGAATTTATAGGCCAATTTGAAAACACAATTGATAAAAACCCAAATCTGAATAAAATTGAAAAATTGATCTATTTGAAAAATTGTCTTGGAGGATCTGCTGCCAAAGCTGTTTCGGGCTTAGCATTGAAAGATGAAAATTATGACGCTGCTTTGAAAATTTTACGTTCGAGGTTTGGACAAAATAATCTGTTAATCAACTCTCATTTGGGAAAACTGTTAGATATCCCCCCTGTCAGAGATTCGAGCGATACTACGGGTTTGAGAAAACTGTTTGACCGTGCCGAAATCCAAGTTAGAAATCTTGAGTCATTGGGAATTGATTCAAAATCATATGGAAACCTCCTAGTACCAATCCTTTTAAAAATATTGCCACCCGATCTGACATTAGAGTATAGCAGATCAAATAAGTCTGAAAGTTGGAATCTTGAAACTCTTTTGAAATTTTTGGAAGACGAAATCCTTAGCCGCGAAAGAGCACTTGCTGTTTATTCGGGTAGAAATTCCCTGCGCGCAGATAGACTAGGTCAAGGTCGTGAGTTCCGAGTCCGAAGCGCTGATTCACCGAAATATAGAAACAGCGTTTCGAAGACTCCGACTTCCGCTCACGAACTGCTAACCAATATTAATTCGAAATGCATCTTCTGCAAAAACCAGCATGACTCAGAGAGCTGTGGGGAGGGTACCATTGAAGCTTGAAAAGAGCTTTTGAAAAGAGAAGCCAGATGCCTAAATTGCTTAATTCCATCACACCGGGCTAATGAATGTTGCCAGAGAGACGGTTGCTCCTTCTGCGGGAATAAATATAAACATTCGAAAGCCATTTGTTATCGGTTTCATAATAAAACAAAAAGGGAAAATCCCATAGACGCCAATTCGCTTCCAGAGGCGTCCGCTCCGCATGATACGGCCGTCTCGTCCTGTCAAATTGAGAAAAATAGCAACACTAAGAGAATTTTTCTCCAAACGGCGGCTGTCTCCGCACGTAATAAAAATAATCTTTTCGAAAATGTAAGATTGTTATTCGACAGTGGCTCCATGCGCAGTTTCATAACGAAAGATGTTTCTAGAAAGTTAAAACTTCCTTTCATTCGCAAAGAGTTGCTTTCGGTCCATTCCTTTGGTGGTGAAACACCTATGGAAAAGTCCTTTGACGTTGTCCGGGTCAAATTAGAAAATAGAAATGACCCGAATCTAAACGTATATGTCGAGGTGTTAGAAATCGAAGAAATTTCATCAGCACAAATTTCTCCTCCGGATGTTGATCTAATAAATAAAATCAAAGATTTGAGGAGTCTGAAATTGTCGGACACCTACACAGAAAACGGAAATGATAAAATCTCAATTCTAATTGGGGCAGACTATTATTATTCTCTAATTTCGGGAAGAATAAAACGGATTAATAAACAGCTAGTCGCAACCGAAACTTTGTTCGGATGGTGTTTGTTGGGGAAGGGTGAAACTAAGTCCATGGATTCCTTGGCGATGAAAGTTATAGTTGAAGAAAGCAATATCTCTGAAGATATTAAAAAATTCTGGCAGTTGGAAAGCCTCGGAATTGAATCTGAAATTGAAACTTCTGATCCACTTAGTGACAGAAGCTTGAAAAAATATGAATCTAGTGTCGTACACCAAAATAAAACATATAAAGTACGATTACCTTGGAAATCTGAAAAGGGACATCTGTTACAAAACAATCGTGAAATCGCTCTTGAAAGATTTTCTAGACTCTGTTCGAAGTTTCGAAATGACCGAACTTTGTTTTCAGAATATAAAAAGGTCATTGATGATTACCTCACCCAAAACATCATCGAGCCGGTTTATGAAAATGCCGAACCTGAAGTTAAACATCCAGAGTTTTATTTGCCCCACAGAGCTGTAATACGCGAAGATCGAGAAACAAGCAGACTCAGAGTAGTTTTCGATGCGTCGAGTCATAGTAAAGGAAACTTATCATTGAATGACTGCTTGGAAATAGGGCCTAACCTCTACCCCGACCTGTTTGAACTTTTACTCAAGTTTAGAGAATACCCAGTAGCCTTTACGACCGATATCAAACAAGCCTTTCTCAGAATCGAAATCGACGAAAGGGATAGAGATGTCACAAAATTTTTTTGGTCGGATTCACCTAGTTTCGAATCTCAATCCCCACACGTATATCGGTTCACTCGAGTGTTATTTGGACTAAATTGTTCCCCGTTTTTACTCGGTGCCACGATTAAACATCATTTGAGAAAGTTTGCCGACAAATTTCCCGACACTTGTGAATTACTAAATGAATCTTGTTATGTCGATGACATTATTACGGGATCTAGTGACGCCGACAGTGCATTTGCTACTAGCAAAGAATGTATCAGGATTTTTGAAGAGGCAAATATGCAATTACATAAATGGAAAACCAATTCGGAAATTTTAAGGAAACTTTGGCAAGACGATGGCATATCTGTAGAAACAACTAGAGACGTTTTAGGACAGACTGGTATAACTTCTAAAGTTTTGGGTATCGCGTGGGATACTGAAAAGGATGGCTTTTATTTTGATACGCATAACTTACAGAAGTTCCTCCGAAAGCAAATAAATTCGAAACGTTTTCTGCTACAAGTAGCTGGGCGTATATTCGATCCTGTAGGATTCATTACCCCATTTGTAATAAGAATCAAATTTCTAATTCAGCAAGTTTGGCAATTAGGTCTTCAATGGGATGAACTATTGCCCCTTGAATTTCGAGAAAAGTTTAATAAATGGTGCGAAGAACTGTCTAGCCTTGAAGCCATTCTCGTTCCTCGGTGTTATCTTACACAAAATAATTTCGATGAAGTCCAGTTACATTGTTTCTCAGACGCCTCGAAAATAGCCTATGGGACAGTTGCTTACTTGAGAATTAAAAATTCAGACAAGACCTTTCACACTAGCTTTGTGGCATCCAGAAGTCGAGTCGCTCCTTTGAAGATTCTTTCCTTGCCTCGACTAGAGCTCATGGGAGCACTTTTGTCGGCTAGATTATGTCGCAAGATTCTGAAAACACTAAAGTTCGTAAAGTCTTGCTATTTTTGGACAGACTCTTCTATCGTATACCATTGGATTAGAAACAATCCATTAAAATTTAAGCCGTTTGTGCAGCATAGAGTGGAAGAGATTCATAAATTGTCCGAACCCTCGAACTGGTTCCATTGTCCAGGAAAACTGAACCCTGCTGATTTGATCACAAGAGGATCTTCTATCGAAAAACTGAGAGGAAATGATATGTGGTGGCTTGGGCCAGTATTCTTAAGGCAGCCAACTAACTGCTGGCCTCGAGGCGAAAAGTGTCCGATGAACAACGAGGAGTTAGAATTGAGGAGCAGATTTAAACACACTATTCAGAACAAATGTTCCGTAGAATCAAATGAAAAATTATTAGACCTGAAGAAGTTCAGTAACCTGACCAAACTACTTAGAGTTACTTCATATGTTCTAAGATTCGTATTCAACGTTAGACATACGACCAAGAGAAATGGAACCCTTTCTGCAGAAGAAATACAATTAGCCGAAGACTTTTGGATTCGAGATTCGCAAAGAGAATTTTTTGGTTCGGAAATTGCGAACTTGAAAAATAATCAAGGAATAAGATCTGATTCGTCGATTTACTCTTTAGCACCATTTTTGGACTCTAAGAAAATACTCAGGATCAAAGGTCGATTCGCTGAGTCAGATTTCTCTCTAGACGAAAAACAACCGATCCTCCTTCCTAAAATGTCGAGATTCACGGAGTTGTTGGTAAGAAAGGAACACGAAAAGGTAATGCATAGCGGAGTATCCCTAACGTTGACGAAAGTGAGAAAGAAATTCTGGATTCCTAAGGGACGACAATTAATAAAGAAGATTATCAGTAAATGTTTGATTTGCACGAAGTATTCAGCAAAACCTGCTGGCCAGATAACAGCTCCCTTACCCAAAGATAGAATATCCCAAACGCCTCCTTTTAATGTTTGCGGCGTTGATTTTGCTGGACCAATTTATGTTAAGAATGGTACGGGAACTATGAAATCTTATATAGCACTTTTCACTTGCGCGGTCACAAGAGCGATACATTTAGAGTTAGTTACAACAATGTCGACGAAATGCTTTTTGTTAGCCTTTAGGAGATTTGTGGCCAGACGAGGAAATTGTACTATTATATATTCGGATAATGCAAAGGCCTTTAAAAAGGCCAGTAGAGAACTAGAACACATCTCCGAAATATTGTTGAGTCATCAGTTGAAAGATTACATTTCTTCCCAAGGCATCACTTGGAAATTCATTGCGGAAAAATCCCCATGGTGGGGAGGATTCTATGAACGTTTAGTAAAGTCAGTGAAGGATCCGTTGCGAAAAATATTAGGTCGTGCACTGTTGAATTTTGAAGAGTTATCCACCTTACTGACTGAAATAGAAATGATTGTGAACATGAGACCGCTGACGTACGTTAACAACTCCCTGGACGAACCCTCGCCTTTGACGCCTTCTCATTTCTTAAACTTTGGAAGAAATGAAACAGAATTTCCAATAAGTTTGGTAGAACTTGAAGATACGTCTAGAGAATCTTTAACTCGAAGAAAGATGTACCAAACCCAACTTCTTAAGCAAGTCTGGAAGAAGTGGAGGAATCAATACTTACTAAATTTAAAAACTGCGTACCATCTTAAAACTCCTGAATCCTCCAAAGACATGAAAATTGGACAAGTCGTACTGATAGACGGAACATCAAAGTCGAAACTACTGTGGGACTTGGGTATTATTCAGGAATCATTCACTGGAAGAGACGGACATGTTCGAGCTTGTTTAGTGAAAACTTCAAAGGGACTATTTAGGAAGCCCGTGCAACTCTTGTACCCACTTGAAGTGACTGATGAACTTTAAAGACAAGACTATATCCTTTTTTATGACAATAATCATTAACTTTTCTCATAATCTAGTATTCAGTGTTAATAATTTGCATCCTTTAAAGTTTATGTTTAGATTATTATTTACGTGGAGAATTCAAAATTTAAGTTCGATTGTTTGACATACAATTTAGTAGTTATGTTTGTTTATTCCTTACTAGACATTTGTATTGTATTTTCTTTCGAATTAGATTTGTGTAGGTGAACTCTCTTGAAGAGTTCAGGTGGGGAGTGTAGCGAAATCTCGCTCTCCAGCAGAGGGCGTGAGCAAGCACTCTCTAACTAGTTGTCGATGTGAGAGAACGACAGACGAGTTTCGATTGTACTTCGATAAGCGCACACATGCGCATTCGTTTTGTAAAACTTCAATGTAAATATTATGTACATTTAATTAAATAGATTTAGTCAAGACTACCTCTCTTCGAGTCATTCATTTGAATATTTCGATTGACCACCTTCGATGAACCACCGACGTTAGTTTTGAATTGCCTTTCGAAAGTGCCCTTTTGTCGTCAACACTTTAGCTTACTGCATTGACTGAAATACTGAACAAAGATGATGCTTTAAGAGATTACCTAACAAAGAACCAGCTTTAAAAATATTCAGATTAAGTAAAGCACTCAAAATCATCTGTAATATCTCTGCAAATATTAAAAAATCTACAAAACTTAAAATTAAATATAATGGACAAAATTATATAAATACGTTTTTCCTAATTTTACAGTACTATATAAACGATTCGGCATTTCGATTATGATTTTTAACGAAAGTTGAACGTGTAAAAGTAGACAATAGTCTAAAAAAACATTATAGTGTGTTTGAGATTACGTAACACATTAATTCGTAGAGAAACAATACCGTCTCTTTTCTTTTCAAAACGACAGAAGTCGAATCGATCATTAAGCCAGAAAAAGCGAACAACATACAATGACACTGCTGCAAAAAAGTAACTGGTTTAGGAAAACGAAATGCACATGTCAATACGTAAAACATCATGTTTATTAATCTAAAATGAGAGCTATCCAAACTATTGCAGTCAAACAGTAATTTGATTTCAGAGGAAATTTATGGAAAAGTTTACAAATTAAGAATAACTGATCCTTGACAGCATTTTTTATTTTACGCTGGTATTATTATTTCAAAGCTATTTTATCCAATGCAGGAAATTAATATATGTTTTAAGTGGAAATAAAATGAGAATTTCGTGCTATGATCATTTTGACCCACATCCCATTGCTCCTGATTAAAAATGTTCTAGATAATGATGATATTGCAAAACAGTGACAATGTGAAAAATATAAACATAAACGACCTCTCTTTTTGTTTTTAAGTACGTATTTCATATTAAACGTAATAAATTTAATTTGTGTATGAACAAGAAATTACTTTTCTGTGGATTAAGAAATTGCCGAATAGGTTTAACTGGAAACGTAGTAAAATTTCTCATTTATATAATTTATCTAAAAATATTTAGATAAATTATATAAATAAAGTGTAAAATGTGAAAAAAAGTGCTAAAATACTAATTTAAAAACAGATTACTGAATTTTAAGTTGAAAATTATTTAATTTTTAAATCTACACTGTAAAAAAAAAAAAAAAAAAAAAAAAAAAAATCCGTGAAAATACGGGAAATATACTGGCAAATGAGAAGCCAGTACTGTTTCAGTATATTTATGGAATTTTTCTCCTGTAATTTCCAGTAGAAATGATGTTCCAGAGAGGAGGTGACCCTTGATGTAGAAATAAACATTTTTATGTTTATTTCTACAAAATAGGAGCTGTCTAAACTTTAATATAACGTATAGAAAATAAAATTTGATATATATTCATGCGATATAGAACAATCTATGGATTGATCATTGAGTTTATCCAAAAAATTAAAATCAATGCCTACAAGAAAATATCATTTTACGTAATAAAATTTTAAATTATGATTAACCTTTTTTTAACTTCTTTCTTTCAAAATTTAAATTCAATTTAAATAAAGTTTAAATCTAATCGAAAGATATATATTTCAAAAGATAAAAAGAATTTGGATCTATGATTTTATACAAGACAAGACTAGCTACGGAAAAAAATGTGTTTATCTGAAATGTATAATAAATTCATAAAATAGTGATTACTTCATGTAATGTAAATATCAATATCGGTAATTTGTTATTATTTTACTTTCTCTTTAAATATTTTTCTACATTGAACTAGATAAACGTTTAATTAACTTTGAGACTACGAACAAACATGAAAAAGACGGTATTTCGTAAATTAATAGTCAATTTTATTATGCATTCAATGTAGTTAGATAAATTAAAGGAAATATATATTGCCCCCTCCCAAAATACAATAAATAAATAAAGCCTTTTATTTCTTCATATTTTCTTCATTTCCAATATAAACCAAAATGCGTGTATCCGAAATTTTATCTCACACTATCTGATACGCACTTCCACTTAAAACCTCTTAGCTAATGAACAACAATACCCTCAAACTCATTCCGGAGCCTTTATAAATTACTTTTTGGCTTTGCGTTTGAGTGATGTAGAACCTTTAGAAAGTTACTGAACTATAACATAGGCTATAGCTACAAAACACAAGAAGTGCATTTTTCAATTTGAAGTACAATTTCAAAATATCGGCAAAACTGTTTCCTATAAAACTTTAAACGATCTGTCTTAAACTTCTCAGCAGAAAACGCACTTATCTTGATTGTAAGTTTCGTTCCACTGCAGTGCGGTTTTTGTTGTTGCTCTACCAAGATTCTTCTAAAGTTTCTTCTGAGATTACTTTATGTTTTTTCCCCACTGTTAAGACGTTAACTTAATTTTCTAATGTTATTATAACGGAGTTTCTTGATACCATTTAGATATAAAACTTTCCCGTAAAGGAAATCCGAGGCTAATCTAAGGATTTTGCTATAAAGTATTTCAGTCTGTTCAAACGCTTAGTATTCAGTCAGGAAAATAACACATTTCAAAAGAAAAGTGACACTGAAGTTTTCTGAATTTCGACTTTATGTGGAAAATTAATATAAAGCATTCATTTCAACAACGTCTAAAAGCTTTTTTAATTATTAACTCGTAGACTTTTTAAATCTAGAACGAATCAACTCGAATTTACTTAACTTTATGAGAATAATAATTATGAGAATTACGAGAATTATAAAGTTATCAAGCGTTTAAATAAATTTGAATCGGTGATTAATTCAACAAAAAAAAAAAGTGAAATGATAATATAATGTTTGAATATTTTCCTCCAAATTCGCAAACTTACGTCAACTAATAATAATTTGGCACTTTCCCCAATTAACTATGCCAGCGTTTCTCAAACTGTGGGGCGCGCCCCTCAAGGGGGTGCAGAGCGTTTGCAGGGGTGGGGGGTGCGAGAAAAACCAAAGAGGTACTGATGCATGTTTTTAAAAAAATCATCTTATTTATTCCCATTTTTACTGAAAAATATATCCATTCTCGCTTAAATTTTCATTCAAACTTTACTGATTACATTATTTTTCAGAAAATTCGACTAAATGTTCATTGTTAAAGATTAAAAAACTGAGCGTATGCTGAAAAATGTGGGGGGGGGCGCCACCGTAAGTTAGCCTTTGTTGGGGGGAGCGACGTTAAAAAGTTGAGAACCGCTGAACTATGCAATTGTCCAAAGGACTCCAAAGTATAAATATTTTAATCTAGGCTGCATTGTTAAAGAACATTTTTTTAGCCCTGTAAAATATGGTTCGTTTTACACGCACCAACCTTCTAGTACACAAGAGAACTGAATATTGATGTTAAGCATAATGTAAACTAAAAGAATTGTTATTCGTCATACTGCATCGTATTTTAGCTGGCATTGTTTTTTATACCAGTTTAAAGATTAATTTTCCAATAGTATATCGGGTATTCTGGAATACTAAGCAATACAGAAATGGATTCCAAGACATCAAATAAATAAGAAAGAGCTGAAGAAATAAAGACGACGCCAAATGTATCTTCTGTAACGGAAAATTCTGCAAAGATGAACGAGGACTGAATTTGGATTCATTGCTTAGGCTGTTATTTGTGATCTCACCTTGAATATACTGGAGCAGAAAAGAAATGTTATGTCTGGGACTTCTGTAAATAGCTTCGCACAAAATATTAAAAATATGGCTTTTATATATACAATAACTAAGTTTTACGAACTGTGTTTAATTTTTCAATGGTTTAAACTGCCTATTCAGTGTTACCCAACTATTTTTCATTAACATCCTTTTGGAAAACAATTCCAATAGTATATTTTTTTACATGTGACAGTTCATTGCAATTAATCATAGTATGTATTCGTGATGGTTATGGAGATTTTTTTCAAAAGCCAGTTAAAATATTATTAAAAATTAAGCGGTATTATATAATATCGTCCCCTCCTCTACACCGACGAAAAACTTGGACTTATCGTAAGTTCGACTAATCGACTAATCTTAAATTCGTATTGCGTAAAAACCTCGACACAGCTAGATATTCGACTTATCGCGAAATCACTGCATATACATCATCTTACTCTATTGGACAGTTTTTTAATGCACGGAAATAATATAGTACACAAATAATTTTTTAATACAATTATATATTGGCATTACTGTACTAAAAAAATGTTCTTATGCTGTCTAATCTAAAGTATTTATACGCTTTTATTTAATATTTAATTAAAACTGAATAAGAATTGAATGTATAACAATGCGGATTACAGTTGAATTACAAAAGACTCAGCTGCTGATAGGAAAAATGAAAAATATTTCTAATGTTAAATTAATGCATTATTAAAAATTTGTAAATACCGTCAAACTATAACTGTACAAACAGGATTTCTGTCGCTTTGCGTCACAATACATTTATCATAATAGTAAATAGAAATTGTTAGCAAATAAATAACGCCCTTATAAATTTAGGTACTGTATCCTTAAAGTTTTTTAATCCGAGCTAAAATGTACACATTGAATTGTTATGCTTATGGAACTCTTTTTCGAGGTCATACCGTGTATTCAATTTTCTCCTTCTATTTACTCTAGTACAGTGTTATTATAAAACTATTATTCATTTTGAAACTTGTGCAAATACTGTGATTTTTTTACCGTGCTAATATTTTAATATTTATCGAATAATAGTTTGAATAAGCATGTTTAGTGTTCAGTGCTTTATATGTAGGAACATTTTACAAAGCAACGTATATGCGGAGTAAATATTCTTTTTGACAATTTTTGTCAGTTTATCGTGTCATATTTTTTCCCCCATTTGAAAGCAGCTAATCAATTGAATTTTATTATTGTTGTTATTATTACTATTTATTTATTTTTGGAGAGGGGGGGGATAATCAAAACTTTTATTGAATTTGCTTAAGTAAGAAACTTCGATTCCAAAAACTTTTGATCAATCATACAAATGATCAATCATACTATATAACTGAATGAAAGTAACACACCAGACATCCTAACTCGGTCTGCATTCTATTCGATATGTAGACATTCTATTCGATAATTGTTCAATTTATTTTGGCTAATTTAGTCATTTCTATTTCATAACTTTAAAAGCGTGTGTGTGTATATATATATATATATATATATCAAATTAGTTAAACAATTATCACTTGATGACTTCCCAAAAAGATTTAATTACTAACAATGAATAATTGAGCTAATATAACTTCTATTGAAATTAAATGTCACATAATTGAATTTCTCTCTTAAAACCAATTAAGCCGGTTAAAACATTCGGCACTAATTTGTATTAACAATGATCTCGAACAGTTATATAATGAATCATTTGATATGCAGAACATGCCTGCCTCTGTAGCTCAAAGGACAAATCCGGTTATCTGTAATAAGATTTAGCTTATGATATCCCTGAATTATACGCAGAAGGATATTACGCTCTTATTCCACCAATTATTTCACCAAAGATTTGAAAGTTTAAACTGCATTTAATGAAGATGAAGAGTTTTTATTCAAAGAAGGAAAACAGCTCACAAGTAGCGATGAAATGTTAAACGACACGAGTGCATATAAGTAGATGCAATTAAAAATTTAGTAAAACTAAATTTTAATATTGATTTGTTTCAAAGAATATTCGACAGTACTTACTGTGCATCATTGTATCACTATGAACATAAAGGTATGTTTGTGTTTGTGCAATATATCTTTGTGATGAAAGTAACAATGTTTAAGCATTTTATTTTTTCGTGAATGATATTAAATATTATACACACAAACTTAGTGAAAATATACCATTATGCGGGTTTTTTCAAATACTTTTTAACTCGCTTTTATTAGTTTAATCTGTATGTTTGTTTGTTTGTTTGTAACCTACTCCTTTGAACTCGATTTTGACCCACTTTAAACGGTCAGATTTAATTTAAACTTTGTAGACTTATCAAGGACCGATGACAAGACAAGAATTTGATAAGTTTATCCCATTATCCTGGTTAGGATCGTCAGTATTAGAAATTTTCTTAGAGATCCTTTGAGAGTGAGAGTGAGACAGATGGAGCAAGCGCGGTGCGCATGCGTACCATTCCGGCACTCGGCTCAGCATAATGGAGTAGAACCTCTCCCGCTATTGGTAACGGTATCCATTGGTATGTTTGGGTAGTTACGTGTTTGAGATCCTGATGGCAAATCTAAAATTCTTTTTGCCTCAATTTAATTTGGATGTTACATGGATGTTTGTGTTTGTTGTAGCCGTTATGAAACATGTTTGTTGATTAGAGACATTTTTTTTTCCCTTTTTAGTGAGGAAGGTAGCATTTAACTGCAGGTTAATTAATATTTTGGTGCACAGCATGGGTGCAGACAGACGAGGGGGGGGCAGACGAAATGGGGCCCTTTACTCAGCTTTCAATTTGATATTTAGTTTACAATTGAACTTTAGCTTTAAATTTTATACCCAGCCCACTCCGAAATAAAATCCTGGCTATGCCACTGGTGCACAGTGAAAATAAAGTATCTCCCAGTTTGTACTTTCCAACTTAGTGTTCCTCAGTGTCTTATGAGAGATATCGAAAATTAAAAATAAATTTTAAAAAACAGTTTAACAAAACTAAAAAACACGCTTTTACAGTAAATCGAACTAAAAAGTGAAAAATAAAAATATAGTTTAAAAAAAGACAAACTAAAAGACAAGCTTTAGTGATAAATTGAACTAACTGAAAAGTGAAAAATAATTCTTAATATAGAAATAAATTAATGAACTAAAAATAGTATTATTGAGAAAAAAGCGTGGGGTGCTCCATATATCAGTTCTTGAGAATATTCGATCTGTACGATTAGTATAAAAATGATACAAAAAATATACCACAAAGCTCCCCACACTTTTCTGACAATAATACTATTTTTCGTTGCTTAATTTATTTCTATATTAAGAATTATTTTTCACTTTTTAGTAAGTTCAATTTATCACTAAAACGTGTTTTTCAGTTTTTTAAAACTATATTTCTTTTTAACTGAAAAGCTCAGTTATGTAACTTTTAAAGTTCCAACAGATTGTTAAATACATTTTAGGTTGTTTTTTTTTTTTTTTTTTTACGTAAAATTCAAACAAATAAACTTTCAACAAATACTGAATTACAAGCAATTTATGTTAAACATTGTACAAACTTAAGAAAAAGAACTAAATTCGCTCGGAAAACTAAAATAACTCCGAAGGTTTTAAAACTGGGACAAATTTGTCTCTCTTTAAAAAATTTAACAAATTTCACTCGTATTTGTATGAATTTAAAGAGAAAATTTTATAGATAATATTCTTTTTCTTTCAAGGAAAACGATCACACTTCCCCTTTTTTACGTCTACCCCCTTACGAGGATTATGTTCAAAAGGTTCTGTAACCGATTTCTATGTATTCGTGAGCGTTGTATTTTTACAGCAAGAATTTTATGGATATATATTTTCTTCTTAAGGTCACGTAGGATATGAGAGAAGAGCATTTTGGCCCTTTACCCTTTATAAGTTACTACTTTTGGAAAATACTCTTATTTCTAGCACCAAAGCTAAAGAACTTATAGAAAGGAAGGTAGCCTAAAATGATCCACTTAAGGAAAAAGCTTGTATCAAATAATATAAATGTTTAAATAAAACTTTGGCCCTTTGCTGTCATATTTTACACTATATCGTAAACATATTTTAATACTATTTTAAAAGCACACTGAGTACTGAAAAAAATAGAATTTTGAAAAAGTGTCTAAAGGAAAATTTTACCCTCAACCAAAGGGAAAAATGATCCTTCATTCGAAAATAATTTTAAATTGTTTTTGTTGGTAAAGAAAAGTAATAATGACTATACATAATGAAATAAAATAAAATTTATTTATGAAAATTTTGAAATAAAAAAGTGTCACAAGCAATGACATGGAATATTTCAAAATTAAAATTGGAAAATTATGGCCCGCAATAACCGCAGAAATAAATTATAATTTAATATGTTGCCACGCTTTTTGAGTACTGTTGTAATGGTGTCATGATGTCCAGGACTCGGTACTGGAGTTTGTTCAGTCGATGGATCATTTTATCCGTCAGTATGGCTGCCCACTTTATGTCATATTACTAGATGACGCCGAGAAACATAACGAACTTACCAAGTGTAATTCCCATCTAAAAGTATACTCTATTCAGTAAAACAAGTCCCATTTCTGTATACAAAAGACTGCATATATAAATAAATAGAAAAATTAGTTTTTGCCTTTTAACAAATGTTATAAAACCCAATTTTTCGAATTTTATTTACACACGCAATACTGTGATTTGCTTGAATACTGTCATTGCTTCTTCTTCACTTGGTACAACCATAGTTTATGTGTTACACGGTAAACAGCTCTAGCTGCATGGAACGAAATATATTTTGATCGTTTTTAACAGTAAGGGTCCTTTTAGACCACCTTCCTCTAATTCCTTAAGTTTAAACAGAATGTTAAATGCATTATAATTTAAAAAAATACATCCCTCCTTGTTTCTTTCAAATATTAAGTCTCATAAAAGCATAAATATAGAGGATAACCTGAAAACAAAACAGTCTCTTCGTCGCAACACCGTCTTTTCTATAGCTATGAATGAATGCTTATGTTAAGCTGCTTGTAAATAATATCACCTTTTAAGACCCTAAATGTTCTAACATGATGCAACTTATAATCCCCATTGTTTTTAATCTTCCTTCCTCTTCGCAATCTCCTTTTCGATTGTTTTCACTTTCGATTAAAAAAAAAGAATTCAACAAGCTCATCCGTTGTTCTTAATCTCAGGAAGAGATTAGCAGCTTCATATGCAACAAAAGATAGTTTATGTTTTGTTCGTGGAAAAAAATAAATAAATCTGAGATTAGAATCTTGCGTGCGCCATGCTAAAAGGATAAACAGCTACTTGTAACTGTATCCCGGGGGGAAAAGATTCACCTTACATGTTCGAAACAATGTAGTGCCTGAATTTACTTTTTTTTTTCTTTTTTCTTTTTTGAATCGTATTACATCGCGAATGTTAAAAATGAACCGCTTGTGATGCAAGATAATTTTTAAGAAAAATATTTCAGGTAGTGCCATTCCATACATATTTTCCTCGAAGCCATTTTAAGTATTTTCCTTTTTTAAAAATAATATTTAGTTCCTGGACACATCAATGAAGGTTTGTTTGATTTATTATTCAGTGATAAATATTACTCATTTCTTACTATGAGGTTTTTAGTTAAAACCTAATTTTTCTTCTCGTGTATTTTTTAATGCACATTATTAATTTTTTGATGTATAAAACTAGTTATACTCTTAGAAGGAATAATTATGTTACAGTGGTTAATACAAACCCTATTAACCGCAGATACCAAGTTGAGTTGAGTTGAGTTGTGTGATATTGCTAGCTTACACTGGGGGCACCTGCTTACGGAGGAAATATCATGGTCAAAGGAATCGAACGTGTACTTACGTTACATCTGCAGAAAACCGACCAAAACCGCAGACCATTAGATCGACAGCTGCGCGATAGCCTCGAAAGCGGAATCTTTACACTTCAGCCATCAACCATGCACATTCTTTCATCCATTCAGGCAGGCAATATATATCACAATATCATATAATTCGTTAATTCTGTCTGTCATTTATTCGATGTTATTTCCATTATTATAAAAACATACTTGTAGAGGTGGATGCAAGAGAGAAAATACTTGTAGGGGTAGATGCTAGACGAGAAATGGCAAAGCTTTGCATCTGTTTCGCGAGACAAGACAGGTGTCTGTTTTTCGTCTCCCATCCATCCCTAAACATTTATTTTGGTTACTTTCATTGGTACCCAAAATTCCAATTTCATTTTGGAAACAAAATAAGTTTCTTAATTTCCGGTCTTTTTTTCCGCCTCACTTTATTTATTTATTTACTAGAAATCAAAGCCCGTTGTGGAAGCAATTACAGCGGGCGCTAAAAACATGTGACGAAAATACATCTACACTCAATATATTTCATCTTCGTCCACCTAAAATAAATAACTTCATGTTCATATTTTTATTATATACCAAAATCGAAATTGTCTTTTCTTCTAAAACCTTGCGAAATGTTTCCTCATTAAGTTCCTCGTTAAGTTTTTAATTAATTTTACCTTTAAAAATAAGTTTTGACTGAGTGTTCTAGTCACTTTTCTACTTTTAGCAAATGACTTAAACCATTTTGTTTCTTTCAGTGCTATAGAAATCCTACATTAGGGCAAAAATTATGGGGGAGGGTGTCTTGGTCAGAGCAGTTTTTAAGGAGGTTCTAACACGTAAGTTCTCGTTACATCTGGAGGAAAACCGACCTGAACTCCAGATCGTTAGATCAACGACCGCGCGGTAGGCCCGACCGTGGGACTTTCAAATTTCATCCGTCTACCACAGGGATGGGCAAACTACGGCCCGCCGGAAGGTTTTATCCGTCCCACTGATGGAATTTTATTTTGCCGGTCTGACTGAAATTGAAAGAACATATATGTATTTATATATTATATATCCATATTAAGAATCATGAAGATGGCTTAAAGAAAGTGCATTTTGAGTTCGAACGCAGATTTCAAGATTTCAGTGCCATTCAAACAGAATTGGATATTTTTACCATGCGTTTCAGCGTAAATTGTGAAGCAGTGAGGTCCGATTTGCAGCTTGAATTAATTGAGTTGCAATCTAACAATCATCTCAAGCAGTTGTTTCTAAATATGCCAGAATTTTACAAATCATTATCGAAAGTAAGTTTCCCAAATTTAATATTTCACGCCCAGAAAATCAGTGTTATGTTTTCTTCATCTTATATATGTGAACAAGTGTTTTCAAGTATGAACCTAAGAGAGAATTCTTTGAGAAGTAGACTGACAGATGAGCATTTAGCCTCGTTCCTTAGAATCAGTGCATCTCACTTCGAACCTCAATATAAGGAACTTTTAAAATGAAATCGCAATTTCATTCATCTCATTAAAATATTTAAATTGTAATACTTGTACATTGTTTTTAAAATTTAAAAAAAAATTATCTTGGCCCACCAAACTTTTTAATTTCGATTTTTGGCCCGCGACCGAAAAAGTTTGCCCATCCCTGGTCTACCGTGTTCAGTGCCTTATCCACTTTACAATGGTGGGGGCTCGGTCAATTTACTGAATTGAAAAGCGACGCGCATGCACGGAATAAAAGTGTTTGTTGAATTCAACAAAATTTGATTTGCGCTATTTCAGTAGAATAATTTTGTTGGTTTTTAACAAAAATTTCGTTGAATTAACAGAAATTTGCTGATTTGACAAAAATATTTCTTTGAAATTAAGCCAACCAAAATTATGTTGAATCCACTTAGGATTTTTTTTCCCCCCGTGCGACAGTTTGATTCAGAATTTTATAATTTCTTAATATTTTCTGAACTACCAAATTTCGACCTACTAATTTCGAAGTTTAGATCATAAAAATATTACCTATGAACGAAATTTATGAGCGCCTTTATTTTTTTCTTTTTGTCCAATTTCTTATTAGGAATATTGGTCGTTTTTATTATATCTATATTTTTTTAAAATCAGCATAATGTAAATTCTTCCTGTTTTTATGAACATAAAAAGAATGCATCTATATATATATATTAAGAAATCCCAAATATTAAACTATTTTCTAACTACAAGAAACTCTCATTCCATGAAACCATGCATCATTAATCCACTGCTAAGTAATACCTATTGTCCCAACGTAAGCACCACATTGCCACAAAACCGCACTTTACTCCGAAATTTTCAACAAATTACCTTCGCAATCATGAATTATAATCTCATTACGTGGCACAGAGATTGGCCGTTTTCCAAAACTGTAGCACCACAAAAGTTTCAAACCAATCCGCAAAAACGCACGCATTCCAAGGAACAGGCTATTGCCGTCAATCGAAGAAACTAAACACACATTAGGTGGACGTGCCAGTAAATCACTTACTATTAGGTCCGTTAAAATTGCAGGAGGGTGCGCGAGGTCAGAGGGTACTTTAACGATAGTCATCTGAGGAGGTGATCATGTTTATCATCTTTTAATATCCTCATACCTGGCTAACCCTAATCCACGGATGACCTTATGGCTCCAAACCAGGAACTGTCCTCACCCGGCGAGGGCTGTTACGGCACCCATTGTATACAGGGTTGCAGAAGGTGAGGAAATCGCCAAAGTTGCAAGATCATTATGTTTCCCTTCTCTGTAACTGGGGTTATAAATTGCATTTTTCTGCATTTTCACATAAAGACATATTGTCAGTTTCATTCTCCTTCGATAGATTTCGAAGCCTTCCGAATATTAAACTGTGGTTTCGTTTCTGTAAATGTATTCTAGCCGTGTAGCCACAGTTCATCAATTAGTAGGGTGACATTCGAGATTAGTTTTACAACTTTTAGGATACATCAAGACGGCTCAGATTAGTTTTACAAACTTTTAGGATACATCAAGACGGCTCAGATTAGTTTTACAAACTTTTAGGATACATCAAGACGGCTCAGATTAGTTTTACAAACTTTTAGGATACATCAAGACGGTTCGAGATTAGTTTTCGACAAACTTTTAGGATCATCCAACTCCACAATTGTACTTGATACAAATTGTTAACCCATAAGCTAGAGTCCCTGATGGGGGTCGGAAACGTCGTCTTCATGCATCTGTTAATAATCACTTTAGAAGAAGTGTTCGAGTCAGTGGCACACCCAGTATTTTACTTTAGGGGGGGCTGGGCTGAAAATACTGCTGAACTCGGTTATTGTGAGATCGATAATAGTTACAACCCTCTTATAACGTCAAAATATTCTGTACCACTTGATTTGCCCATACAACACAAGCCCATAAGCAGAAACTCATTATAGAGTCATAAATAATTATGTGATCTTTTCAGTGATATTGTAACCGACTTTAACAGTGTTTCATAAACTCTCTGTACGTATTTATTTAAAAACTAACATCTTTTTAGGTAAAAAAAAATACTTTAGAAATAATTTGAAGACAATAAATAATAATAATAGTAATAATTCATTAGTGACAATTTTCATTTTTTAAAGTTTTTCACTTCTAACTGTCCACCGTTAGGGGGGGCTTGAGTCCCCATAGCCCCTTCCGTGGGTGCGAATATGGTTCGAGTAATAGTAAATTTTCCGACCATAGTTTTTCAGAATCTAATCCAACTTCCACTAATTGTACTTGATAAAAATTGTTAACCCATTTAAGCCTAGTGTCCCTCTTTTGGGACGGCATTTTCGCTATCAGTCGAAAATATTATTTATTTTTCCTAGCCTTTATTCAAGAGTATTGAACCTCAACTCCACAAAATATTCTAGCATGATCAAATAGGACGTTGACATTTCAATTTTGATACATAATGATTTTAAAAGAAATCATCCTTTGTGAAAGAGTTTGATATGAGAAATTTATCTAATTATTGCTAGTATCAGCAAAAAGCGAAGAAAGGCGAAAAAGTATTTTACAAAAATAGGCTAACCCTTCATAAGGCGAGTTTATGTACAGAGGGCCGAGTACTTGGGATTTTTCTGGCCTATTTTTTAGGATTAATTCATATATTTTCCCTCTTCTGCAATATCCCACGTGAAAACTGGAGAAACAAGTATTAAAAAAACATAGAAATTTTCCAGAATACATTAAGTATTCACAAAATAAAAGTCGGAAAATTACCTGCTACTTCTACACGGAATTAAAACGCAAAAAATATATAATTAAAAACGATAATTCTTATGCTCAACTTTCGAGTAATAATTCGAGCTTCCTATAAAATTACGAATGAAAGAAAAGGTCCTAAGCCAAATATAATTTAGAATATAGATGTATGAAAGAAACATGCATCCAGTATAACTGAACAAAAATCAGGAAATTCACTGATGATAATTGATATCTTTATTTAATAGGCTGTAGGTGGTAAGTATTCTTACCATGGCCTTATAAAGGGTTAATACAGAATTTTTTCTTTCATTGCATTGACCAAATTGTCGAAGGAAAGCTTATTGTTTATGAAACTTGGTTAAGAAATTAGACGCACACTTCACCAATTCTTCCAAAGCGATAACTAACAGGTACATGAAGATGACGTTTACGACTCGCATTCCTATGTGATTCCGAACCGTCTAGGTGTATCCTACCCCTCCTAAAAGTTTGTAAAATTAATTTCGAACCACCCTGCATATTAATGCATGTGGAAAATTAACAAGAATTTACTGTTGATAAGAGAAATGACAACTTTTTTCTTCTATTCCATGTAGGTTGTTGTATGGTCGACCGTCAAACCTTAGTCATGCTCATCCTTTTCTGTAATAAACAAATTTCTGACTTTCCTCGGGATGATTGAGTGCATGAACGAAACTAATAACATCTCAATCAATCTAATATTTTTTTTTAATATGTATAATATCTGATTGGAAAAACATCAATATTCTTCGAAAATCGTTGGATTGAACCAGCTTTTTGAATGTAAAATTATTGTGAAGACTACTGCGTTAATTTAAATACCTTATACTACACACTACTGCAATGTAAAATAATTATTTGAATCAACGAAATGAATATTACAATTTAATGAAACATTACCATGCAAAAATGTCCATTTCTATGCAGAATCCTTTATCACGGATAGATACCCATATGAGTTTTACAGGGTTAACACATCTACAGTGTATTTTGCGATATCTGCAGTGTATTTTGCAATCACAAGGCAAATAAATAATTTTATTTCAATTATAAAACAAGCTATAACAAAAGAAGTGTTTTTTTTTTTTTTTTTTTTTTCGTTAAGCACGCCAAGATTTTCACGTCAGTATCAGGTTACATGAATATAGCTAAATGAAAACTGTATTACGTGGACAGTTTGATAAGTCCTTGCAAAGTCTAAACGATGGCTTTACTGCACCGTCCGCGTCTCACGGCTTTATCCGATTTCTACCAATCTTTGAAGATTCGTTGACGAAAAGTATTTTGGATGTAAACATTTTTTTGGATAAAAATTTCCGAAATTAACACGCTCCCTCCCTCCACCCCCCACCCCCGCACAGTGGAGAAGCAGAAGAAGAATTTTTATTCCTGCGTCTTTGTAACGTAGAAAAGCAAGTGGCCATAAACTTAACCACTTGCCTTTCTGCCATAACCACTTGGCTTTCTACGTTACCAAAAACGCATAGATGAAAATTGTTTTCCTGTGTCTCCCTTGTGCGGGGTGGGGGTAGAGGGGAGGGAACGTGTTCATTTGGGAGATTTTTATCCAAAAAATGTTTACATCCAAAAGAAACTTCTTCAACAAATCTCCAAAGACACCTAGAGAACGGATATAGCCCGAAGACGGTATAATGAAACAATCGTTCAGACTTTGCAAGGACTTATCGAACTGTCCACGTAATGTATCATTACACGTATAAATTATATCAGATCATATGCTAAGGTTTAGCGATGGTCGCGAGATGTACAGCTCTAATATCTCGTCTCCCTTTGTGCATAATCAAAGATAACATATTTACTTTCAATAGAAAATTAAAATGTTACAATGAAATGAATTCTAAACACCACAGAGTATTTTACGAAAAGTTATTAGCTTGGCCATTGTTTGGACTGCTCGTGATATGCGGATTATATTAGTATAATAGGATTACATAGTGTTACCAAGGAAGCTAATATGCTATATGCCTCGTCGTTCGGTTCGGGTATAATGGTCAGCAATATTTGTCTACTTCAAGCACTCTCGTATCCAGAGGTGGGGCTCGGGAACTTCAGCTCAGCTTCCCCCCCCCCCTCCCTCCGGAATAAAAAGTCATTTTCCTTTACTGTACACTTACGTTAAATGAGTTATTCTATTAAATTATCTCCTACCCTCAAAAAATTGCAATGCTTGAGGTTGACATTTTCCTTTATTGTCCATTTTGTTCAGGTCAAAATAGTTTTCTTATTTGTAAATTTACCCAATATAGAGGGTGATCAGAAAATGAGTATACGTTTGAAATATTAATATTTCACGGAATAAGGTAGGTAGAGTGGCAAAAAATCGCACACATGGCTTGGAATGCATGGGGTTTTATTACAACCTCAAAAAAGAAAAAGTTCCGAAAATGGCCAACAGATGGTTGCTGGACTGCAAAATGTCGGTGATGCTGCATGAATCGTGCACAAAAGGAGCGGTAATGAGAGAGGGAATCAGATGCATCAGCAAGCTCAGCATGTTGACGTTACCAGAATAGGCACTGATAAAGAAGATGCATTATCAGAATGGGAATCTCCAACTGCAACTTTATGATACTATGGCCAAAAGAAGGGTATTCGAACGGGTAAAGGGTCTTATGACAGGCTCAGCTGCAAAGAGAATGATTTCGAAGTTCGAAGCCACGGGTTATTTAGATGGCGGGTCCAGTAGCGGCCGACTGAGCACAAGTGCTAATGCTGCTCAGACAGTGCAGGAAGAAATGGAGATTGCTGTAGAGTGCTGTTCACAACGTTGTCCGTCGACTACAGCTATTGTTGAGGAATGACGGTCGGCATGTTGAATTGAGCATTTGTTCTGAAGGACATCATCTTTGCTTTATCAGAATTTTTATGCTAATTATTACTTTTCTTCTCACATGAAGCGCCATCTGTCTGCCATTTTTTGAACTTTTTGTGGTTGCAATAAAACCCTATGTCATTCCAAGCATGTGTGTCAATTTTTACCTCTCTACCTACATTATTCTGTGAATTATTAATTGACCACCTTGTAGGTACCACCTTGTAATTGATCACCTTGTAGGTACATGTGTGCATCCGTTACTGACTTCAAATGTGGGAATTACTGTGAAAAATGACAATGTTGCTTTGAACGAGCGAAGATAAGATGCCTTTATACACAACGTATTAATTACAGATGTAACGTATAAATCAGCCAAAATCCCATAAAATCTCTTTATACTATCATTCCTTTCAGTGAACTACTTACATTTGATGTGTCCTTCAACCAAGCATATTTACTATGACCAGGCATTTCTAAAAACTTCAATGTCTTAAATAAAACATATGTGTTTAAAATGAAAAATTATTATCAACTCTGATTGGCCAATAAGTACTACAGTCGACTCTCAATTTAACGACCTTTATAGGACCTCGACAAGAAGAGCTTTAAATAAAATGGACGTTAAATTGAAAGTTTATAAAAGATATTGAAAAACCGCCAGGGCTTTATCAGAGGATCGCTAAATCAAGGGTCGCAAAATCGCGAATTGACTGTACAAAATATGTTCAACAGAAAATTATAAATTTTGAAGAAAAAACAAGTGACCATTTCAAAGCAAAGTATTTAAGGTTAAATATTTTTCTGCACAGACAAAATTAAATGCAGTTTTAAAGGTATAGAATTGATTCATTCTGATCATCCTACTATTTAATTATACAGTCAAACCTCTTTATTAAGTTACCGTAAAAAGAGGCTACTACACATTACATCATCTTTCAGAAGTTCCGACTTTTTAAGTGCGCCTTTCCAAATACTGTACTCCGCTTATTGCGTCGCTATGTTTCCATAAACCCCGCTTAAGATGTCCGTTTTAAGAGTGAAATGAACTCGGTCCTATTTCTTCATCATGGATATCTACCAAAAGCACGTTCTTGTTTACTCGCATAATAGTCGCACTTTTTTTTGCCAATTTTTCGATGTGGGGCGACTATTATGTGGGGAAATCTTCTACATAATATTATACACTCTTTAGCTAAACCATTACTGATATTATAATAAAATTATTAATTACCAAATGCCTCCAAATTATTTGCCGTATAAATCTTTTCGTCAGTTGCAAACAAAAAAGAGGCATTATTTTCATAGTGATATTTTTATAGACACCAATGAAGGTCAAATACGTAATTGCGATTTTTATGCGGGGAAAATATTTTGACGATTTTTTCATCTTCAAAACGGGGGTGCGACTATTATTCGAGGGCTACTATTAGGGGAGTAAGCACGGTAATTTTTGTTGAGAGCAATTCTTAGTATTTTATGTTGCAAAACTGTTGCTTTATGAACAGGTTTTGGGAATTCCTCCAGAGCTACTCTTCGTTTTGACTTCTACACAATGGCAGATTAAATATGACAGACTGTACAATTAAATTTGCAGTTCCACGAACAGTCTTTATTTATAATTTCCTTATATTTGTCATTCATTTTATTCATTTAAATTCTTACTCTACTAATTTATAAAAATTATAATTTGAGATAATTCTAGACACACTTTTTATATAAGCATTTAGAATTTCTCTTTGCATTTAATATAAATTCCGCTTAAGAAGTTACTCCGTTTATTAAGTCCTTTATAAGTAGCCCTGATAGTCACGTATCAACGAGGTTTGACTGTATTTAGTACCGAAATTTACTGAAAATAGAACTTCATTATAACTAAACAATTGTGATACTGCGAAAATTTTCACCATTTTCCATTCTTTTGACAGTAATACATACATGGCTTGAAAAAATTTACGTGATAGAAGAATATCTAAATACTAGTCTGATGAGTTGATCGTTAAAAATAATCTTTTCTTTTCCTTGTTAAAAGAATTCAAAGCAAGTCGTAACATGTTTTTGATATGTAGTTCACAATTATTCTTCAAAAATTTTTCTTTTTCTTCTGATCCTTTTCGCTGTTAGCTCGTCCAACAAGCTATTAGAGACTTTTACATAAAAGAAACGTTTTTATCGGGAGATTTTCGTTCAACTTGCTTAACAACGGATGCATTTTATTCCTACATCGTCTACTAACATTTTCGAAGAAGTTAGTTAAGGTCAAAGTTTACGATCTCAGCTTCCTGTATTCTTTTCATATCACCCTTACTTGAAATATTTGAAAGTTCTTTTGACACTATTAGGGAAAGAGAATTTTTACGGGAAAAGCGCAGTGAGTTTTTACTGGTTGGAGAAAATGGTTGTTTACGTTTATTGTTTTGAGTTTGAGGCAATGCATGGAATAAAATGATCTCATAGGAGAAAAATGTAGCTGCAAATAAAAAAGTATGGTTTTCTTTTTATCTCCCGCAAAATATTTTCCAAGGATATCTCATTAGTTATCCTATTTTAAATATAAGAAATGTTTGAAAGAGTTTTTTACCATTTACAAATAAAGAAAGATTAAAAGTAAAGATTTAAAAAAAATTAGATTAAAAAGAAAATTCAGATTTTCATAATGATCTGATGTAAAAGTTAATCCTTATATATATATGTATATATATATATATAGATAGATAGATAGATAGATAGATAGATAAATAGATAGATATAAAACTCGGCTGTTCGAGCCTGGTCAGGGGGAGACACCCCCCTGAACCCCCCTAATTTTTTAGTTTCACTCTTGCCATATTAAAGCGATATTAATTGACTAGGTCATTTTATCTCTCATCTTTCGTGTATTTCGCCTGGTAACCCTATGTTAAGATTTTTTTATTGTAACCTATTTATAGAAAAATACATGTGATGCATATTCTACAGCTTACGAAATATTGTAACAATAGATTAAAGCTGTTGTCAACTAATAGTATATAAATATATGCAAAATTATGTCTCATTTTTATGTCGTTTTTTAGGAGCACATATTTTGGGCAGTGTAAAACGAAAACTAAATGTTCCAAATGAGGTCGGAAATAAGACTCGGTTAAGAAAAGTTCCTCTCGTGCATTTACAAAAACGTTACACTTGTTAATTTGTATACTACCCAGCATAAAAACATTCCCAGTTAGCAAAATGCGCCCCATACACTCATGAGGTGATGTGCCAAATTTCAGCCTTTCATCGTACAACATCTCAGAGATGTCTTTAAAATAAGATGATCGAGGGGTATGCTTTATTTTGAAAGTAAACGCTTATTGCTAGAGTGGAAAAAAAATGTGTGTCTTAATTTCTGTATTACCCCTGAAATGCGATCATTCCACGTGATTTTTTTTATCTTAGACAGCCAATGAAAAGTGGTTTAAGTGAGCGTTATATTTATCTTCATATATCTGACACTTTAAGGATATGATTATCATATTTTGTATGCCACATCATTAGTACGGATTTTAGTATACAAATTTAAAAAGTGCAACTTTTTGAAAATTAACGATAGGAGATTTTTTGTAGGGTAATCTTGTTTCCGGACTTATTCTGAATGTTTTTTTTTTTCAATTTGCATTACCTAATTATCTCTAATACGCAAAGAATTAGAGCGCGTTACCACCTTTTTGGTCCACCCTGTATATGTATAGTATATACAGGGTGTCCAGCCTTAATGTGACCCAATGGCTAATTCCCGAGCCGTTCGGTTTAGATATGCACTTCCAATTTGAAAAATGTTTCTAAAAAGGTAAAGAATGTTTTTACGTGCTTTTCGTACCAAAAAACCCATTTAGAAAAAAATTACAAAAATTAAATTTTTATACGGTCCCGAGGTCCTATCACTTATATTTAGGAAAAGGTGCAGTACACAAAAACAAAATAAACGCAAAAAGTTTCATTTTATTACGCTAATAACTGACCGAGTTATGGAACTCTAAATCATGCATTTCATCCATTTTCTCGGCCATTTTCAAGAAGCTAGTAAAGGACCGTCTTGAAAATGGCCGAGAAAATGGATGAAATGTATGATTTTCAAAGTTCCATAACTCAGTCAGTTTTTATCGTAATAAAATGAAACTTTTTGTGTTTACTTTGTTTTTGTGTACTGCATCTTTTCCTAAATATAAGTCATAGGACCTGGGGACCGTATAAAAATTTAATTTTTGTAATTTTTTTCTAAATGGGTTTTTTTGGTACGAAAAGCACGTAAAAACATTCTTTACATTATTTAAAACATTTTTCAAATTGGAAGTGCATATCTAAACCCAGCGGTTCGGGAATTAGCTATTGGGTCACATTAAGGCTGGACACCCTGTAAATTGAGTTCAAACACATATTTTATAAATTGACGTTGCATTTATTTATTTAGGATACTGTTCATTATAAAAGTAAGCAATAAAGTTATAATATGTTTCCTCTAGCTGGTACGAAAATAAGTGTCTAGTCCTGCGGTTCCCAACCTTTTAACGCCCTTCCCCCGTCACATTTTTCAGCATGCATTCAAATTTTTATTCTTCAACAACGAACATTTAGTCGAATTTTCTACAAAATAATGTTATCAGTGAAGTTTGAATGAGATTTTCTAGCGAAAACAGATGTATATTTGAGTAAGAATAAAAAAGATGATTTTTAAAAACATGCATCACTTCTTGCTCTTTGGTTTTTCTCTCGCTCCCCTTGCAAACGTGTCAATTTTCTAAGGAAGCGCGTCCCACCGGCTGAGAAACGCTGGTCTAGTCTATATTTTACACGCTACAGTGCATTGTAAAAGATTATTATTAAAGTGGAAACATTTTCTATCGGATATATTTAGTGTCAAAATTTTTATTATACTTAAGAAACCTCAACTATCAATACAGAAACTAATTTTTTAGCGCTGCAAATGTAGCAAATATACGGAAGTTATTCAAGTTTCACGATAACCTGACAAGAAAGGAGAAAAAATGTGGATTCTGTGGATATCTTTCGTTAGATTAAACACTGTAGATAAAACCGTCTATGTACTATCTATATATAGAAAATAAATGCCTAAAAAGTTGACGATTGTGGCACATTTAAGGTAACCGTACACGTCTGAAGGCATTTTTCAGAAGTTTATTTAATTTTTAACTTCAAAGGTATATTTTAAGATTATATATGACTTAAAAAGTAGGAAAAGTATTAACAAAAAAGAATTGCATTGAAATTTATATTTAGCCAGAAAATTGTGGGGGAAACCTGATAAATTAACACTTCCTCAAAACATAATAAATCAACAATAAATGTATGCATCAATATTCTGTAAAATAAATAATGATCATCATGATATTTTCTAAGGAAAAGTCTTTTCTCATAAAAAATAATCTGAATATATGAGAAGCTAGAGCTTTTAAAACGCATGCATATATAAATCTTTCTGACAATTTTTCAAAGTCAAAATATAAACCATTATAAACAAAGCAATTTTTAATTTATAATAACGAGTATAGTATATTCCCTGTATTGCTGTTTTTAAAACACGTCTGCGAAATTTCAAGACATTTCACAAGTATTTTTTTTATTTTATGATGTTTTGCGTTAAACCAAAAAGATTAAAATTTTATTTGCAGAAAAAGCAAAAATATTTCTATAAACGCATGCAGAGGTCTGGTGAGTAATATTTGAGTAATTTTTATACATCTGTAACTTTGGTTATAAGGAAGACAGTTATAAAATTTAAGCGGCTTTGGAAAGCTGACAGATGCTATTTTAATATTTGCACAAAATTGAAAATTCGATATTTTCATCCAATATAACGTTTTTAACGTACGCGGTCGCCTTATAATACTAGAAATATTTATTTACTGAATAATTTTAGATAATTAATTTCTCTTTCACTCTTTCTGAATGTGCCTCCTTAATAATATAAATATTGCATACTTAGAAATAAAAATAAATTGTCTCATAAAACCCGTGTCACTGTTTTTTTTCCTCAACACCAGCTAAATCGCCAAATCGGCCTAACCCTTCTTCCAAAAAAGAAAAGCAAGCACCGTACCAAAATTCTCCCCTCAAAAATATCCTCAAGCTCTGAACTCTGATCCCAAGTTCGCCGACTTTGCCATCAATAACGTTACTATAATGCTCAACCTCATCTTTTTTCCTCCTCATCACACAATCCTCGAAGATGCCTCGGTGGGAAAACACATGGAAAAAGTTTCTCGTTTCTCTCTCTCTCTCTCTTGGGGCGTGCAAGGGGGGCGGGGGGGCGAAATTGTTGGCACGCGCTCGTGATTGTTGCCAGCACGAGCCAGGTTCAAGATGTCAAGAACGCCCCCCCTTCCAACACACACACACGCCACGCCAAGCCAAGATCCGGTCCGTAAATATTCTGCGTGAGAAAAAAATCTGTGGCTCATGAAGATCTTGGAAGGCGGATGTTGGGCAGGGGGTCCTATAGGTGGCACGCGCCTGGGGTCGCGTCCGGATCAACACCTGAGACGCGGGCTGAGCTCTTGCTTTGCGAACGTATCCGTAAGCGGTTATTCGATCGCAAAGTGAAAGTTGTAGAAATAGTTTTAGATAGAGATGGTGGCATCGCGGATTCTTTGTCTCTCCCAAGAGTGTAAAATGTTGGTATTTCTTTTAAAGCTTTTTTTTTTTTTTTTTTTTTTTTCCTGCCTCAGTACCAGAATGACTTTCTCAAGAGAATTCATTACTAGGTTGTTAAATTTATTCAACCCTACAGTTCATACTTTAGAGAATGTAGCCACTTGGCTGCATTAAGTGAGAGTGTAGCTAATTGCCTACACTCTCACTTAATCACCTAAATGATCTTTTCACCTAAATGATCACCATAATGATCTTTTAATTTAATGATCTTCATTTTTCCGTAATAAGAAGAAAATGTTGTAGTTTTTCTCTAAAATATGCATTTAAAATAAATATAAGACCCTATGGAAATAAATTACTGTGTTTTTCTTTTTTTTTAATGTATGACAACATTATTTTTAGAGCAAACAAGCAATGAATTCATAACGTGCGCATCTAGTTCAGTGAACAAATGTTTTGCGGAATTTTTCATTGCTTGTAAATTTTATAGAAATGAAATAAAATACAAAACTAAATAAAATACAGAACTAAATAAAATACAAAACTAAATGAAATATAATGCTAAATGAAATAAAATACAAAAATATTAAAAAACAACCGTATAGGACTAAGTAAAATAGTATTAGGCTCTATTACTTTTTTTAGTTTTATGAGAGCTATAGGGTGGACAGTCAAACTTTTCGAGTATGAACTTTTTTCATGGTTTTTCTGGGGAACTACATGCTGAATTTTTTTAAATATTTTTCCTAGCATAAGTAAGTCTGAATGTAGTTACAATTTTACTTTCAGCCTATTAAAAAAAATCTTGTAATGTAGGGTAAAATGCAATATTATATCAAATCAATACGCATAGTACCATAATTTAAAATTCTAATTGTGAGAGCACCTTTTATCTTAGTACTTGTCTCAGAATAAAGGTGAAAAAAGAATATGAAATAGGAATGCGTGTTGAGAGATTTTCAGAAAATGTGATATAAAAACATTTAAAATGTATCTATCGAATGTACATTTGTCAAATGGAATTTTTTTTAAATGGAACATGTTTAATTATTTTATATTTTATTTTGTCGATACTAAATTTTACATTTAATTTTTTTCATCAGAAACGCTGCAAGTTTAAAAATAAATAAAGATTGCCTTCGTTTTGCTCTTTAAAAAGCGAAACTCGTTTTTCAAAATGAATAAAGCATAAGAAGCAGGTAATATTGGTCACATTGACAAAAACATTGTAATGCTCAAAGATATATAATCTTAAAGTTGCATTAGTACGTTTTTGTGTGTGTGTGTGTGTTGAATAAGACACTCACACAATATTAAATACTGAAAATCACCACGAGATTAATATTTTCATTTTTAAAATATAGGATTTTCTAATTAATATGCTTTGCGAAAACTCACATGAGCATCTAAAAATTAAACAAAAAGTTCAAGAATGATAGACTTTAATAATATTTAAATTTGCTTAGTCGCTAAATAATATGACTGTCAGAAATAAGCAGTCATGTTTTATGCAAGAAATTTAATTTATGATATTTTGCTTTGTAATGAGACAGCTGCATAATATATAGATAAAAAAAATAAAACGCCATTTTCAAGAACCTCTTCGGGATTCAAAACTTAACATAAATGAGATATGTCTATATTTTATTTATTTTAAACTTTCTCTTCAACAACTTTAAAATTACTTTCTCAAGCATCATTCGTTTTTCAAACTTAACGGCTATTACTTTTTCAAGCCTTTAAACATCACAGTGGGTTTAAGTCATCATCGTCTTTAATCTGATAAAAGCAGATTTTTTTTTCCCCTTTCAATTCCTTGCTTATCGCGCAAAGCAAATTTAGAAATAATTTCTTGCGAAGGAAACTTAAATAAATTGCGTTTTTTTTTTTTTTTTAATCTTCTTGCGGGTAATTTAATTGTGCTCGCAAAAATGATTTTTACTCAGAAGATTAAACGAAATGCACGATAAAACACTGTCTCTCAATTTATGAAGAGTGTCTTTTTGCCGGGAAATATGATATTTTAATATTTAAGAGATGTTTTTAATAATTTTGCATCTCTAATGAATTGCAACTGGTCGTTTGATTCACCAAAGCAATTTCACAAAAGTGATGAATCTTAGAAAAGTGTTGCAATTCTGAATAAAGTTACCTGGAGATTAATATGCGAAATGCAGCTCTTGTCTGTTCACTGCCGAATGCAATAAAAAGAATGCCGTTTTTTTAGGAGTTTAGTGAATAACACCCAACTAAAAATGAGAATTACAATTGAAAATTATAGTGCGGATGACAATTAAGATTACATTATAAAACGGCATGTTTTTGTTGCAGTCGGGCACACCAAGCTTTGGAAGTCGGATACAATCCAGTTGTACTTGAAATTTTAATTAGGGATGGACGCGAGACGACTTTTTGCGAGACGAGACAGAGATTTACAGCTTTTTTGCGAGACGAGACAAACATTTTTAACATTATGATATAGGGATTTTTGCGAGACAAGACAAAGCTTTTCGGCTGTTTTGCGAGACGCGAGACTCCAATTTTTCGTCTCGCGTCCATCCCTAATTTTAATGATCGAAAATTTCTTTCAGGGAGATTATTTAAGAATATTACTCATAATTCATTCTCAAAAATGTTTGGTGTAAATTTTGTTGTGGTATCAGTATACCGGTTGTAGAACTGAAATAGCTCTGATTAACTTTTACAATATGCTTTAGAAAGAAGCCTATGGTATTATAAATTGTGGTTTTTGACGCAGTAAGAGGAACCAAAAACTCTGCATTTTTTCTATCGATATATTTTGATAGGATCTTCTTGGTAACTTCGAAAATCTATCCTTCAGATTGTCTTCTTTCTTGAAGAACATTAGCTGATTCAGGGTTGGGGCTAGGGGGCTTCAACCTCCCAAAAGAATTTTTTAAGGGGTAATATTCGTCTTTATACACTTTGGATTGGTAAAACGGGCTTTTGTTTAAATAATTAGCCACTCAGAAATAAATAAATAAAGGTGTTTAGAGTAACGTTTTGCATTATTATACATTTTGCTTAAGTCAAATGTATTTTTTTTTCAAACACCCTTAAAGAAAAATCTGGATCCGCCAATGTTGAATAAGATTTCAGATTTCGCTTCAGTGTACTATATATCATGACTACGGAAGCTGGTACTCGACTTGAACTATGACACCAGCATTCCGTTGTAACTTGCTCAGAAGTAAACTAACAATGTACTTATAAATGGCTAGTAAAACAAATGAATACTCATTGCTAAAACAAACGAACTTCATTAACTGGAACTAATTAAGATAGTAAAAAAAAACATTTTAACATTAAAAGTGAAATGTTAAAATATGTTAGAAACGTGATTTTGGCAAGAGAGACAATTGACTGCTTTCGCAGCAGCACGTGCTTTAAAGCAGTTCGTGCCAGTCCTGGCTCAGTTGTCTAGCATCCAGTTAACCCTTTCCCAATGCTGAGAAAAGGGCAGCCGTTGCCATCGCTCGACTTAACTACCAGCAAGATGGCGGACGATCGAAACGTTCATCGCGTGCCACAGATCTAGAGACCCTTTTTTTGACGCAGCTGGCTGTGCGCGAGCACAGCCAGCTGTCTCTAGATCTGTGGCACGCGATGAACGTTTCGATCGTCCGCCATCTTGCTGGTAGTTAAGTCGAGTGATGGCAACGGCTGCCCTTTTTTCAGCATTGGGCAATCTGTTCAGCTGTTCTCGCTTTCTTCCATTTTTCAGCAGATGCCAGTGCTGTTAAAAATAATCGTGACAATTTTTTACGGGAAATGATGTGCTAAAAAGAAAAGGATTCTCGTGGAGCTATGTCACCCGCAATTATTTTTATAAAAATCAAATTTATTCTTCGTGACTGGCAACAGTCAAAACGTCAGAGTTTGGTGTCCTCACGGCGAGAACACCACGCGTGAAAGTGTTAACTGGTCTTCACTGGTTTTCAGCTGGCCTTCGCTTCCACAACTGATCTTCAATTCCGTCGTGCGGTTGCGATCTGCGACAACGACCTGCGGTAGCGCCGGAAATTTAAGTAGCACTCGGCCATTGCAGTATCCTCTTCCCAGTGGTGACGTTAATTCTCACAGTCTATCTGGTGCACATGGAATGGACACGGCTCCCATATCGGGAGCTCCGTACAGGTGTTTCAGGGAGAGTCAAAGCGTAACTGTGCTTGATTCTTAGTTGGACTTAGGAGACCTCAGCTGGCTGATGACGGAGCGGAGGAAGCTGATGTTCGTGCAAAATGTAAGCCGTTTCAATCTAGATTGAAACGAAAGCATCTTTATTATCTTTCCGAACTGTGAAAACATTGTCCGATCTGTCCAAAACCTGATGCGGTCCATCATAAGGTGGCTGCAGTGGAGGTTGCACCAATCGTTGTCGCAGATCACAACCGATCTGCTACAACGATTTGCGGTAGCGCCGGAAATTTAACTATATCTTGGCCACCGCATGACAAACCTCTTTGTTTTGATGTTGTTTAATTATTGGATATTTTAAGTAGAATATAAATATGATATCAATAAGATAGCGAAATATATATCTTTTATAAGATTTGGCAAATAGCTTACCTTATAAAAGATTCTACAATTGAATAGGATGATTCGCTACATTACTAATTTAATCGCGGTGAAAAATTACCACGATTGAATTAAATATCAAGAAATAATGAGAGGAGAAAATTTTTGAGTTGCTCTTCATGATAATAGAAATTCCTAGTGTCCAGGAATGAAAATCCCTCTACAGATATTTCTTAAAATCAGGAGACCCTGTGAATTATGTGATTGAGATAATAAAAAAACAACAATTTAAAGTGGTTAAAAAGCAGTGTTTTTAAACCTGACACATCTGTGGGCCAGCTAAATTATTTCCAGGACCGCCGTCTTCCAGAAATAATAAACATTACATTTTATTTATTTAATCAAGTGTTGTACAAATATAATTTTTAGGTAGAATGACATCTGCTGCTGATTATTTTCTTTAATAAATTTGATATAGGTGGACCTGGAGTAAAGTTTCGTTGGCCAGTGGACCAGCGTTTGGGAAACACTGTTATAAAAGATTTTGCAGATAGCTTATCTTATCTTCTGCTTAATCATTTTATTCAGTATTGCTGTCAAAGTTCCTAAAATTTAAGGATAACATATTTGCAGTCCTGTTGATGCAGGCATGGAAATAGAGATGGACGCGAGACGAAAAATTGGCGTCACGCGTCTCGCAAAACAGCCGAAAAGCTTTGACTCGTCTCGCAAAAATCCCTATATCATAATGTTTAAAATGCTTGTCTCGTCTCGCAAAAAAAACTGTAATAAAACTCGTCTCGCGTCCATCCCTACATGGAAACACATAATTATATCATAATTATGGTTTGAGTTATATAATTTCTTCTAAGGTATTTTAATTATTAATATCGTCAGCATTTATTGCGCTAGGAAATCTATAAGGCCATATCTTAAGTTTTGCAAAATAAATTAGAATATAATTCTTAAATCGGTGTTTTAATCAGCTTTAACCTTTTAAAATTTTTATTATTACTATTTTTATAGAGAATAAAGCACAATCATCTACAAGTGTTAAGTGATTACAAGAAACTAAGTAATTAAGTGAATTTTTCACTACCTGCTTTTTTTTCTTATTTAAAAGTGTTATTTATAAATGTTATTAAAGTTTTATTAAAGTTAATAAAACTTTAGCATAAATTATGACATCATTGCATTATTAATCTCTTAACTAATTTACAAATACTTTGATAAATAATTATCACCTTTTTAAATTGCAATTCTTATATAAAATTAATTTCTTACATTATGCTATTTTTTATTAGAATATGTCTTTTAAATATGCTTAACAATCCTAAAAGTGTAATGAAAATTAATATGAAATCTGGAATAAACTCTGGAGGAATTATCTGATTTGATAAGCACGTAAGTTCATGCTTAGAATAATTGATGGATTATTATTAAGAGATGCAGAGATATATAAATTATAATTAGAGTTTACTGCTAACAGTTGCTGCAAGTAATTTACATCCGAACACCTCTGTTTAATTACATATGTATTAATAGAAAATCTGTAACGCTAAATCTTAGAAATTAAATACTTAAACATGAACGATTTACACACACGCACTGTTATTTTTAATATTATTATGTAAAATAGATCTTTTTGTGATGAGAATAAAAAAATAATAATAATTGGTACGACTAATAATTAAGTTCGTTATACTTTAGAAATATTCTTTTTTCCGTATAATGGTTACCACATAATTGAGAGTTAATATAATTTGAGTTTTTATTTTAATCTCTAATCTAGTAAAATGCTTAAGGGGACAGCTTACTTTTAAGAATGGGAAAATGTAGAAATTTTAGTTCAACTTTTATAATTAAAAAAAAAATAATGAATGCATGCAGAAACACAATTTTTTTTCAGTTAACTACTATGGCATTACTCTATTGATTAAAAATATTATTGTAGTTTATTATAAAGGTGATAATTTAAAAAATATTATTTTACCACACAATATTGTAAAAACAAGATTTTATCTATAATGCTCGGTTGTTTAAAATGAAGAAATAATCAGATGGAACAAATTCATGTTTCAGGGTAAAAATAAATAAATAAAAATTCGAACATCATTTTAGCAGTTTCAGCTAAATAAAGAAAAAATTATAGTTTTACTTTTTAATTATATTATGACAAATTTTTAAATAACATTTTATCTCTAATTTTATCTAAATATTAAGTTTCAAAGGCATAAGTAAAAAAAAAAAAAAGCCTGAATTATACCTAAATGCAGTTTTATGTATTTTCCATGTTCCCGATAATTTAGAGCAATGTCGGAACAGATGTTTCAGTTTGAACATTAACGAACTTTCACCATCTTTATGATTAATAAAAACTCAAATATAATTAAAAAAAGAAAACATTTCCTGTTTTGGAAATGACAAAGAGGATGTAAAATTATTTTGCCTTTGCGTTTAACATCCAGTAAAGAGATTACCATCTAATATAATTACGACTATTTATGAGTGCAAGATAGCTTTGCAGTTTTTAAATTAATTTTAAGCAGATAAATAAGATAAATTGATATTTTGAAACACTCGGTTTCTAAATATCAATAAAATTATTAGTTTTGAGAAGTAATTTTGTACAAGGATCCATCCAATGAAAAAAAAAAAAACTTTAATAAAAGTTTTAATCATACTTTTATTTAAAGTTAATGCTATTTCATGAAAACTATTGTATCGAAAATTATAATTCAAAAAAACTTTCACAAAACAAAGTAAACACAGCGCCCAAATGAATTTTCACCTAGCACATTTTACAGGGTAGTCGGGGGTAAAGGTACGCTTTGGGCGTATGCGGTTTTTATTGCTATTATTATTATTATTATTATTATTATTATTATTATCATTATTATTTAGAATATAAATTAGCCACACTGATTATTTTACAAATTCGCTTGGCACTGGTTTTGCAAAGAATCACGTATGTGCGATTGTCAGTTCTCATACTACGAAATAAATTACTTTTACGCGTATTTTGATGTAGTTTTTTAAATATTTTTTAAATTTGTTTTTTTTTTGCCCGCAATTTTACACATTTGTTTTTGTGGATTTTTTGTATGTGAAGCTAACCTAATAATGATCTCATTACTTTATGTTTCAAGTGATACGACTTTTGAAAAAAATTGAAGGGCCTGCAGGAAAGCAATTTTCACATCTTCATGAAATGGGTCAAGAATCCGCATGCATGGTGGGGTAAAAATCGGAATGCGGATCTTTGCCCCTAATGCTTTGGAGTTTATAATAATGGTTTGTTGCCCATTAATGGTTTTGTTTGTTTGATTTTCGCATTTTGTGTCAAGTCCTCAGACTTTCAATAACCATCATATTGTGCTAAGTTCTGAGCCTTCTAATGATAATGCCCATCTGGGCCGGAAAAATCTATTGCACGACATGCAAGGTTTTGTAAAATTTTCAGTCAGACATGTATTTATCATTAGTACTATTGTTTATTTATTTATTTTTGCCACTCATTATGTTTGTGACTGCAACATTTACGTTCATATCAGTTCATTTTAGCAATATGAAAGTTTTTCTACGGCACTTAGAGGTTTGAGTGCCGTTTAGTTATGTAAAAGCCAACTGTCTTCCTCTTATTTGGTAAGTTTCTCTAATTAAATTTAACTGACAGTAATTTTTTTTCTTCTTGTATGTCTGTTTTTGTTAAACTATGTTTAGAATACATACTTTAGAGATTGTTATCATAATAAATCCAAATTCTCCGTGCAGTTCATGGAAAAAAAAAGGGAAAATTTAATTTACTCCACCAGTATTGAAGGCGACCAGTCAACCCCACAACCTGTCAAATAATAATTTTGCAGCAAAGCCAACTTTGCAAGTGGGTTTCATTCTGAGTTTTGTGCCATGTCAAACACCTTGGATCTTTACCCCATTTGATGGGTCAAAGATCCGAAAATACCAAAATCTGTAAAAGTCACTCCCAGTTTTTACTTATTATTTTTAGATAAAAGTGATCATTTAAGATGGCAGGTAAAGGTCTAATAAAAAGTTTAGGTTCATAACTTGTTGCAATTTTTCAGAAATGATTTATAATTCAAAATTGCGGACCTTTACTTCTATCTACACTAATTCTTTTTTCTCCTATCCCTCAAAACTATCTCTCAAAAAGCAAATGTCAAAGTAAACGACTCTAATATTAAAATTTAAGATTGCTTGAACTTTTTAAAATTGGTTGTTTTGTTTTCAAATGTCATCAACGAAAGCTATTAATGTGTTTATAAGAGGGCATATTGTGTGTATGTGACAAAATGGCGTAAAAGTATCTGATCTTTCAAATCAACTTAAAATATCAAGTATAAATGTAATAAGGATATATATAAAGCGTATTTAACTGAAAATAGCACGAAAACTTCAGCATACCAAGGGGGAATAGACCCGAGAAAATGACCAAACTTGATAAAAGAAATTATAGCGAATTGTGAAGAAAAATAGGGAAGGAAGACAAATTACGAAAAGATTCATTTTGAACTCAGAAGCAAAGACGAGTAAAGGCTGTATACAAAGCAAACAGCGGAAGCGCCAAATATCAAATGAAGTGACAAGTCACTTGGCCAGTATTTTAATATTAAAGATACGCACTATTATAGATTTTATCCAAAAATAAATAATAATAATAACCATAGAAATTCGAATTCAGGCGTTATAAATTATAAATAATCATAACTAATCACACTACGTTAGTTGTTGTAAAAGTTACACTCTGCATACAAAAACAAATATTATAGCTCAACCTTTCCAGTTTTCCCTCTCAGATTAGAAATACGCCCCTATCTCCACGTTAAAAAAAACAAAAAAACAAAAAAAAATCCAGTTCACAAAATATCTATTCGGTTAAACATGTTCTAATGCAGTTTTTTTTTTCAGTTTTAGTTAATAAAATCACGTAATAAATAGAAATTCTGTTTATTTGTTTACTTAATTTTTACTTTTCCTTCAACAAATTAACATGGACTTCAAGTCATACAGTTTAGAACAACTACCTTTACAAACGTTTACTTTAAATCAGGAAGCATGTAGCTTTGTAATTATTAGACTTCGTTAATTGCAACGCATAAATTGAATTAAAGGGCGTAAAATTGTTGAGCTTAAAGTGTAATTTACTGTCTTCCACGCAAAATTAAAGACATAGATTTCAAACTCCTGGTATCGAAGATAATAAATTATACTTTATTGGGAATGGTCTGCTTTTTTAATAATAAAATTAATACGAATAATTTTTGTTATAAACAGTTTTAATAGCTTAAATGTACTTTATAAAACTTATTTATTGCTTATCTCGTCAGAAACTTCTTTAAATATTTAAGAAATACTTATTGAAACAAAGTTTTAAAAATAAAATTATATTTATGGATGCTGAAATCCATAAACGGGCATTATTCAACAAAATTAGGGATGCACACGAGACAGAATATTGGCGTCTCGCAAAACAACCTGAAAGCTTTGTATGGTCTCGCAAAATCCCTATATCATAATGTTAAAAATGTGTCTCGTCTCGCAATAAATCTGTAAATCTCTCTCTCGTCTCGTAAAAAATCGTCTCGCATCCATCCCTATTCAAAGTGTATGACTTTTTTTTATGTAACGAGCATTTGAGGTATGTGCAAAAATACACAACCTATATATATTACTATATTGTAAATTATAATTGAAAATTAAGTGATGAGATATCTTCTGTTTAGAAAGAAAAATAATTAATCTACGCTCATATAAACAACAGCATCTTCACGTTTCATAAATTGTCCGTTTAGCGCTTTGAGCCATCAACGTGAGCTAATTTCACACTTAAAACTGTTTTCAAACATATTACAGTGTTTTTACCTTATCAAATAAAATAATTCAAAACGCTTGTAAAAAAAGTGGCTTTTTTTTAAGAAAATAGTTCCAGGGAATTATCGTACTCTAGAAGTAATTTCACATAATTACTGTGCGTTGCGCTCAATTTCATGAGTACATCTTAATCATTTTTTTTAAATAACAAATTCCATTTTAAAATTAACGTATCAATTTTATGCCTCCCATGAGACGTTATGCAAGTAGAAATGATTTTTAAGCATTTTTTTTAGCTAAGCAATTACACCATAAATCACGAAAGACTTTAATCGGATAAAGTTTTTTTTTCTTCCTACTAGAAATTTGAAGTTTCGCTGCTGTGAGGTTGATATCAAATGTGAGGTAAATGACTCCTTTGAGAAATAATTTGCTAGCAAATTTCCCTCCAACAATATGTTTTCGCTTCGAAAAGTAATATAAATTTAAGTGTTCAGATATTATTTTAGGGAAACTTTTATGACATCTAATGCTATTTAATGCACGGTGAATTTTAATGCCCTCAAGACGGTTATAATCGCATGATTAGAAATTTATATTACATTTTCCGAATGGTATTTTATTAATCATTAACTAGTGACATATTGATACACACACAATTACTTAGAATATATTCTAGTTAATCTTACATCTAGCTAATTCTTTAAGTTGTGGCTGATTCTTTGAATCATAGTGAAGAATTGGCTATCTTAAGTTTAGGTTTTTAAAAAGATCCAATAATGATAGTTTCGTTGATACTGTACAATGACAGAAGTAAATTAAAGAAATAAAGTTAATTAATTATATGTTTTATAGATGTTGACTTGTAAAATGATTGTCTCTTGAAATTGTAAAAATCCATTGATCAGTATGTATGTCTGATGATCTGGGATGAAAAACCAAACATCAAGTGACCTACTCGTTGCTAAGAACTGGAAATTCTCTACCAGAACAAACGTTTAATCAAACGTAGCAACAGATTTAGCCCAATTCGATACCAGGAAAGAATTAATAAATTGGACGTAATTCAAAACACCATTGCATGCCAATAGCAAAATGTAAGCTATTGAATGAAAAAAGAAATGCATGAAAGGAATTCAATTTAAAATGAAGTCAAAGAAAAGAAAAGCATGCCATGTATTTTTTTTTTTTTAACAAAAACGACGGTAAACTGCATTTATTGAAAACCACTGTCGGAAATTAGAGTAGACGTTTAAGTAGGAAAAAGAAAAAGAATTTGACAATAAAGTAGAAGGAAAATAAACTGTTTAAGAACAGCTTTACAACAGACTGATTGAAGTGCATTTTTGATCAGGACAAAGTAAAAAAGGGAAATTAAGCTGAAATATCATAATACCTCTCAAATGAGTCCAGGAATGATGTTTTAGATGACGAATACATTGATAATAAGCAATACAATATTATTTTCATTCTGTTAACAAGAACTATTCATATTAATTTAAGGGATCCTGTGTGATGAATTATAATATCATACTTTATATATTCTAAACCCTAGTGATTTGAGTATTTTTCACCAAATCAAATGAAAAAGTACATTCTTTTAATTCTCAAAATTGTTCCAAATCGCTTATCAGAAAGCTGAATCTTAATCGAAGTACAGTTTTTGAGGAAACAAGAGTAAATAAGAAGTAAAGCGAAGCTCCATCGTGATTTTCCCGCCCAACCCTCAAATCCAGTGTAAACGTCACCATTTCCAGGACCAAACAATGCATATTGCCGTAATTAAATTACAGACGTTATTGCTAAATGCTGCCTTTGTCACCATATCAGGTGTAATATGACTTTCCACATATTTGTACAGTCTAAAGATTTATTTTGTATTTGACTCCCTCCCAGTGGTGTAATCGAGGGAGGACGCGAGGGGACGGCGTCTCTCTGGTTTTCTATTTGAGATTATATATATAACAAGTAAGTATGTCATGTGTCCATTCCTTCTTTAACGTTGATTTTATTTTTCCTCAGATTTCTTTGAAAATCAAAATATGCCTTGTGGTATACGACAGATTGCTCAAGTATTTTCAATGCAACTAAAATTTTTCTATTGCTTTAAGCAACTTTTGCAAACTTTAAGCAAATCTATGGGTCGATATGAAATGTTAGAACCGTTACAGTAAAAAAATAATATGAACACTTGGCAAAACTCCGGTGATCAATTTAAAAGTTAGTTATTACTGAGTGTCACAAAAATGTAAACTTAAATAAATTGAATTTGTGGAATGATATATTTGCTTCGACATTTTATAAAAGAAAAAAAAATAACTTTACAAGTTTAGGTAATATATTCTAAAAAAGCTCGTGAAGTTTTTTGTTGACTGTCGGACACAAAAAAACACTTCTAGCTTGTGTAAAGTATTTTTTATGTGTTTCAATTGTATGAAATTGTAAATATAATGCTAAACTGAAAAAAATTTAAGTTGTTAAAATTCGATACACACGGATATATCGTTATTTCAAGCAGTATTAATATATAAAAATCAAAGTATAATCAGTCATCACTATTTTCTCATGAAGAACCCTGTATTTTCTTACAGTATATTTTTATGTAACACCATGAACTATTATTTAATAGTAAATTATTTCAATACTGAATCTATATAGAGTGCATTTTTATTTCTCTGATAAAATAAAATACTTAAAAAGGAGTATTTTAATATTCTCTAATTTTTCTAATTAAAGTTTTCTAATTATAATCGAAATTTCCTAATTATATTAAAATAATAAATGAATTACATACTTCAAAATTGTTAAATAATTCTTGTATCGTATGCGTTACTCCAAGAATGCACGGCCAAAATAAATGATGAATACACGGCCAAAATAAATGAACACATAGTGTTATTATCGTATTCCTCGATATCACTCTACAAGACCCCCAGTAGCAGCTGCAATCTCCTTCTTTACTTAAAAAAAAATGTACTGAATTCTGTACATTTTTAAGAGGAAAAACCTCTTTTTCTTTTAATCTTGGACGTACCGTATTAGCCCGAATATAACGCGACAGTGGAATTTGCCATTAATATATTTAGAAAATCCTATAAATAGATCTCGAATTTAGCGCGGATCAAGTTTTAAACGGGAAATGACCAGTCAAAAAATATCGCTTTATATTCGAGCTCATACAGTTTATTACTTCAGTATTATTTCACTACGCGTCCACGTAGGAAGCAATGTATCATACAGATGCACGTTGTTTACTTCGCACGCAGAAGAACAATCGAGATGGAATACATTCAGAGGTCCACATATGTGGAGCTTTTGTTTCCATTGTTAAAACGATTCCTTAAGATTTTTTGTAGTTCTGAATTTACATACCTATGCGTCAATGTTTAAATTTTGAATAAATGACGTATGTGAATGCGTAAATTCTACACACTGACTCACAAATTTGTTTTTTGTTGACCGTTATTTTGTCTTTTTCTGACGTTACAGAAAACAATATTTGAATGTTATTGAAATTTTAGAATTTGAATTTGTAAATAATATTTTTTATGCTTCAGAAATTCATATAGCTGAAAATAACTTGTTGGACATCATATACCTTTAAAAGTGTCATGAAAGTCTTCGCTTATGGGTGATAGTAATAGTTTATTACTGAAAGAGAGATTTAGAACTAGGCTTATATTCGGAAAAATTTTAAAAATACGCTTTCTACTTATCGTTTTTAAGTGTAATAGGATTTTAAAAACAATTATGAGATTCTTCTTTAATTTGAAATGTGAGATTTTTGTCGGGTGTGAAGAGATAAGAATAAACTAAACAATATGTAAAAGAAATCTGTTGAAGGATTAGGTTTTTTAACCGTTCACTTTCAGAAAAGGTAGAAAAGAAGTATTGATAAGTCCCAATGAACTTTATCAGTCAATGAGAAGATAAACCGATTATTTTAAAAAAATGGAATTTTCCTGCTATCAAATCTGAGCTACCGCTAGAAATTATTTAACAAACGATTAACGATCGAACTACCACAAGTGATTTGCATTTCTCTTGCAATTTATTTTACTACAGATTTTTCTTTTATTGTTAAGTTTTGGAATCAAACATCAAACGATGCTTCATTAAGCTTATCATCTCATTTGGAGGAATGACGTAGAAGTACAAGATTATGCCGCCTTTCTTGAAAAGAGCGAAATGACACCTGTTAGAAAGTCGTCATAAGAGCTGCAATATAGCGCGCAAGCATGAGAAACTATTTTAGTAGGTGTTCATGTTCAAGGTTCTAATCAAGCCAGAGTTTTTGCAGTAGAGGAAGATACTATCTTGAACTGTTTCGTTTCAATTTCTAGCTTAGGTATGAATCGAGATAAGTGTCTTTCTTTATTTTTTCGCAATCTCTGTAAAATTTGTGTTCTAGCAATGCATTCATCATCAGAAAAACGACAGTCATACTAAAATGTTTATGTTCTCTTTTAGAGAATACGTGTTATGCATAGCGCATGAGAAAACCGCGTATTAGCTAATGTGTTCTTTTTATGTTTTATTTTGTTGTTAGCAGTTGTTTTGTTTTGTTGTTAGCAGTTGTGACGTTTGCTATTTTGCATAAGATATCGAGAATATTCGAAGAGATAAGTGCATAAATTAAACAGAAAATACATTTAATTTACAGTTTTTACGCAAATAAAATGTATTCTATATTCCACATAAAAATACCTTTTTAATTAAATAATTAATATTATGAAAGGATGTATAAAATGTACAAAATTATCATCCTGGGAAATGCTTTCTTTTTCTAGTTTAAAACTTTTCATCCAATGCTTTTAGCAATTATGCAGAACTAACTTTGACTGGCCTGTGTATGTAGAGGGAAAAGGGTGGGGGGTGACACCTTAGTGACGACATTGATTATGCTGAAGGTTGCAAACCACAAAATGATTACGCATCAGAAGGTAGGGCATTTGTGAATACGTGCAGCCTTCGAATTACTAGTTCAATGCCTTTAACATACAACTGCTATTTTTAAACATTGTATTGAAAAAAAAAATCATTAAACATCAATTTCCTTTTTCCAGTAGAAGAAAGTTCTCTACATACGAAATTTGACAAGGAAATATATCTCTCCGTAATTCATAGTTTCAGAAAAAGTAATGATTTCCCCTTCATAACATTTATTCTATCCGTATTTTCGAACCACTCGTGGCTCGATTTACATTTGCAAATGCGCTGTTATCACGATACACAAATATTTAAAAAAAGAAAATGCTCATCGGACATGACAGAAACTGGCCAGCTGTCACGAAATCTGTAGCATCCGGGTTCGAATTTTTATTTTATGCCCCATCATAGTCTCATCTACGACCTTTTTTCCATTGGAGGATTGAACCGCTGCGTGAGCCAATCAGGGTTCACGAATTTCGTGCGCACGCTTTTTGCGCGCCCAACTTAACTTGCGAGGGTGATGATGACCCCCCTGATGACCCTAAAGGTCATCCGAAGGTTCATCTAACCACAAGGTTATAATGCCAGCAAAGGTCATGACTTTTGACTTCTTCCCCCCATTATAGGTGGATTTTATGTTGCTGATTTCACAAGTGCGTTATTTTGGATAACGTATTTTTTTTTACGTCGAAAGTTGCAGGATTCATTTTTACTTAATGTATACACATTCGGTTGCACCATTTCACTGTAAATGAATGCAACGGAATCGGTGTTTTGGATGCGGAATAATTTTAGCTACAGGAAGAGCTCACACTTCCGGTATGGTTTATTCTGACGTAATTTGAAATTGCATTGCTAAGAGAAAGTTATTTATTTTATTTTTTTTTAAACCTTGCAGTTGTCATTAAAATAAAGTTTTTTTTTGTGACTTCGTTACTAATTTTTACGATTGCTTGATTATGTGGCTAAGGCAAAGTTACGCGAAGGCTACCTGCCTAAAGGGGAAGATGCTTTGTTCGGATACCTTTTAAAGTTGCTCTAGCGCATACTCACGTTGCATCTGGAGAAAACCGCCCAAAACTCCAGATCGTTTGATCGACAGCCGTGCGACAGGACAAAAGCCTGGACCTTCGCACTTCGACCGTCTACCACGTCAGTGTCTTATCCACTCAGCCATGGTTAGCAACGGATTGTTACGAACTGGAAATCGTAGCTAGATGGTTTTCTTCGATAGAAATCAGAGGAGTAGCTAAGGGTTCTATAACCCCTTAAATTATTTATTAACCACTTAAATTATAAATAAATTATTTATTTAAATTTAAAAAATAATCTATATTAGAATAATATTAAATACAATTAAATTCGTCGAAACTTATAGCAGAATAAGTCCACAGCTTTCTATAAAACAACAAAACAGCAGGGCACTGATTCAGTCCTAGGGCGGAACTGCATAATCCCAACATCACGGGTTAAGATTTCTGTTTTTTTTTTTTAAACTGTCCGGAAGCCTAGATGCTCATTTGTCTATCTCCTTGACTGCTTAACCTATTTGTGCCAAGATATTTTTGCGAGTTTCTGCGATTTTCGCTAATACCCGCAATAATAGATAAATGCCTGATGTCGACTTATTGAACAAGGGATGATATCTTTGAAAATCATTATGTATAAAAATTGAAATGTCAACTCCTACTTGGCCATGTTAAAATATTTTCTGGAGTTGAGTTTCAATTGAATACTCGTGAATAAAGGCTAGCAAAAATAAATAACGTTTACGACTGATAGCGAAAATTACGTCCCAAAAAAGGGACACTAGGCATAAATAAGTTAAACCTCATATTGATATTTTCAACCATGGAAGAGAGGTACTCTCTTCTTGGTCAGCTAAAAGGGTCTTCTTCCTCAAACATAGCTGCCTTCGATAAATATGGCCGATCCAACTCATTTCCGCATTTCATTCACGTCTATTGCTGCTTAAGGGAAATGTCCAATTGACGATACTCTTCGTACGTGTTAAACATTGAGCGGTTCTCTCCGTGTAGTCCTTGGACTGGCTATGCGCAGGGACTGAGCGAAAACGCTTCAGGGACCCTACCACGATGCTACCGGAGAGTATCAGTGACGGATAGTTCTATCTCACGGATAGCCAAACTCTTCGCATAAATAGCTGCAATCCTCAATTAGGTGCTACCACGCGTATAGCGTGTAAAAGAAGCGAGGATATTTGAGCCTGTTCCGTCCCTGTCGGTAGCAGGGACCAATCAACCAATCACAATATACTGGTTCAGTGGCGCACCCAATATTTTAGTTTAGGAGGGTCTGGGCTACAAATTTGCTGAACTCGGTTATAGTGAACTCGATTCTAGTTATAACTAACTCTCTTATAATGTCAAAATATTCTGTGCCGCTTGACTTGCCCATAGAACAACATGCGCACAAGCAGTGTAACTCGTCATAGTCAAATAAATAACTGATTTTTTTCAGTATCGCTGAAACAGAGTTTAACTGTGTTTCGTACACTAACTGTGAATATTTACTTAAAAACTAACATTTTTAAAGTTTGTAAAAATTGCTCAATGGTTTTAAATTGAAAAAAAATTAATTAATTACAGACAATTTTCAATTTTTAATGCTATACGTTTCTAAGTTTCCGATAGTAAACCCGACAGCGGAACGATTTCGGCAGCTTCGTGCTAGCGCATAGAAATATTTTCTCGGATTGTGACGTCAGAAGTCGGGAAGGCTTGATTTATTTATCCGGTACGGAAAGCTTTTCGATGACATCGTGTTAGGGCCCTAGTTTACAAAATTATTGTTAGAGGGAGGAGACTGGATTTAATTCAGACAGATGTATAATAGAAGCCAGGCAGAAAATGGGTGTATGGATTCTGTTCTCAAAGTCCTGTGCGGTAAACCAGGTATATGGATTTCCAATTTCCCATGTTATTATTATTATTATTGTTTTTTTTTTTGTTGTCGTTGTTAAAACATAGTGTTTCTTGATTCTCATTGCTTTTTGGTTAAAGCCCTTAAAGCCCCACTGTTAGTTTCCATTCTGGTAAAACACTGCTTAGGTAGGCACAGAGAATTTAGCCCTTTCCCTGACTACCGGTAACCTGGAAAAGGATTTCACTAGGCATTGCCCATTTATACATATTGCGCACTTTGCAGCTGCCAGGATGTCTTCTTTGAAGAACCCAAGTTTGATGAATTTTGTAATGTGTTCGAGGATCAACATACTAGAAATGACCAATTTCATTTTTCAGGATACTGGAGAATGAGTTTAGAGCAGATAGTCTATTGAAGATATTCAGTAAACATAATGCATGCAGAAATATTTAAGTACTTTGCATTTCTGAGCTAAATAACATTAAATGTGTTGTGGCTAGCTCACATAAAAATATCAATAATATTGAGTTTTTGATCAAGCGCAAATAACAAAATGTCGTTTCTTTGTCAAACTGCATTATAATCACGCCTATTCGGATACAATGCCTAACACTTCCGTTACAGCAAAATTCAATTCAACTTCCCCACGAATTTTTATTTCTCACAATTTGAAACTTAGATGCGGGGGGTATAAAGAATTATGATCGATACTGATTTATAACATTTTCGGAACTGGCCGGGCGTATTTATTTATTTTAAATGTATCGAAATTTTCCCCCGGCGTTCTCACGTTCAGATAGTGATCGAATAGAAATAAATATTTCATGAAAATGTTTTCCGATAATTTTTCGGATTACTGCATTTAAACTGCGGGTGTCAGCTGCCTAGCAGAAATATCCGATAGATTTTGACGCTTTTAGATTCAATTGACGTCACGGCTGCCATGAGGAAGAACAATTGTTGACGCAAGTCGAAGCAGACGTTAACGAAATAAATTGGATTTTTTATCTCTGTAATCGAAATGAGTCTCCCAATGCTACGAAAGCGTCCGTTATGTGTAGGAATAACAATAAGATGTAATATGTTATTTGAATTTTTAATGGCGTTGGCTGAAATAAATAACTAAAACCTTTCTGTGATTGAGTAATGTTCTTTCTGGGTTTTTCGGGGATAGTGCATAACCATAAATGTAGTTATTAGCTAGTTCATGAATAATAATTTGTATTTTAATGCATTTAAATCTTATAAATAAAAATGAAATTCTGTTTGTTTGTTTGTTCGTTCGTTTGTTTGTTTGTTTGTTTGTTTGTGGATTTGAGTTGTATACAAATCCACAAAAATGGACCTATCAGCCTGAAATTTTGCACAGACATGTAAAATAATATAGAAAAAATCATAGTCCACTTTAAAACTTTGAAAGTCCACCCGTTCCCTGAATTTAAGAGATTTTTTATGTTCTCCACGCAAAAAGTTTTCCGTAATTGTAACCCCTGTAGGGAAAAAAGTGTGAAAAAAGGATCGTGGTTGCCATGTGTGGCGATTTTGCCGAATAAGATGTTTTAAATTCTCAAAGTAAAAATAAAAGAATAATAATGATTTTTTTTTTGTTAGTTTATATTCGTAAGGTTATATTTTTTTTAATTATAATATCGTGTGCATGGGAAATCGGAGCAGGAATGAAATGTTTTATACGCTAAACAATAAGAATTGAAGATTTCCGAGGCTAATATGTTAAAATTTTTTAGTTTGGCGAAAAAATAAAATGGCTCAAATGCCGAGAAAGTGAGTTTTAGCGGTTTGCACAGTTTCCTGCTTGGCGCAATTTACTGAGAGCTTAAGGAAACGGATTTTTGAAAACAAGTGCAAAGGTTTTATTAGAATACAGCGTTAAATTTTAACGATCCGTGCGAAAATAATGCAGTTATTAAGGGATTTCAAGCGATCTATCTTCAGCATTCTCGCGATTTTGAGGAGGATTCTAACGCTTGGCGCTATTTATCGTAATTTAATCGTCTGCTATTTGGGTTATGAATACACCTGCGTATAAGTTTTTGAAATTTTCATTCAGTTGGAATTGTGCATTTTTCTGAGCAGCTTTTCTGCATCTAATGTATTACATCCAGAAAAAAGGATGTTAGAAATATCAATTTTAATTTTGTTTAATCACACTCATGAATAATGATACACTTTCCAACTTAATGAAAGAAGGAACGAAAATAGGGAAGACCCATGGATTATAACTCTTTTTATATATAGCACTTTAGTGCGTATTTAAAAATCTGAAAGTGTGTCCGATTTTCTATGATTCTAGCGCTTGGCGCAATTTAATGAGAGGTTATTTTTAAAAACAAGCGTAGGTTATCTTATAAATATAAATGAAATTCTGTTTGTCAATTTGTTGATTTGGGTAGTATACAATTCCACAAAAATGGACCTGTCAGCCTGAAATTTTACACAGATATGTAAAATAATATAGAATAAATGATAGTCCACTTTAAAACTTTGAAACTCCACTTAAAAACATTTTCCTCCTGAATGGTTCTCTTAATTTCCGTTCCCGGAATTTAAGAGATTTTTTATATTCTCCACGCAGAAAGCTTTACGTAATATTAACCCCTCTAGTGAAAAAAGTGTGTGAAATAAGCATCTTGGTTGCCATGTGTGGCGATTTTGCCGAATAAAATGTTTTAAATTCTTAAATAAAAATAAAAGAATAATAATGATTTTTTTAGTTTATTTTTTTAGGTTATTTTTTAAATTATAATATCGTGTGCGCATAAGAAATGAGAGCAGGAATGAAATGTTTCATACGCAAAACAATGAGGATCGAAGATATCCGAGACTAATATGTAATTTTTTTTAGTTTGGCGAAAAAAAAAATGGCTGATAGGCCGATTTTTAGAGAGTGAGTTCTAGCGGTTTGCACAGTTTTAGGCATTTTTGAAAACAAGTGTATAGGTTTTTCTTAGAATACAGCATTAAATTTTAACTATCCGTGCAGAAATAATGCAGTTATTAGGGCATTTCAAGCGATGTAGTTTCAGAATTCTCGCCAATTGAGTACATTGATTTAACTTGGGGGAAATCCGCCAAATTTCAGAAAATTGAAATCTTCGCATTTAGTACATCGAGGTAACGATGAATAAAACATGTTATAGTTGATAATTTAAAAATGCGGCTGTATTAAGGGATTCCACTTTTCAAATAAATGCCTGGCGGTCGAACCATTTCCCATTTTGATTGCTGCTAAGTCAATGCTTCGAATGATTCCCTGAAAAAACTCTTGCAAAATGGCGTATGCTGGCACTGGTACTTAGATTTGAAACTGGATTTTACTTGAGACTGGTATATACGTATAATAAGACTGGTTATAGATAAAAATGAATGTTGGTATGTGTGTAGGAGGTTGAAAAACTCCAGCACCGTTTCACCGATCACCATGAAATTTGGTTCACCTAAGTCTTTTATCATGGAGAAGGTTTTTATGCTATCCGTTTTCCTCTAACTTTTCACTAGGTGGCGCAGCAGAACGTCGAATTCTGTTCCGTTTAGCCGTTTGCTATGCGAATATCGTCCAACCAATTTCGATGAAATTTGGTACACGCGAATATTAGAACACGGAGAATATTTTTCACTATCCATTTGCTGTAATTTACCGCTAAATAGCGCTGCAACGCATCAACTTCTATACCGTTCGACTGATCGGCATAAAAATTTTTATACTTACACATTTGAGAACGAAGAATATATTCTAACTGCGTTACTTTTGATGTTACTCACCACTAGATGGCACTGCAATGCATTATTATTTTAACTCGCCACTAGATGACGCTGCAGCAGGCCAAATTTTTGACCATTCAAACGGTGGCTATGAAAATCAGTATACATAGCTATTTGAACAATGAGAATATTTTGGCGTTATCCATTTTGCTATAACTCGCCACATGACGGCGCTGTAGCAAATCATTACTTTAATTAACCACTAGATGGCCCTTCAGTGTATCACTTCTTGACTGTGCGAATGATCGCTATGAAAATAGGTATACATAGATATTTGAACACGGGGAAGAGTTTGGCACGATCCATTTTCCTATAACTTGACACTAGATGTCGCGTCAACACATGAACTTCAAGACTATTCAGCCGATCGTCATGAAAATTCGTATACATCGATATCTGAATGCGAAGAATATTTTTGCCGTATCCGTTTTGCTAAAACTCGCCACTAGATTGTGCTACGCCGCATCGCCTTCTGCACCGTAAAAACGATTGCCTTGAAATTCAGAATGCATGATTATTGAACATAATATAACGCGATATCCATTTTGCTATATCTCTTTATTACAATAAATAGTAATCACAACAAATATTAATATCAAAACGTCCATTCATTCCCGTGCGAAGAACGGGTACTTCAGCTAGTCAAAATATAATTTTTTGGGGTATTCTTTTTGGTTCAGTAACATTTGATATGCGCATTTACTTTTTCTTTCACCTCACCAGTATTTCTAAGCCGGTTAAAATGTTTCAAATTGTTTTGGTGATGGCTTGAAAAATATTACATGGAGTTGTGATTGTGGAGGCAGTAATGATTGTGAAGAGAGCTTTGATTACTGTTATCAACCTCCCGAGTTGTAAACTATAGTAGTAACGGCCTATACACTGCAAAATATATTTACCTAGATTACCGCACAACGTGTGGGTATATAAACGTAATACCAACACGTTGTGAGGTAAAGACTGTGTCAATCTGTAGTACAAGGTTTTCGTGATTGACTTATCAACCTCATTACGTCATTTCATGAGTGGATTTACTACACACAGTGCTGTATTCCAAAGATGTATCATTTGTGCTGTATTGCTTTACAACAATATGTGTGGTAAAATTACAGGTATTTCTTACAGTGTAATATAAATTCAACAATAAGCCAAACGCTTATCTATTTGAAGAATTGCGTTAAGCAGGCAACTTATTTATTTCCTTCTAAAAGGGGATTTTAGAAGTTTTCAATTGGTAAAATACTCCCTTTGGCAGTTACCCAGTCTCCAATTTCCAAAACCTGATTTAAATGATTTCCTCCAATGCAGTATCTGTTTAAAGACATCTTTACACAGAAAAAAAAAGTTTTTGAATTCCCTACATGAAATTCTAAAAATGATCTTTCTAAGAAATTGATTTTGTCAAAAAGTGATACTAACATACATGGGGGGGGCTTGTAAATATAGATTGGATTCACTTTAAATGGCTCATGCCATAAGTCCATGCCAAAAGTTTATTCAAAACCAATAAATTGACGATCATTGGCCTTGTTACGGGCCAATCAGATCAGTCACTGAATAATACATACTAAAACATTCAAGCATACACAGACTTATGTACAGTAGATATTATCTTCCAGACAGGGATCAGAGGACACAATTCATTTCCCAGATGATCTTTAGGTGATCTTTACGTTACGTCTGGAGAAAACCGCCCAAACCTCCAGACCGTTAGTTGGTTGGTCATGCGATTGTGTACAAAATATGTATTCGATTACAATGTAGCATCCGTATCCAATGCCTAATTATTTGTTTGTTTATTTGTATGAACAACAAACCTTTATTTTTAAACCAGTCGCCCCGCAACAAATACATATTTCTAGAAAGAGATACATAAATAATCTAGCGAAAATGAAGAACGAAATGAAGAACGTAGGTACCCATTATGCAAATGTTTCAGGATATATTAATGCTTTTTAATGTATCGTAACCCTATAAATTATGTATATTGGAGTGAGATCATAATATAATAAATGCGAGATCGCATCTGAGTAGTTTATTATGTTTTTATTCTTGTTGCATCTTAGGCTTAATTTCAACTCCTTTATTATAAAATTGCAAGTTACTAATCAAGACTTACGTTTGTTAGATTTTTCCTTTATTCCATGCCAGCATTAAACAGCAAATGTATGCTGATAAAGTAGTTTTACTTCAGACTCTCGTGGCGATATTTTCAGAACTCTCGTGGCGTGGATAAATTCTAATCTGCTTTAGAAAAAAATTCCCTGCCGAAAACGAGCTTTGAGCTATAATTATTTAAAATTAAAACATTTTTATAGTAATATTTTTCAAAATATTTCCGTGAAAATGAAATACATTTTCTAATGCACAAAAATCCGCTAACAGCTTTGTGAAATACTCTAATAAGTGAAATAATTTTATGAAATAATTTATAATGCAACAAACCTAGTTTATAAGTAACTTAAAATAATAACCCAAGAATAGACAACATGAATGAACTTTATTAAATAACTTTCAAAATAATAGATTTTGTGCTGTTTATTGAATAGGCAATAGGCTGGAGTGAAAATAGCCAATTTTTTTTTTATTTTAATATTGCCTGACTCAACAAATGGTGCTGTATGGCAAAAAAGTCCCAGAAAAAAAAAATTCTAGTCCATCCACTAATTGTCTTCAGGTTCCACACCGGGCTCAAAGAAAGGAATGTTAACATAAAAAGTAAAAAAATCAAATTTTAAAATTTCATTTTAATGCTTACGATAACTTTATTTTCTGACTCAAAAACAGTTCTAACTACTAAAAATAAACAGTACGACAATGTTTTATTGCCGTTAACAAACAAACAAAAAAAAAAGAAAGAAAGAAGAAAAAAAAAGTCACTAACTTGTAACCGAGCGTCATAAGTTTTGGGGTATATTTTGAATACATAGTTATTAAATATTTACATATTACTTCATTTTTACAGACAATTAATATTTAGAAAGCGCACTAATACAGAAAAGGAAATTATACCAAATTTACCTTTCGAGTATTATTGACTAATAAAACACTTTATTTTAATCAGTCTTCAATTTTGGAGTCCACATGCCGGGCAAAATAATGAACTTTGGTAGTTCCTTTCGTGATTTGATTCCACACTGAATGTATCCATCTCTGGCTTTTGCTCCACATGTTACCAATGATGCTTGCCTTAATAGTCTTACATGCCTTTCTACTGCTTGAGAAGGGCAAGGGAGCTTCTCTATTTCAAATTCTGTAAGGTTTCTGATCATACTTGCTACGTCTTCGTCACCGAGGTTCATGGTAGCTGGTGGTTCCAAAGGATTCTCCCAGTGAATCATCTGAAAATACTACTCTGCTTTGAAATTTGTATTTAGAAGATCAAATTGACATATTTTTCCCTTCCAGTCGGTTTTTCTTGCTTTCAATATTCTTCTTAGGTCAAATTCCCGAATATGTGATCATTCATCAAACAGCATTGCCAACAGAATATTTTCAGAATGAGCAAAATAAGAGTTCCTCTGAATAATTTCATGAATGATTCACTTAAAATCTTCTGGGAAGAATGAACTTCTTTTCATCATTCCGTGCTTCATAAGTAGCTCCTGGGATTTTCTTCATTTCAAACCAGGATGGCACGTACACTTTCATCACATAGTCTACTAGGAGTTTAAAGCATTCTGTTGGTTCGGCAGTCGACACGTACAGGTGCAGTATTCAGTTCGCTGTAGTGAGTCAGCTTGAATGAGACATCCTTCCTGGACTTCTGTTTCCCTAATCTGGATGGCACTGTCCTGAGCATACTGCACTAGAAATATCGAAGAGGTACTTTTGGTCTGTACTGAGGTCTTTTTTATCAATTTCAGGCAGAGTAACAGGAATAGAAACAAAATTTGTCACAGCAAACGTTTCACACGTTTCCAGAAATTTTCCTATTGTTCCAGAAAACTGGTGTGGCCCAGATGTCTTTCCGTCAATCTTATGGAAAAGGTGGCGATGAGGTAGTTTATTAGTATGCAATAAGCATACAAACCAGTGAAATTTATGACCAACAGAGATTTCAATCTGTCTGACTACGCCATTTTTCTTCCCAATGTTGACTTTCGGTGCATCTCACCCAACGGCAACACGATCCTAAAGTGCAATCTCTTTCTGTGTAACAAAGTCGATGATGCTGCAGGTAATATCAGTACTAGAGCCTGAATGCGGAGTCACATGTCCTATGTGAACAGAACCAGGTTCTGGCAACTTAACAATATGCTCTTCCACAGATACAGTAGTATATAAAGAGCTTCTCTTCTTACATAATAGTTGTGTCCTTTCTTCCATCGAAGTATATGGTGTACAAAGACTGTGCTACTTGTATAGAATTAAGTTGTGATCGTATCTTTCATTATAATTTTTAATAAGGGGAATCACTTCTTGGTGACTTACCACAGGCAAGCAGGCTTTCTCCCAAATTCTTTCAACGTCCAAAGAAATAATTTTGATGATCTCTTTTACTAAAGGATCCTTTTTGTTCCCCTTATTCCACAGTATATCATTTTTTGTGATTAAGAAATGCTTCATTAAATCAGAATACGTTGGTGGTAACACTGTCTCTTTCAATAGTACTAGAATTCCGAAAACACTACAAAACGTTTCACTTCTAGTTGTGGTCATATTTAAATTCAAAACTCCGTATTATTTTTTTGTCAAATATAAATCAAAATTAATAAAACGTATTGCTTCAATCTTACAAAGGAGAAACAAGTGGTTGAAACAAAGGCAATCGCAAAAACGAATCATTCCACACAGTAAAAGTGTCGGGCCTTATTAGGTTATGATATAGTAGTTAGATTAGAACACGCGCTGCCATCTAGTAGATTTTAGAGTATAATTTGCTTTTTTATGTACAAAAAGCCATTTCTGGATCTGATATCTGTCAGTAACGTTTCAATAAAACAATTTATTAATGAGAAAGTAATTCATTAATATTATTTTATAAATTAATGAATTATTTAGTAAAATATTAAATTAAAAAAATATTTTTTACATAAAAATCATCGAAAACTTGAAAAAAAAGCCAATATAAACATTCACTTGAGGTGTGGAACCTCAAGATGTCAACATTTTAAGCTGAAATTTGGAGACAATTGGTTTCAGGTAGTATGGCACCATATAATGACTCAGGCAATGTGAATTTCGAATAAAAGTTTTTTCGATCCGCCCAAATAGGCAACTAGACATTATAAAGGAAAAGCTTTAGAAGTGTGTCTTAATCGGGTATGTTTAAAGTAGCCTTGCGTCTTTTGCCAAAACTGAAGATGGGCGAAATTCAACGCATTTACATTTAGCGGCTTTGCAGCTAATAACAAGAAGATGGGGATGATAATTTCTTTATAGTGTGAAATAAATGTTTAAAATTTAATTTCTCGGAACATATTGCTTATAAAATGTAGGTAGTAGAATTCAGTTATCTTAATGCAAAAACACGCTGTTCGAAAGTGTAAGATATTTGCAGTGTAAAAAATTTTAAGAAAACAAGCTCTTGAATATGAATTTTAAAGTTATGCAGTTAAACACAACGATATTCTCAAACAAAAAAGTAATACTTAAAAAAAAAAAAAACCTTTTATGGTTTAGTTTCTTTATACTGAGAAATGAGATAATTTGTTTCTGAGAGAAAATAAATTGCGCAAAAATTGCAAAAGGAAACAAAATGCTTTTCATAATTAAAAATATGTCCCATGTATTTTATTTTATTGTTTGCTGAAAGAAACATAATTACAAATATTTAGTTTAACATATCATAAATTATATGTTTAAAAATGATTGGATAACCTACATAATTTCTTGCGTTCAAATTTAAAACTACAGACATTGCCAATTACAAGTGTCTTAAATGCAATTTTAGTGAAAATTTTAGTCGGTTACTAATTTAACAAAAACAAAGATTAACTGTGATCTCAAAAATTATACCTATTTTTATAAAAAAAAAATCAATACAACATGAAGGGAAAATTAAGATTCTTATAGAACATACTAAATGCAAACATATAAAATCACGCAATGTTTAGCACACATTTTTTTCAGTAATGAAAAGTCAATAATTTAAGCTTAAAAACAACTTTAACTTATTCCAGAACTGTTTTTTAGTGATAACTAATTAGTCCTAAATATGAATAAAAACTAAACTAAAATAAGTTTGAATCATTAAAAATAGTTTAATGAACTAAACTCTAATCAACGACAGCTCATTAAACATTTTCCGATTAAAAAAAACAAAACTTATTATGTAATTTTTAATCCTGTGACCATCACTGCATCGTTAGAATTTAAATATTAGCATGTATAAATTAATTTTTTACGGGATCTTTCTTTTATCATAGTCAAACATCTTCAATGTTACGATATTTGGCAAAAAAGAGTACGTTGTAAATAAAAATTCATATGGCACACACTCTGCACATAATGTTAGAATCAAATATACCTGTCTAGATAATGAAATATTATCTAAAAAAGGCTACATTACTTGTTTGTGTTCAAATGTACCATATTCATATAAGAGAGATAAATTAATAAAAACGAAAGGAATAAATATATAAAACAATATATACATGTAAAAAAAAATCCGGAGTGACTCCACTCGACTTTCCGAACACTTACGATTAATATCATTACCTAGCATTTAAATAAATTTTAATCGATGAATAATTCAAACATTTATCCCAAATTGAAGCTCAATCGAATGCACCGTTTAAACGCTAGCGTACTTTCAAGAATTTCTCCCCATAGGCCATAATGTAAAAGAAATCTTTGTCGTAGCCCCGTAGAAAAACTATAAGTTCTATACACATCAAAATCAATACCGGTCTTACGATGGTGGTTTATAACGTGTATACCCAATTTGAGCTCAATCGAATGCATCGTTTAAACGTTAGCACACTTTCAAGAATTTCCTCCCATAGGCCATAATGTAAAAGAAATCTTTGTCGTAGCCCTGTAGAAAAACTATAAGTCCTATACACACCAAAATCAATACCGGTCTTGCGACGGTGGTTTATAACATATATACCCAATTTCAGCTCAATCGAATGCCCCGTTCAGGAGCTATCGTGTTCACTCACATACACACAAACACACACACACACACACACACACACACACACACACACACACACACACACACACACACACACACACACACACACACACACACACACACACACACACACACACACACACACACACACAAACACACACTGACACACACTGACACATACATGCATACATCTCGTAAAAATAGCATGAATGAATTCAGAAGACCTCAAAACGTGTAAATACACCAAAATCTCGAATTCGAATATTTTCATGATTACAATACTTTCCTTACATGGTACATGTTCGGAAAGTAAAAATGATTAAAAACTCAATTCACATATCAGTAAAACATTGATGATATTCTCACACATTTCAGAACTCAAACCCACTTCTGGTAAATTTAATAATTCAATTAGTATAAATTTACCATGTTAAAAATAGATCAAAGCGGAAAGTGTAAAAAAACCTTTTACAGTTTCAAATAGAATCTTTCTTTGGAACCTGGAGGCTTTTTTGAACGTCACTCTTTTAAAAATTTGCGTTAAGAACGTGCTGGTATTCTAACGTTCAATATCAATAAAGGAGGTCAGAAAATTAATGAAAATTCTTACTGAAAGCTTTTAAAGTGCTCCTTTGAGATTAATAATGCACTTGATAAAGAATGTATTTTATAAAAGAAAATTCAAGGGGATGTGAATATGTTTTTATTTAAATTTAAATTTTTACAGAATATTTGCTGTTCCAACATAAATTAAACAGTATAAAATATATTGACTAGCATGTTTGATAATTTGAATATTTTTTATTCCATACGTATTCCACAGAGGTGCAAAAACATACGATAAATTTATAAAATTTTGCAACAGTTTGGAAAAGAAATTGACGCTTGTGTATTTGGATAAATATGCAGACGGGAAATTAAATTAAATAGAATGTTTATACTGTGCATGAATATTTTAAAATGTCATTTTCTATAAATTTTCCTATTTTTGTCTGCTCTTTAATTTGCTTAAAGAAGCTGGTATTGTGTGAAAAACTAAACACGGAATTAAATTTTATATAAAATGCATGTATGCGATAGTATATATAATGGATTTAGAATGGAGCAACTGAAACTCTTAAAAAATTAATAAATAATAAACTACCGATATTAAGTTTATTATTATTTTGTGTCTTATCCAAGGAGATCCTATCGGAAGTTTTATCGGAAATAAGACAAAAGATAATGATAATAATAAAACTAAATGCAAATTAAATTTCTTAATACTTAAAAAAATAAAGTAAAAGTAATTTTCCGTATCATAAAATGTGCATAAATCTAACAAAACGTTAAAAAAATAACAAATAATAAATTGAAGATGATGATTTATTTAATATCGAATAATTAATTAATTAATTAATTGGCTTGAGAAAGCGGCTTTCACCTTTATGACTCTCGAATTTTTCAGATTCCTTACTCCGTGGTAAGATAAGTACATTACAATAGCATTTTAGAACTGTATATGAAAATAAAGATCTACTTTATAAATGGAACAATGTTTTGATGGGGTTATGCTGACAAATGTCCCAAATTTTTGCATGACGTCTATGATTTATTTATTTCGAAACCTATTTGCTTCTAAAGCCACCTATAGAGAAATTGCTGAAGCAAACTTGAACAAATAATAATTTAAAATTGAAGACTCGTCGTTTTATATTATCAGAAATCGAAGATGATATAAACATTGCTTCAGAAAATCTATCCAAGATGGCAGTCAAAACTAGCGGAAAATGCAAAAGAACAAATGATAAATGCTATGCATCTGCGTTATCATTGTATATACACAATACAATATGTCCCTTACACGGGAAACTTCTTTAATGCGCAATATCTCTAGAGCCCTTAACAATTGCCAGAAACATCATTTGATACTCCACTTTCACCCTTTCAGCAGGTTTATGACCATTACGGATGTATGAAAGGTGAGCACATTGCCACTAAGTTGTCAAGCTGATTGTTTTCAATTGAAGCTGACTGATATCGAATAGTTATACTCTGTCATGACTAGAATATGCAACAATAACATTGTGTAAAAGTAAATTATAGCATAGTCATGGCAAATCTTTAGCTATTGACAAGCAAATAGATAAATAAGTACCCCACTCCCCCTTCACAAATCTCTAAATTTGGAGTAGTACCTGAATCTATAACTTGGTTTTCTTTATGCCTAACTAGACATCTTTAAACATGAGGATTTTGTTCATTCATTGAACTTTTAAAAAAATTTTAGATGCTCACTATAGTATGAAACAGCAAAAGATATCAATTCAGGTTCATGCGATTCAAATGTCAAATCAGTATTGCAGATAAATAAAATTCATAAACGAATATTTTAAACTTGCTTTCCTCTTTTATTGAAAAAGTAACAGGAATCGAGAGCATTAACAAAATAAAGCTATTACTCCTAATTTTTACACAAAGATAACAAAATTTAAAAATAAAGAAAAAAAAATTGCTTATTTGATTTCTTGTTAACTTTCTAATTGTAACTATGTTATAGCTTCATTCTGGAGTACCAACTTCGATACTCGATTCTTCACAATATGTAATATGAGAGTATTATTGTGCATGTTATCGAAACAGTAGTACTTAATCACAAGTTCATATCAGTATGCTTCTAGTTCAATTGAGTAAATATATGTCCGTGTAATACTACCTAAACTATGATTTGCATAACAATATATACTCATGGAAGTTGTTATCTGTTAATGTATCACATATGTATTGCTCTCTTACACGTGTGCTGAAAACAGGCTTAACTGGCAATGGCATAATCTATTCGTTATGGATGATTCTTTTTGTACAATAAGATGACATAGTTATGTTCTGTGGAACAGCTTCAGTGAAAGCATTTTTAAGCAGAACAAAATGTCATTCTTTGCAGTTTCTTCGCCACAATCTCAAATCGCACGAAATAATAAATTCAAATCCCATTTTAAAACACACCTTCAAAAGCAGATGTGTTACAAAGTTGCAAATTTTTGCAAATTTGATTCATTCGAGGTCAAAGCTAACACAATGTCATTGCCGTAATGCATTATATTGGATTTCCGCTGGCCCCCGTTCGCATTTTCCTCACGTCTGCCCCCGCGTTGTGTGTGCGATTCCATTCTTTTCTTGAATTGGATTACTCCATGTCTCTCCCTTCCCTATCTATTTCCTGCAACAGATCACGTCTTTGAATTATTTCATTCCATTTATAACATTTCTGGGATTTAATACGCTTTATTTTTGTTTGCATTAGAAATGTTAATGACTAATTTTCTGCGGAAGATTACGGCTGAAATTGGAGTACTTCTACATTGATAAATTATACATGGCAACGCGGGAGATTTCGCAAAAGGGGTAATTAATATCATTTTAAAATAATTGAAGAAAGTATCCGCGTTACTTTAGCGTGGCTGGAGTTTCTTGTTAGGGAATAATTAATTTATTTACGTTTGACAAAACAAGTTAATTAGTTTTGCTTTGTTGTTTTTTTTTCCTCATTCGCATGCGGAAAATTGAAATAAATCCGTTTTGGTTCTTACGAAACTGTGTGAAATGCCAGCAAGTATTAACATCGAAAGCTGAAATTTAGATTAGAAATGGGACTAATTTGGAAGATAAATCTAAAAAAATGGGTAATTTCTCTGAACGCATGGTTTCGTTCATTTGTCGTTAGCTAAATTTCAGAAAAAAAACTAAGAAAGAACGTAGGAAAATTGGTTATATTCGGTAAAATCGATTTTTAAATATATATGTATTTCCTACGTAGATGCAAAGACTATAATGAGTTATTTCTGTCAGTAATGTACGTATATGTGTGGGTGTGCAAGGAACAATCAATAACTTCTGTCTATTGAAATTAAATGAAATATCATAATGTTTTAGCGATCCTCAGGCACATGGCGTTTTATTCCTCATAATCAGTTTAAAATGCGGTCTTTTACTATCTTAATTATTTGTTCCGTGCATTTTATCAAGACTTTGTTGTTGTTGTTGTTTCTAATTCCACTAAGTCTAGTCGAAGGCTAGACCATGTCCAAGAGGTCGTGAATCTTCAAAAAATCGTAAACCAGAAGAGGAGTGGCCGTCAGATCATCACGCGAAAGCTTTAAGCAGTTTAAAAGATGGGCACGGGAGGCCTGAGCTGATGCACATTCTGTGCAATTCAGAAAGGTTTTTTCACCATTGACATATTTAAGAGTCCCGATATGACCAAACCTGAGTCTGCTGATGGTGAATTGGGCAAATCTGTCACACTTAAATGCAAGGGTACTACCAGGGGATTTCTCTGAATACCAAGAGCAAAGACGACAGACTCAAAAGTTCAGTGAACAAAACTAATTATTCAATTCTGTTTCACGAAAAAATAGTTATTCTTAATTTTCCGGGGGGATTTACACCATCTGAATGATTAAATGCAGAGTGATACTCACAGGATTTACGCTGCATATGCCTTGTCAAATCAGAGTATTGTAAGCTTGCGCCTTTTCTAATACTGTCCAATAGCAGAGCTTTGGAATATTCTAGAATGTTCACAGTTAACATGACCAGACAATAAAGGTCTAGAGTGGATAATTGTCTGTTGTTCTAATACACATTATTGGTGATACCTGCTGATTGTTCTTACCTGAAATAGAAAATTTCGGCTACGATTGCGGTAAATCCACACTGGTAACTCGACGTATTCCCGTAAGACGTGACAGGGGAGCCAAAATTCTACGATTTCAACCCCCATATGTATGATCGAAAATCAATAGTATTCGAGAAAATTGAACTTTTTTCTTGAATAACCCAAAATGTGAGATTCAAGTGCAAATTAAAAAAATAATCTTCTCATTAAAAGTGTTTAATTTTAATTTTTTTTTTGTGGTTGAAATTCTGTTGTTGTTGTTGTTGTTGCTAATGCCCTCTGGCAACCGCGTTGCGGTGACAGATCCCCCTATATATAGACAGGCGATGGGCTGAAGGAGCGGCTTCCATTTCAATGAGCCCCAATGGGAGGAAGTCCGTCTTAGCTCGGGGTCCCGTAATTTTGAACCAATTCCAGAGGAGGGACCAACCCCCTGAAATCGGCACCCCCAGAGGTATCGTTTAACAACTTGGAGGACTTTGAAGCCACGACGGATTTTACGTGCACCAGCTCCCATTAGCGTACACGGTTCCACAGCGGACTGGCCGAGAGGGGGAAGTCCCTCCCAAGAACTGGCCAAGCCAGATGCTGTTTCACTTGCTGTGTTCTTATGGGAACGGAGTTTAGCGTACAGTCCACTGCAGGGCCGTTGAAATTCTAACTAAGCTAATGTAATCAGAAAAAGTTCCAAACTACTCTGAAATTAAAATTCACGGGCCGTTACATGTATTATTTTAATTTTGAATTCACATCTTTCTTTTCAAAAGATATTATTTACTTCAAAAATATACGATGATAGTAAGTGTACAAATTAAAAATAAGATTTCTACCATTATCAGCTATCCAAAAACGTATTAGTGTCCATCTAAAAACGTGTCATTCGTAAAAAAAGGTGAGTTTTATTTAGCGCAGGTAAAAACGCAAAGGACGTCCTTAGGTCTCTCTCATTCTATAGGATCGTTGGACAACTCATCAAGTTATCACCGTTTTTAAATTTATTTTCATTCATACATTAACTAAACTAACATAATCGTGGAGAAGTGCAAAAGCACTTCAAATTTTTAATTCCGACGCTTTAAATGTACTTTTTATTTATTTACATTTGCCTTAAAAAAATGTTGTTTATCTCAAAAAAACAGTATCATTTATTTTACTGCATGTGCAGCCTGGAATTAAAAAAAATAATTCAAAAAAGTATGCGGCATAAGTCCCGGAATCTTATAAATAAAAATGAAATTCTGTTTGTTTGTTTGTGGATTTGAGTTGTATACAAATCCACAAAAATGGACCTATCAGCCTGAACTTTTGCACAGATATGTAAAATAATATAGAATAAATCATAATCCACTTTAAAACTTTGAAAAGTCCACCCGTTCCCGGAATTTAAGAGATTTTTTATGTTCTCCATGCAAAAACCTTTCCGTAATTGTAACCCCTGTAGTGAAAAAAGTGTGAAATAAGGATCGTGGTTGCCATGTGTGGCGATTTTGCCGAATAAGATGTTTTAAATTCTCAAAGTAAAAATAAAAGAATAATAATGATTTTTTTTGTTAGTTTATATTTGTAAGATTATTAATTTTTTATTATAATATCGTGTGCATGGGAAATCGGAGCAGGAATGAAATGTTTTATACGCAAAACAATAAGAATTGAAGATTTCCGAGGCTAATATGTAATTTTTTTTTAGTTTGGCGAAAAAATAAAATGGCTCAAATGCTGATTTTGAGAAAGTGAGTTCTAGCGGTTTGCACAGTTTTCGGCTTGGCGCAATTTATTGAGAGCTTAAGGAAATAGATTTATGAAAGCAAGTGCAAAGGTTTTATTAGAATACAGCGTTAAATTTTAATGATCCGTGAAGAAATAATGCAGTTATTAAGGGATTTCAAGCGATCTATCTTCAGAATTCTCGCCAATTGAGTACATTGATTTAAGTTGGGGGAATTCCGCCAAATTTCAGAAAATTGAAATCTTCTCATTTAGTACATCGGAGTAACGATGAATAAAACACGTTATAGTTGATAATTAAAAAAATTCGGTTGTATTAAGGGATTCCCCTTTTCAAATAAATGTGTGCTTTACTTTTTGGCGGCCGAACCATTTCCCATATTGATTGCTGCTAAGTCAATGCTTCGAATGATTTCCTGAAAAAACTCTTGCAAAATGGCGTATGTTGGCACTTTGGCGAGGCTTAGATTTGAAACTGGATTTTATTGGAGACTGGAATATATAATGATACTGGTTATAGATAAAAATGAATGTTGGTATGTGTGTATGAGGTTGAAAAACTCCAGCACCGTTGCACCATGAAATTTGGTTCCCCTAAGTCTTTTATCATTGAGAAGCTTTTTATGCTATCCGTTTTCGTCTAACTTGCCACTAGGTGGCGCAGCAGCGAATCGTCGAATTCTATTCCGTTTAGCCGTTTACTATGCGAATATCGTCCAACCGATTTCGATGAAATTTGGTACACGCGGATATTAGAACACAGAGAATATTTTTCAGTATCCATTTTGCTGTAACTTGCCGCTAAATGGCGCTGCAACACATCAACTTCTATACCGTTCGACCGATCGGCATAAATTTACTTACACATTTCAGCACGAAGAATATATTCTAACTGTGTTCCTTTTGATGTTACTCACCCACTAGATGGCACTGCAATGCTATATTATTTTAACTCGCCACTAGATGACGCTGCAGCAGGCCAAATTCTTGACCATTCAAACGGTCGCTATGAAAATCAGTATACATAGCTATTTGAACAATGAGAATATTTTGGCGTTATCCATTTTGCTATAACTCGCCACTTGACGGCATTGTAGCAAATCATTACTTTAATTAACCACTAGATCGCGCTGCAGTGTATCACTTCTTGACTGTGCAACTGTCGCTGTGAAAATAGGTATACATAGATATTTGAACACGGGGAAGAGTTTGGCGCTATCCATTTTCCTATATAATTTGCCACTAGATGTCGCGTCGTCAGGGTTGTCCAGCCGATCGTCCTGAAATTTCGTATTCATCGATATCTGAATGCGAAGAATATTTCCGTCGTATCCGTTTTGCTAAAACTCTCCACTACATTGCGCTACCCGCATGGCCTTCTGCACCGTACAAACTATTGCCTTGAAATTCGGTATGCATGGTTATTGAACACAATATAAAGCGATATCCATTTTGCTATATCTCTTTATTACAATAAATAGTAATTCCCACAAATCGTAATATCAAAAAGTCCATTCATTCCCCAGCGAAGAACGGGTACTTCAGCTAGTTACCCTATATATTTAGAAATTTTTAAATTGTTATCTGAAGAATAGTTAAAATAAATTCTTTTTAATATTGAAATTTTAATACACATATATATATATATATATATATATATATACTGGGTGGCCTAGCGGGTAATGTTTGAAACAAAGTCCAATAGATGGCGCTAGGTGCACGTGAGTGAAGCCAAACTTGGTGTGCATGCTCCGGTGAGTGGGCAATTGTAAATGTGATGCTCCTTCAGTCTGCAATGCGCTTTAGCGTGCGATTCTCGTTAGTAAAAATGAACAAATATTCGACGGATGTTCGCATCTTTATTGTGCTACAAATGGCCAGATGTGATGCAAATGTGAAGGCAGTTCAACGAGCATGGCAGGCGAAGTTCCAGAACAAGAATTGACCAAGCAAAAGGACTATGGAAAGGTGAATCCTTTTGTGCGTTTTACGGTACAAATGTTTTCCTTTTTGCTTCTATGTTTGTTCTGAAAAATGTGTTTCAATCCTCTTCCCTGTAGACTGTATGGGGGGAAATTTAGTTACCGGGTGTCCTCGCCAAGCGCCGATGAGTCGTCAAGATTGGAGTTTGGTCGAAAGTTTGTTTACTTTAGCTTTAGAGTCAGATGTCTGTTGTAACCTGTGTGGATTGAGTTGAGGTGTTGGATGATGCTGTAGTTTGCAAGAAATTGATTGGTTGTTGGGTTGAACAGTATTATGATGTTTGTTAAGGGAATTTTGTGGTAGGCTGACGGTTATTAACTGTAACCGGTGATCGGAACTTTTAAAAGGGGGATGTTTTGAGCTTGTTTCGTCATTTTTAGTTTAGTTTGCTGTGGGGTACGTGAGTTATTTGTCCGGAACATTTTACGGAATTTTGACGTATTAAAAAAACCTCGTCTGTTTTTTAGAATTTTAGTGAATGGTTTTAATGTTTTGGATTGTGTGGTTTTAGAAATTTTATGATGCACCCGTTGTTGGTAAATTTTAGTATATTTAGTATGTTTTTAATTTTGGAAAGTGATGAAAAGGTATTGGATTTTTTAATTGATGTGGGCTTAATCCCGGCAAGGACGAGTGTTTTTTTTTTTGTGATTTGTGTGGTTCGGAAATGGCTTGCTGGAATGATAGTGCGAGGAAAATGGGCTATCGATTTGTTTGCAAGAATAGAAAAAAGAGTAAGTGTTCCGGAACTTTAGATCCCTTAAGTAATACTTTTTTTTGAAAAAAATCTCATTAGTATAAGAGATATATTGGCTATTATTTTATGCTTTGTTTTGAAACTTCCTATTTTGTTCACATTAACTGAAATTAATTCATGGCGTGCAAGGAGGGGAGAAAAGAGTATGTCGTCAAGTACGGCGACTGATTATTTTTCGTTTTGTCGCGAGGTTTGCGAAGTGGTAGTTTCTCATGAAGATAAAAAGGTGGGGGGTCCTGGGAAGACTGTGTCTTTCGATGAAACTTTTTTGACTAAGCGGAAATATTGCAAAGGTTGAATTTACGAATCCAGTACAATAGTGGTATTTGGTATTTACTGTAGGGAAGATAAAGAGGGTTTTTTTTTCGGTTATTGATACGTCGGTTATTTGTACAGATAGTGCGCCACAGTATAGGGGGATTGAAAGAATTTTTAATCAGGCAGTTCATAAGACAACTAACCATTCGAAAGGGGAATTTGTTGCAAAAGAAGACAATAAAAATACCATAAATGACATTGAGAACGAAAATAAGCAGTTAAAAAACCTGTTAAAAGTAAGGAGGCCCAAAAACACCCTTTTTCAGTTTATGGCATTATATTTTTATAGACGTACTCAATAAATTTTCAACAAATGGAGAAAAAATATTTCAATTTTTGAGTGACATAAAGAAGGTATATCCAGGACACAGGAAAGAAGGATTGAAAATGAGAAAATTTATTGTTCCAACGGTAAAATCGGAAAATATAGAAGGAATAATTACTGCAGGTTGTAGTAAGGATCCTGAAATTGATGTAGAAGAAATTGAAGAAAGTGATTGGGAACAGGACTGAAAATTTTCGGGATGGGGGGGTTTAGTTTGCTAATTTTGTATTTTGAGGGGGGTTTTTTGTATGAAGCAAGTTCTTTTGATGTTAGTTTTTGTAAGTTTAAAAAGTAATTTAAGTAGTTGTTCGGCGAAGTTTCGTGGTTCGAATATTACGTATTGTGAGTTTATTTTGTAGTGGGAAAGGAACTAATGTACCCCACAGCCATTTTTTTTGTATGCATTTACTGGAATATATGAATCAGTGTTTTGGATATGTGAAGGTGAGTGAATATTTTCTATATTTCTTGTTTAGTAAAACCGTGTTTCGCTCGCGGAAAAATTTGGCGACCAAAAAATAGCGCCAAATTACGGGTGTTGGCGGAAAAAAAATCTCCAAAAAAACAGCCGACACCCGCTAACTAAATTACTCCCACTGTATGCCAAGTTCAAGCGTACTGGATCGGTGGAAGACGATAAAAAAGCTATGGCTACAGCCACTGCTACTGTGGTCACAGACGGTGCAAAACAGGTCGTCGACGACTTTTTCGCTGCCGATCTGTAAGGAGAGCAGCAGAAATGTTGGAAATAAAGCGTACATCACTTCAGCGAATAATGAAAGAGCTCCAATTGTCGCCTTACAAAATTCAAGTAACCCAACCTCTCAACGAAGACCATACACAAAGACGATATGAGTTTGCACAGCTTATGCTTGAAAAACGTCAAACAGGTGAAATCGATGTAAAGAAAATTTGGTTTTCAGATGAGGCCTACTTCAGTTTGGATGGCCATCTGAACAGACAGAAGTATCGTTACTGGGGCAGAGAAAGGCCGGAGATCACTGTTGTCCGAAGCCTCCACCCGAAAAAATTTCTTGTGTGGTGTGCAATATCCTCGCATGGTGTGTTTGGCCCTATTTTCATCGATGGAACTCTAAGCGCGGCGAAATACAGAATGTTCCTGGACGAGGAGTTCATCCCTTTTCTTCATGGTCATGACTTGGTCCAAGGTCATTCGTTTATGCAGGATGGAGCAAGACCACATCGTACGGCGGATGTTTTCGAGGTGCTCAATGAGCATTTTAGCGATCGAATCATTGGGTTAGATTACCCATCGCACTTCCAAGGTGGTTTCGAATGACCCCCATATTCACCAGATCTGAACCCCTGCGATTACTACCTATGGGGTTATTTGAAGAGCAAAGTGTGGCAGACAAGTGACAAGTCCTACGAACTTTCCAGAACTGAACCGCCATTACAACTGCTGTCGACACGATTGACAGTGAGGCCTGCTCACGAGTAATGGTTGGATTCCAGAACCGCCTAACTGCTGCCCTTGTTAAAGATGGCGGGCACTACGAACCTCTTTATCATTAATTGCCCAATATGTCCATTCAATAAACGTCATTAAATTCTTCTCATGTCTCTTATTTGTTTTTATTTTTTCATTTGTTTCAAACATTACCCGCTGGGCCACCCTGTATATATTTACCTTATGAATAATAATGATCTATTTCGAATATTCAGATTAAATATGATTGAAAATTTTCATGCACCTAACGTACACAGCATGTGTTTACCGATTAATAAATTAACTAATATAATCGGTAGTTAATATAATAAATTAACTACCGATTAATAAATTAAATAATTTTTGACATGATAATGTTTATAATCATGTCAAAATAGCTAAAATTGTTAATATTTTTACAAAACTATAAAAAAAAGGTTACTTCAAGTAATGGCTTCTAATTTCAACAAAGTCATCCAATACTCCCAGAAAAGCATGGCAGTTCCTTTCAAAATTTAAACATTCTTATAAAAGGCATGCTTTAATTAAGTATTTCGTCGAAGCGTTTTATTTTACCTGTTTTAGACTAATATAAAATTGTACGTTGTGCAGTATTTTAATGAGCTTATCTAATTTAAAGGCAATAATGCGATCATTTTATAATTATAACTGGTACTTGTTTAGGCAAATACATTTTATGAAAATTTAAAACTTTGTACAGCATGTTTTCGAAGCACAGTTAATTAAATATAATATATTTTAAAGAATTTCCATTTTTATTTTCTAGAGAATTTTATGCAAAAATATAGGATCGATAAATACTAACGATATGTATTTAAACTTTATGAAACATTTAAACCTACAAAATGAATTTTGAATAGTTTTTTATCGTAATAATATCTCCCTAATCATACTAGCTAAGTAGTTCAGGGATTCAGTAATAGTCATAATAATAGCATTTGTTCAGTTTTTATGATTTTAGCAAGGAGACAAAACATCTCTAATTTCAGGATTGTTTTGATTTGTCTCCAAAGCGTTAAAAAGAAATCGGAGACAAAATTTTAACTATAATAAATATTTCGTGATTAAAAAAATATATCATTTCATCATTATTTAATAAATATTTATAATGTTTCAGTTGAATAAATAGAAGCTTATCTGAGAATATTATTGGATTTATAAAATGTTCTCAATTTTTATCTCAGAATTGTGTATAGCAAGCTGATATGTCTCCAATTTGTTCAAAACTGTGGTCACCTTAGCACTATATCCAAAATGATCTTGATTTTACGTGTTTTGTTACACTAGCTCTGTTAATATACGGAATCTATTATCAGCTTAAATAGCCGCTTAACCTTATACTTCCTGTACGTAAAGGAATTACATTATAATCCCGAAAAATTTCAGAATTGAGAATTTGACTGGAAAATCCATTTTGTCAATTTTTTATACATTTTGACAGGCTCCTCCATGACTCAATGCACGTATGTATTCTTGTACGTACACATGTATGATCTCTTTTTAACGATTGTGATTCCACTTTGACTAGTGTTGCATGGACGTTTGTGGGTACGTCTGTAACTCGCATGACTCTACAACGATTAACCGTAAGATGCTGAAATTTTGTATTTATGACTGTTGTATCATCCAGTTGTTCACCTCCCTTGTTGGATTGCATTCAGCAGGATAATTTATTTACTCTATCAGAAAAGATTTTAAATGCATTCACATCTACCAGCGTCTTCGATGCATTAAAAGTTTATGGTCAGCCATCATTTTGTCTATGCCCACAGTTTCGAAAATAGTCGTTATGCTTGGTGACTTTTGGTGAATGTCGCAAAATGTTGCCTTGTTTGGTGATATCTCTTATATTTGGCAAGACTAGTCCTTAATTTTTTGCATATCGTATCTCAAATTCAAATTAGTTAAGTTCGAATTTAAATGAAGAGCACTAAAACTGAAATAATATATGTAAAAGGAAACCATGTTAACAACAGATGCGATGTTAACAACAGATTTTTATAATATGGACCACACAGTTTGCGTAAAAAATCACAAGCCCCTTTATTTAAAAAAATATGGTAAATCACGATTTCTGTTTTTAGGGCACATTAATTTTTAAATATGGTCTCACGAATCCTTAATCCATTGGATATGGAATATTTTTAACATAAACTTTATTTTTCAGTAAACAGGTATGGCTTCCTCTCATTCTGTTAAAGTTTTCAAGATTACAATAATTTTTAAATGCGTGCAAACAGGAAGTAACTTTTTGAGGCAATATTTTATATTCAATGAACCAATTTTAGACTCCCCTTTTTAGTAAAAAATACACAATTTCACTCAAACTTTGCCTTTTGTTTGAATTTGTGAACAGATAAGTTAAAAAAGTACACAGTCTTATTTAATAACGAATCTTCATATGTAAACGTGTTATCAACTTATTTTCGAACTTCGAATTTACTTTATAATTTACGTAAGTAGAGATCTATAATCTAAATATACATCATATAAATTGATATAAATGTATGCAATATGAAAGAAAACCTTAGTATATCTTTATGTGAGTGACACTTAAAAATGTAAAATTAAATGACTAGCTTTTACTTGTCAAACCATTAGCTAATATTTTGAAGAGCTAATTTCTTCCAAAAAACATGCAAAGAACCACTTTTAATTTAAAGAGAACTATTAAATTCTCATTAGATGGTAAGTGGTTTCTCTCCAGATTTTCTATTTTATTTAAAAATAAACATTTTTCCCTTTTTGTTACTGCGAAAATTAATCTAACGGATATCATTAAAGCTTTTGCTTCGGGATTTAATTTTAAGATTTTTAGAGACTGCTTAATGTTATACGGTATTATAAATATAGTTATAGATTATAAAATATTTCCAATATACTATGCATATTTTTATATTATATGGTATGTATATTTCTTTTTAAAATTTTTTCTCTTTATTGAAAAGGACACATTCGATCTAGGGATGGACGCGAGACGAAAAATAAGCGTCTCGCGTCTCGCAAAATAGCCTAAAAGCTTGTCTCGTCTCGCAAAAATCCCTATATCGTAATGTCAAAAATGTGTGTCTCGTCTCAGAAAAAAAGCTGTAAATCTCTGTCTCGTCTCGCAAAAAAGTCGTCTCGCGTCCATCTCTAATTCGATCTAAGTATCAAATGAAATGTATAAACGATTAAATTTACATTTTTGTAATTCGTTTTTATTAAATATACATCCAATTATTATCCAGACTGTAGTCTAACAGACTGTAGTCTAAAACGAGGTTTTTGATTTTCCCGCTTTTCAAGTGTTGCCATTATGTCATTGCTATAGGGTTGTGCATAACACGTCTATTTTTCATTTCCACGTGGGATACTACTTGCATAGTCACAGATAGATACACTCCTAAGATTTCTTTTTTTTACATTTTTAACCAGCCTGATCTAAGGTAAGGGCAATGTTAGAATATATTTTTTTGCTAGGTTCTTGCATACATATATCATCGTGACAGTTTACTCTTGTTAAAATTGGTGTTTTTTAAAGTAAACTAAATTACTGCAAGTAGAAATGCATTGAGTTCGATTTGTTTGTTCGACTTAGTTGTTTTAAATGGCTGCCTGTAAGGCAAAACGGCGTATTTCAAGGTGAGACCTTGTCTGGGCCTGCGACGAAGAAAAAAGGACAAAAGCGTGGGATGCCAGACACTTCACAAGCTAAGAGACGTCGAGTTCCTACGAACATGCTTGTAGTGTAGCGATTTATATGCAAGATCATAACAAAGAGAAGTGCAGATCAAGTGCAGTGCATGAAACAAATGGACTCATGATTTGTATGCCAGTGTTAACGGAGATGCCGATAAGTTTACTCGTGAACTGTGTACTATGTGAAATGTGTGCTATGCGAACTGTGTTTGTAAACCATTTTACACTATCCCGTAGGGTAAAATGGAGGAGTTTGCAGATTTGAATACATTAAACCTTTAAAGCGCAACCATTTCCCAACGTCGAAAAAGTGCAACCGTTGTCATCGCACGATTTAACTACCGGGAAGATGGCAACGGCTGCACTTTCTAGACATTGGACAGTCTATATAGATGTCCTATTTAAGTATTTCATTGAAACAAAATTTTTTCTTCGTGAATCAAAACAGCCAAAGTATTAAGATAAAAATCCTAATATATACAGCGCATTTTAGGTTTCAATACTGCAGAATAACAACCAAGATTGCAAAAAAAAAAATAATAATATTTATTAAATTTATTTCTATAACCGTAAGTAGCCCATTTTGCCCGCCCTTCCCCTATGTATAATAAACGACTTTTATAAAACATATTTTTTCGTACATTCACCCATTTTGCATATGGAATGGTTATTAAAATACATTTAAAAAAATTAAAATTTAGAGTATTACGTTAAAAATAATTAACAATAAACTAAATAGAAGCGCAGAAAAAATTTACCCTATTTTTAAGCATGTTCTTTTAAAACTTCCTTTTCTCTTGTAGGGCTTTTCCCCCAATAGCTAGCGGGAGAAAAAGAAAGAAAAAAATTCTGAACTTCTGTGAGAAATCTTCCCAGTAGAAAAATATTTGCTTAGAGCTCATCTAATCAGATTAGCTGCAACCTACGTTTACAAGAAGTTCCTCCGCATGTAGTTTTACTTTCAGAATGAAAAGATGCTTGTCGTTGAATAAAGACACAATTTTTATGTTGTAAATAAAATTTGGAGGTCTAGGATTCTGCTTTCCGATTAACTCCATTGCGGTTAGTATTATTCACGTCGCAAGAACGTTTAAAAGTTAAAACAAAAAAAAAATATCTGTAGTAACAAAAATACTCAAAAGAAACTGGTGTTTGATAGATGAACTAATTAAAACTTTGATAAATAACACACATAAAAGATGCGTATTATTCTCGTGAACGATAAGTATATATATGTATATATACATGTGTGTGTGTACATATAGCTCACGTTATGTGATATAAATATATATTTAGATTATAAAATTGGATGTATACTTTAAATATTTTTATTTAATTTTTTTCTCTTCATTAAAGAAAAGAATACATTTCCTTAAATACATACGTACACACAGAGATACATGCGCATTTTTTGTCTTAAATATGCCTTGTACATAAGGTATGGTTTGGATTCTGTAGAGAGAAAGTTTGCCGAAATCTATGGCTCTTTTATGCATTCAACTCTGCTGCCCCTAAGTACCAGTTCTTCTTTGTGTGTATCAGTAAACACTCAAGCAGCAACACTCGTTTAAGATTTGGTTTCAGGTGTTCTTAATCTGTCAGTTTTAAAACCTATAAACCAGTTTTAAAGTTAACTAAGCGCATTCAGTTGGAAAACTTAATCACTAGAGAGTGGAACCAGTTAATTCAGTTTTTGATAGTGTGTTTAAACTTTCTTGGAAAACGCTCTGGTAAGCAAAGTTCTAGGTGAACAGACGTCCTTCTTAAACTCGAAAGAAGCTCAGGATCGTCAATCGCAACTGTGGGAAGTTGCGGTCATTAGTTAATGTTGCAATCATTTGGAAAGAGCGAGAATTTATCGCAATCGATGACTCTTATAGGCCTTGATCACAGCTGTTCCTAAGTAACAGATAATCTTTATTTCAACGTAATATTTTACATTACATTATTTCGGCAAACACAAGGATCCATGAGAGAAAGTTTGCCGAAATCTATGGCTCTTTTAGGCATTCAACTTTGCTGCCCCTAAGTACAAGTTCTTTGTGCGTATCCGTAAACACTCAAGCAGCAACACTCGTTTAAGATTTGGTTTCAGATGTTCTTAATCTGTCAGTTTTAAAACCTATAAGCCAGTTCAGTTTAACCTAAGCCTATAAACCAGTTCTTAAACTAAGTGCATTCAGTTGAAAAACTAAATTACTAGAGAGTGTTGCCAGTTAATTCAGTTTTTGATAGTGTGTTTAAACTTTCCTTGAAAACGTTCTGGTAAGCAAAGTCCTGGGTGAACAGACGTCCTTCCACTCGAAAGAAGCTAGGATCGTTAATCGCAACTGTTGCAGTCATTTGGAAAGAGCGAGAATTTATCTCAATCAATGACTCTTTTAGGCCTTCATATCAGCTGTTCCTAAGTAACAGATAATCTTTATTTCAACGTAATATTTTACATCACATTATTTGGGCGAACACAAACATCGATGTGCTAAAGGGAATCAAACGAGACAAAAACTGCGTAGATTGGTACATACTCACAAGAAATTTACATGTACGTAACACTTTTATTAGTACAAAAATTTTGATATAAAAGTCTGGTAATAATACATAAAACTTGAAAATTGTTTTGCAGCTACATCAATATATTATATAAGAACACAAAATAATAAAGTTTTTAAGCAGTTACTGGATATTATAATCCAACTTAAATCCACAGAGAAAATGTCGCATATTTTGCAGTTTTAGCAAAAAAAGTAGGCTACAGTATGATGAAACGTATGTCTCAAATATCAATCATGCTACTGTCTACTTGCTCGGGGAAATAGAAGTTTGAGATGTCATTTTCTTTCTTAAGTATTTTACCGAGAACTCACATTCTATATTTTCAACTTTATTTTGGCCGACATAATAAAGAAAGCTCTAGTTCCTGGTAAGTTTTACTAACACATAATAACTAACGGATTTCGTAAGTACAAGTATTATTATTTATTTTGCGTGGGGTAAGTTTTTCCTCTTCTTCATGAAAGTTGTCATTGATTCTACCACCTGGACTGTGGAGATTTTAATTGAAGTTATCGCTTTCAATCTTTGTTTTTGAAGTGTATACAGATTAGTTTGAAGCTTTTATCCTATGCCTAATTACTTCAATGCCTTGTATTTTTTCACTCTGTTAGCCAGTGCAATCACTTTCAGCCTGCATGTTCATGCTACTGTTTGTAGTTTCCCACCATTAAAGACATCAGATACAGCTTCCTCATGGTAACTGTAAAGAATTACCTAGAAATAACAAAGTGTAAACGTTCAATTTCTTAAAGTTTGCCAATAATACTCTACTACTTTAAAAAATTAGGCTAAGAACATGCATGTTATACCTTTGTCGGGAAATTGTTATTTCAATCCGAGCAAGCAATTACCAGAAGAAGGTCTTCACTGTTGGCAATATATAGAAGATTAATCATAAATAAATAAGCTGGTAATATCTGCATTGTACCAATGTACCCCGTTTGCCAATGTGATTCGATCTCTATACCCAATGTATCCCTATATGTGCACACATGTAGAGTGTATCTTTTGTAACACGGGTTCATGTAAGACGAATTCGTATAACACGGCGGAAAATTGTGATCTTCTTTTGTATAACACAGTAAAAAAGACTCGTGCAACATGGTGAAGGAATGAGACAGATGTTTCGATATTACTCGTTAACACTGCTGATGCTCATAATGTATTTGTGACTCTTAAAATACGGGTTCACATAAGACGGATTCGTGCAACAAGGCGGAAAAATTGTGATCTTCTTTTGTATAACACATTAAAAAAGACTGGAAAAACAGAGTGAAAGAATGAGACAGACGTTTCCGTATTACTTGTTAACACTGCTGATGCTGATCATGTGATAGTAATTGCTACAATACGGATTTATATAACACGAACGCATCTGCCACGCGATAGGGAGGTGTCAACTGTTTGCAAATTTTAATTAAGTTAGTAGCAATACAAAATACATAAAAAAATCCAAATTAAAATTAAAGCATATAAGCATTTCACTCAATTTTATTACTGCTGGTTAGACAGGTATTGCCATACAAAACTTCCTACTGCGTAACACAGTTCAGACTGTTTAACAATGCTTAAAAAAGAAGGAGTACCACTTATTTTTCAGAATGTACTTGTCAACAAGAAAGTTTTAATTACTAAATAAATAAAAGAGCGCACCGATAAAAGCCCAACTTAAATTAGTTACATTAACGAAATCGTGTTTGACATGCCTCACATTCTTCATTTTTATATTCGGAGATGTTACATTAAACGTTTAAATTAAGGATAGTAAAAAATATTTTGTCTCTCTCTCTGTCTTTATATATATATATATATATATATATAATTTTGCAATTACCAGAAACACAGACTATAAGTCGGCGTAAATGACATTAATCATTCCTGAAAGTTATTACAATTTTAAGAAAGACAAAAATTTTGCAGCTAGCACAATTGATTTTTCTTTTTTAATTATTTGTATTAATTTACGAAAATTATTCCATTTTGAAAAATAAATTCTCAAATATCATGCTAATTTAGAAAAGTCATTAATTACTTTTTATTTTTTTCCATTGAAACTTATTCTAGTAATTCGATATGTGCAAGTAGTTTTGTGGGATATATTTTCTAAATATAACAGCTAATTGAAGAAAGACAAATTGATATTGTTTATTCATTATCTGAGTAAGACTTTAATGGATTGATTGTGTAAATGAGCTGAATATTATACCATTTGTTACTGAATTTAATTAATCGAACTGAAACACTTATTTTTGAAAGCTCTCATTTCTATTTATTTAATTGCCTGGATTACTGATTTGTTCTATACTTAATTTTTTTTTGTCAAACATGCATAACTATTTTTTATTTATAAAATGTAACTTTATGAAAATTAAATCAACATAGTTAACCGTAATATAATTAATTTAAATACATTCAGAACAAAATATGTTAATTCTTTAATTAAAACTCTGAAATGATAGGTGCACATCAAAATACGCATATACATATACTGGTTTCCAAATGTTAAGAAAAAGTTCCAAAAATGGCGATACTTGCTCAAAAATAAGCAAATCCGTATGGAATTGGAATATGTTATCAAACAGAAGTTTTTGAGTGAAGGTAATGTGCATTTTAGTGGCGTTTCTATCAGCATTAATAATTTGCTAGGAACATAACATGGCTTGTTTGTTGCTATGACTGTAAGGTAAGAAATAAGGGGATAATAATTTCAAATCGTGTCAATAATTTCAAGGCATTATATATCGAATAACTATGATGCTTTTGTCAGAGTAGAGGCAGGATAAAGTCATACACAAGTGGCAAGATGGCTAAATGTCTGTCTTTTTGGATTTCATAGATTTTTCAATACTTTATGATGACAAATTTTGCATGCAGGAGGTTCAGCCAAGGACGGTCAACTGTACATTCAGTGCTGATGACCAATATTTGTCGTTATGTGGGAACGAACACAACCGCAATGCCGACTCAACTCAGATAGTCTCTTGCTTCTCACCACTGTTAGGTTGGTGTCAACGTCAACCATGTGCAGAAGGCTTCACGTAGGTGGTGTGTACACAAGGTTACCTGTCATACGCTTGCCACTCTCGTCGCACCACAGGAGGGAATGCTTGTGTTGGGCAGCTTAACATATAGACAGGATGGTTAATCAATAGAGAATAGTTCTCTTTAACCTTTTTCACACCGCACTCAGGTCTAGGCATACTTTAAATAAGCTTTTCATATTTTGTCTTCTAATGCGTTAAAGATGTTAATCATTTGAATGGGGAAAAGACTATACAATTTCCACAGTGTTTCCAAATGGGAGCATGGCTCATTTCTGACTATACTTTTACATTAGTTTCAAAATCAAAATATAGTATTGGATAGTTTAAAGAATAAGTGAAGTATTAAGATTTAATAAAAGATTCATTTCAAATTTAATTAACGGTATAAATTAAGCTGGATGGGGGGAGGGGGTATAAAATATATAAAAATGGCTATATTTATGACTTTGTGGCCCAGTTTTCCTTTAATGATACAACTCCAACTTCTATTTAAAAAAATGAAATCATCTTTTAACTATATCTGCTTTTTTCATGTCAGTATTGCTAAAATTTAATTTTTCACTACATTTTTAATTTGATGTTCCCATTTGGGAAAACTGGCCTGTGAAATGCTATGGGTGACTCCAATTTCAGCCACTAAAGCGATACTGGGCTTTATTTGGTATGGATAGAACCTGGGACCCGTCATCATCACAAACAAACATTCGTGAAAAAGATGCATACGCATGAGGCAGTGTCTGTGTTTGGCATGAGATCTCTTTGGGTTGGTCTTTCCACGTGGAATAGTGAAGACTGAGATCTATAGAGATGTCATCCTTAATGCTTACGTTCACTCTTATGACCGGGAATCGGCAATGATTTTCTGCTTCTGAGTGACAATGCTAGACCTCACACTCCTTGCATCGTGGATAATCATATTCATCGGCATACAATTCAAAGCATGCAGAGGCCAGACTGATCATCGGACCGAAATTCTATCGAACATGTTAGGGATGCTTTCGGAAGACGTATAGCTGCTCTCGACTCTCTTCCTCAGATTCTGCTCGGAACCACTTTGCAAGAGCAATGGCTCTCACTTCAAACGGAACTGATCGAGTGTATAACTGACAGCATTACACGTCGCTGTAGGTGTTGTGTTCGCTCTAGTGGGGATCATATTCTACGTTGAAAGTACTTTTCTTATACCAAACTGAAAGATCCACTGTGCTGATCTTAGAAGTATGAGGATTTGTGTTAGTCCATGAGAGTCTGGTAATTTGTTTTCATTGTATACTGTGGGTCAGTTTTGTTAAATTCTACATGTAACTTTTGAGTAATAGTCATTATTTTATTATTTTTGTCCTAATTAATGATAACCAGTGTACTAAATAAAAACTCCCCTGTTGCATAAAACTAATATTGTGAAATTGAGTCTGCAAATGATAAATTACGTATTTTATTTGTGAAGTTAAGTCTAGCGAAGTTTTATTCTTATTTAATGTAGATCCCAATAAGGAGGAGTCAAATTTCAACCACCGAAGCGGTAGTGGGCGTTATTTGATTTGAATAGAACCGGGAATCCGTTATCATCCATCAAAGATTCGTGAGAAAGATGGATATGAAAGAGGCAGTGTCTGTGTTTCGGGCGAGATCTTTTTGGGTAGACTCAGACAGTGTCGTATACAAGGGGGGCAGACCCCCCCACCCATGTCAATATTTATTAACAAAATGACCGTAAATTCTGGTCTTTTTAGCTTAAATATTACGCATTAAAAAAAAGTTATGTCCATAACCCCCTCCCCTTAATGAAGTCTGCATACGCCACTGGACGCACAGGCATCCATGTCTTTCCACGTGGGATAGTGGTACAGGGATCATATTCCACACTGAAAGTACTTTTCTTATACCAAACAGGCACATCCAGTATGTTGATCTTATAACATATGCTGATTTGTGTAACACCATAAGTGAATGGTAATTTATTTTCATTGTATACTGCCAGTTTTATTACACTCTAAATGTAATTTTTGAGTAATATTCATTTTTTAATTATTTTTTTCTTAATTAATGGAAACCAGTGTACTAAATAGAGACTCCCCTTGTTGTATAAAACTAAGTGTACAATTGTGAAATTAAGTCTGCAAGTGAAATTAAGTCTAGTGAAGATTTATTCTTAGTTAATATAGATCGCGATATCAAGTGGGATGCGCTGTTAAGGAAGCTTGACATTAATTATCATTAGATGTTTCTTTCAGTATGACGTATTTCTATTTTATTGAATCTTTACTTCCATCTGGATTTCCGATCTTATAGATTATACAAATTTTTCACAATCTGTTTTGAATTTTTTTGCAGACAGGATAAAAAAAAGGATTGGATCAATGAAAAAATAAGTTCATGGTTCACCTAGTCATTGAGTTACTTATTTGAGTAACGAAGTTAAAATCATGCATTTACGCAATATTTTGAGCAATGTATATTTAAATATCATATAGGTACCATCATAAACTAGAATAAGAATCTGAAAAAGAAAAAAAAAAGTTTAGATCATGTTTTCACATACAAATAAAAATTTGGAATTTAAAAATTACTATTTAAGCTCATTCAAAATATATAAAGCACCCATAAAGATATTAGCTTCACAATTTATACACGTAATATTTAAAATAAATACTCAATATCGTTACGAAAAATCTTAAGAAATAATTCTGCGTTAAGTACTAACTATTAGCATAACGTATCACTTAAATTAACTTATTCGAAAAATATCGCTTCGTTTTTAAATAAAATAAAATTGTTTCCCTGGAATTAAATGTAGTTATTCGAAGCATTAAAACCTTAATAGCTTTGAAATTATTAATGTGAATTTACTTAATAACATTGTTCCATCAGAGCAATTATTTTCACTGTTTTGCATAAAATAGCTTAAAGACAGCTGTATATGTAATGGGATAATTAAAGAAATGGTTTTCATAAATTATAACATCAGATCCTATTAAAATGTGTTTTCCAAATATTTAATATTATTGTACATGGATTATGAAAATTAAATTCTACTAAAAGCATTTTACAAAATCTCGTTTAGCCCATCTGTTCTAATAAATTAATTTTCATACTTCGGTAGTATTTGGATGCAGTATTATTTTAGTTTTCATTTGTGTGAAATGATTTGGAACTGAATTTAAAAGATGCAAAGTGCTGCAGCTCAAATAGGAATTTTAAACTTCAAAAGATAACACTTTTATACCAAGCAATTTCTTTATTTTAGCACTTCTCCAAGTTGGAACAGTAAAATTACTGAATTATAGAAACATTTTACTATCTTTGTAACTTTAGAACAATTTTTTAAGGAAGTATTGTCTATTTTTACACCTAGCAGGATATTTTATCTATAACATATAACATTTTATAAATAACATATTTTGTGCAATGTCTACTGGGTAATACTTCTCCCTTTCTGCTACTATTAGCATATTACGCTCTGGAAGACAGCAGTGAATCTCACTCAAAAATTCTTGGCCATAGACTCTTAGTCTATGGGTGAGAAAGAGTCTTGTATTGTTATAGTTGACGTATAAGTGGGAAAGGGCTGTTTCAGCTCTCTAGGAGTGAAAGGAAGACAGCACTAGATGAATCACGACGGCTTCATATGCAACAAGGTAATGTATGTGTGTGCACATAATAGATAAATGCAAATGTACAAACGAAATAGCAACATGGTAAATAATGTGCATTCACTCTACGTCCCTACATGTTAAATTATATTTGTGTTATATATAAGGTGTCTCAAAAAGTTTGTAACACACTTTAACTCTGGATCTATTTGAGATATATTTTTTTCCTACCTTAATTTGAACGATTTTTGAATTTACGTTGCTCACTTATATCTAATAGATTAAAAAACTAAAGCCCGTTACCAACTTTTTAGGATGCCCTGTATAACTAGATTATTGCATAAGCAAAGTAGGATACTAAACTGGCTCTAGTGATATTTTAATACTAAATTGCTTTATATGAAAAAAATATCTAGAGATTATATGAAAAAAATTTCTAGAGTGACTCCACTCGAATTTCTGAACACTTAGGATTAAGATCATCACCAACCATTTAAATAAATTTTAATCGATGAATAATTCAAACATCTATACTAAATTGAAGCTCAATCGAATGCACTATTTAAACGCTAGCTCAGTTTAGAGAATTTCTCCACATATGCCATAATGTAAAAGAAATCTTTGTCGTAGCGCTGTAGAAAAACTATAAGTTCTATACACTTTAAAATCAATACCGGTGTTACGAAAGTGTTTTATAACACATATACCCAGTTTGAGCTCAATACAATGTACCGTTAAAACGCTTGCGCACTTTCAAGAATTCCTCCCCATAGGCCATAATGTAAAAGAAATCTTTGTCGCAGCCCTTTAGAAAAACTATAAGTCCTATACGCATCGAAATCAATACTGGTCTTACGATGGTGGTTTATAACATATATACCCAATATGAGTACAATCCAGTGTCCCGTTTAAACGCTAGCGCACTTTCAAGAATTTCCTCCCATAGGTCATAATGTGAAAGAAATCTTTGTCGTAGCCCTGTAGAAAAACTATAAGTCCTATACGCATCAAAATCAATACCAGTCTTACGATGGTGGTTTATAACATGTATACCCATTTTGAGCTCAATCGAATGTACCGTTTAAACGCTAGCGCACTTTCAAGAATTCCCCCCCTCCTAGGCCATAATTTAAAAGAAATCTTTGTCGTAGCCCTGTAGAAAAACTATAAGTTCTATACACACCAAAATCAATACCGGTCTTGCGACGGTGGTTTATAAGATATAGACCCAATTTGAGCTCAATCGAATGCCTCGTTTAGGAACTATCGTTTTCACTCACACACACACACACACACACACATACACGCATCTCGTAAAAATAGCATAGATGAATTCAGAAGACCTCAAAACGTGCAAATACACCAAATCTCGAAGTCGAATTTTTTCATGATCACAATAATTTCCTTACAAGGTACGTGTTCGGAAAGTAATAAATTAAAATGCATTTAACTCTGCAAAAATGATTTGGAAGAAATTTTATTAATTTGCATGAAACATTTATTGGTTTCATTGTTTTTATTTTCAGATGGCACCCCGTAGTAGAACACTGCTAATCCAGTGAAACTGGATCAGCGAAATTTCTAAGTTTCCAACATGCAGAAAAAACATCACAAATAAAGCGTACAGGAGATGCATACTGGAAAGTACAGTGAAGTATACGTCTTTCAAGGGACCCATATAAAAGACGTATAACTGAAGCATTAATAAACTTAATACATTTTAGGTTTTTACGAAACTAATGTAAATTGTTATGCATGATTTTCAATGTAAACATTTATTACTAGAGTGCAAACAATTATTTTGTTTCGTAATTTCTGTCTGACTCCCAAAACTCAACCTTCCGACGTGATTTTTTTTTCCTTCGAGAGTCATTTTAAAGTGGTTCAATTAGCACATGCTTTTCTTTACATCACTGACACTTTTTAGAGTATAATTTTAAAATTTTGTTCATCACTTCATTAGTAAGCATTTTACTAATTGGGAATTTTTTGTACGGGGTGTCATATAAACATTTAAAAAGTATAACTTTTTGAAAATTAACGAGAAGAATTTTTTCTTAAGGTAGGCTTTTTCCTTACCTTATTTTGAACATTTTTGCAATTTACGCGCTGTCGAATAATTTCTAATAGATATAGAATCACAGCGTGTTACCAATTTTTGCTGCATTCTTACACACACACACACACACATATATATATATATAGATATACATAGATATAGATATAGATAGATAGGTAGGTAGATAGATCTATAGATTAGATAGATAGAAGGCTATATAAAGGGTGATTCGCTACCAGACTGACTAACTTGCAGGCGATGTAAGGGGTACAGAGACGGTGTAGCATCACATAGCAATGCGGGGTCGGAATCATCGTCTTTATTTACCCGTTAATAATCACTTTGGAAGAAGTGTTGAAGCGCGCATCTTATTTCTTAACCAAGTTTCTTAAACAATCGTCTTTCCTCGGACAATTTCATGAATGTAATGAAAGAATTAATTCCGAAATAGCAATTTTTATCAAATGCAGTAGGTGAAAGAGGGATTAATTTTTGAAAAACTATGGTCGGAAAGTTTACTATCACTTGAACACTTCTTCTAAATTGATTATTAAGAGGTACATGAAGACTACGTTTCCGACCCCGCATTGGTATGTGATTCTGAAACGTCTCTGTTCCCCAACACCCCCTGCAAGTTTGTCAGTCTGGTAGATAGATAGGTATTATATATTTCTGACTTCAAACTTGAAAACGTATAAAACGAGTTGACTCTAAAAATGAAAATGTTAGGTTTCTGTAAATTCTGTCTCCATTAAAAAAATCAAATGGTTCACCTCTTACCCAGAAAGTTATAGGAAATTTAACTATGTATTTCAAAGAGAGCCAATATGAATGCTGATAGAGAAAGACAAATGGCTACTGGGATTGTATACGGTGCTGTAGCATGTGAAGGATCAATATTCGATATATTAATTAATGGAGATAAGCTCAAAATGAGATATAGCTGTTTGATCAAATAGCTATTTGATTAGGGATGGACGCGAGACGTGCGAGACGAGAATCGGGGCTGTCTCGTCTCGTCTCGCAGTGGTAAACCTCTGTCTCGTCTCGCAAACACTGTGTCTCGTCTCGCGTCTCGCAAAGAAATTGCTGTCTCGTCTCGCGCGAGACGCGAGACGTCTCGCGAGTCTCGCAAAATTAAGGTCTGCGATTTCGTTACCATTTTATACTAACTTATTATTGGGATTTTATTGAAAATTAATATTAATAATAACAATTACTTACATATAGCCACATTAGTAGATATATTAATAACTATATCAGCATATATCGGCATTTGAAGTAAAAGAAATTGAGATTTAATTAATATAATGTCACACCGAAAATATAGTATTTATTTTTATTTACTAGCTGCGTGCCCGTTCTTCGCACTGTAGTAAACGAAATTTTTCCTAACATGAGTAATTTCAATTAATTCCAGTGATGTGGAATCTAAAATAAAAGCAAAATTATTTGACTCTTGATGTAAAGCTTCCGTCATGAGTATTAACCTGGCATCATTGCAATATAATGACTCAAAAAACTACGTTAGTATCATTCACGATCAGAAAAGTGAAAAGCTTAGCGGTTTGCAGAGAACTCCCGACTTTTAAAATGTGTTATTTCTACATCATACTGTAGTTCTACATCATACTGTTCAAGTTGTAGCATTAAATACCTCAGACACTGCATGAACTGGACAACCGTTTGTTTTAAAATAGCTGCGCACCCGCTCTTCATACGAGAAGTAGCGAATATTTTACTAAAATCATATCTGCATGAGACAAAACAGATTATTATTATTATTATTATTATTATTTTTTTAAGTAATCTCCTCTGTTGAAATTACTGCGGGATATATTAACACAAATTAGAATTACTTATCGTTCAGTTGGTTGTAACATAAACCTTGAAAAATTATAAACAGAACACTTTTAGTCTTTATTAAATCTCTACTATTTACTTTAACGTCAATTTCAAGTCTCTAAAATATGTGTAATTTTTATATTAATGAAAACAAGATTATATTAAAGATAATTATAATTATTTGCCTAATATTTCCAATAACATTACCGTGTGTGCAATTTTAGATTTCATTATAGTATCTCAGATGGTTAATAGACGTCTTATTTTTTGTTTATATTTTAAATTACTGAACAGTTAATTTGTTGATGACTATCCGTTTGTACTTTTCCACAATAATTTTTAGCGATAGTACTACAGTCGTTATGGTCGCCTTGTTTACAGAAAAATTAAACCATAATCCCCTAATGTATATCCAGTGTGGATTTTTTTTTTAAATGAAAAGACATCTAACAGGCGAAGATAATTTTAGAATAGCAACCCAACTGTAAGATAAAATGAAGGGGAGAAAAAAAATTTATAAAAGTTTTGCAAGCCGAAGGAAGGGAAAACATGATAATATAAACGAAAAGAGAAATAGTTTTTAAAAAAATTGCTTGCATTTCTTTCCGTCCGATATTAATATATAAGAATAAAAAATGTCATTTTAATCTCTTTAAAATAGGCCAACAATAGGGATTTAACCGCCCCTAGAAAGTTGTTACCAGGATGGGCGCCTCCCCCCCCTCCTACGCACGCCGCAACGTGCGGGAAAGTTTGAGGATAATATCGGTAAAAGGATATTTCAACCAAGGATATTCAACCATATTTCAACCTACTCAGACTAAGCATCAATGTGAATGCAAGTTGCTCTACTTCTACTCTCTCTCTGATATACCCGAAACCCGATTATCACAGGGGCAAGGGGGGGCGGTAGTCCGGTGCCCCTGAAGAAAAAGGGGGCCCATACATATCCCGAATATCTAAATTATAAATTCATATGTACTGAAATAGTAATTGTGGGGAAAAAACTGAATTTCCTCTATAACATAGGTATTACCTAATTGTCTATCACTAGATCAAGTTAGAGATATTTTTTTGGGGTGATAAATACGATTTGATTAAAGTACAAAAACTACAGTTAACTGAAATGCAATTTTCGAGTACAACAGCGGTCAGAAATGGGTTAAAATGCTTAAAAAAGGGGGATCAGTAAAGGGGCTTAATACGTAAAAAAGGGGATAGTAAGGGGGGCCCCAAACTGAATGCCCCGGGCCTCGTCTAAAAGTGGTCAGATTTGAACATACCGTACCGCCTTTCCTATTTACTTATTAATATTCTTTCAACTCTTCTGTTTTCTTTTTTTTCCACCTCTTTCTTTATCCTCTCCTTTGTGTGTTTTGTATATCTCTCATCTGTTCTAATTTTAAATGTTACGTGTTTGTGCGTATTGTAGAGTGCTGATAGTATACCAGGACCGAAAACGAAGGAGACGCAAGTTAAACGGTAGAGGCTTCAGGCAAATTGTCGTTTTTCAGATCGTATTTATGCGAGACGGAAAAAAATGCGAGAATTCTCGCGAGAAATCTAGCGCGAGACAAGACTCTGTCTCGTCTCGCGTCTCGTCCCGCAAAATATTTTCTTTCTCGTCTCGCAAAAAAAGGCCTGTCTCGTCTCGCGAGACAATGCGAGAATTCTCGCGTCTCGCGTCCATCCCTATATTTGATCAAATGAACAGCTGTTGCGTTTCAGAAGATTTGACGTCATCACCAAAATATGGTGATATAAAAATTATGTTGTCTATTACGAAATATTGAGCCGTAGAACTAGCCTCTATCGAAACAAATCGCCCTCAATTCATGGGTTTATTGAATAATGCGAATGATCCAGAAACCTGTTGAAGTTATTTTGCTGCATGATAGTGATGTGTCATGTTTCTGAATCAATCCGAAATTCGTGAAACATTACTCTATTCTCGAAGCTTCGCATCTGCCGAAGGCACTCAAAAGAAAGGGATTGGTCTATCACATCGTGATTTGTTTTGAACAAAGATACTAGAACTTGCTAATCGGCACTAAAAAGTTTGCTAAATCTATCATAGTGGAATCAGAATCAGAAAAGTGTTGTTGATTACAAGCTGCGAAGAACTGCAATTCTCTTTATCGACTTGTTATCAAAGAAGAACTGAGAAAATAAATTAATTTAACACAAAGGTATAGTCCTATACCTCTGTGTTGATAATCTTATACGTGTTCGTTGATAGAAGAATTAGAATCACATAGCGATGTGGGCCGGGAGAAGTATGGGAATAATAATGAACATTCCGAGGATGGTTGGAACTATTTGAACAAAATGTGGCGTTCGAAGTTTATTGGCTTTCTAAAAGAAATGCTGCAAACGACGCACGAAACACTTGACTAAAATTGATAGTTTTCAAATTCTGTTTCATTTTCTTTGAATCAAAATTTCTTAGAAAAGCCTGTTGTTTAGGAAATTCAATTAAGGATTTAGACGAACATTTCAAAATTTCTTTCAAAGTGATTATTAAAAGATAGAGACGACGTTTCCGGATTCACATTCCTTTATGTTTCTGAAACGTCTTATCCCTCAACATTTTTTATCAGAGCTTTTATTCACTTTGTTTATACTTTTACTCAGTTTTTTTTAATTCTATGAAAACAGTCGTAGTTAAACTTTCAACCTAAAGCATATGTTTTTTCCCCTAAATTAGTTTAAAACAGCATTTCGTCTCAAGCATTTTTATATCTCTTGACAAAGAGAGTAACATTACTTTTTTTATGATCCGTGAAATTCCATTTAGATAGTAAGATATGCCTTGTATTTTGCACTTTACATTTTCCTTTCTGCAAAAATATGGGCTCGGCGAAAATTCTCTTTCGAAAAATGTTGAGGTATTTTTATGAAAATTTTGAAAGAAATAGAAGAATTTTTCTAAAACAATACAAATTATGTGCGTGAAAATTAAATAAATTTATTTTTAAAATAAACATGAAAAAATAGTTCCCATGTACTACAAATTCAGCTTGAATACATAGGGTTTATTCTAGTGTAGAATAAATCGCATTAAATTTTGATCAGAATATTTTCTGATAGCGGGTGATATTTTCAGGAAAAATATTATGCATTTTCTGAAGAAAAAAACCGTTGTATAAAAAGGGTTTTTAAAGAATGTATAAAAAGGGGTTATAAAGAATAATGAATATTCAACGTATACATTTGTTTATGGATAATATTGGCATCACATTTTTTGTTCCTCTATTGACTTGGCAACTCACAACGGCCCAGGCGGTTTATTAAAACCTTTATGCTCTGATCTCTTTTAGTGACCGATCTACAGTTGACGACTCTGAAAAGTTTCAATAATTGTCCATCTTATCTCCAGCAAATTTCTAACTCTGTTTAAGGGTGGTTAATGATTAAAAATCTTAAGTATCAGCAAAACGGGATCCGTCCGAGAAATGTGAAAAGAAAAAGACTGAAAAAAACTTATTTTGATAAATTCAGTGATGTATGCCACCTTGTATAACCAATTTATTCATTGTTGCGCCATTTTATCTACAAATCACCAATATTTGTTGCACCTAAAGTTTTTTGAAGAGATTTATATTCGAAAACGTCCACCTTGGGTATATTTATGATTTAGTTAGGGTCCGATTCTCAGATTCATAAAAGAGAACAGGTATTTTGATTATATAACATTACATTTTTGTATATGTATTTCAATTAATTTTGAGTTAAAAAAAGCTCTTTAACTGTGAAGATAGCGATTAGATGGAATAGTGCAATTCTTTTATACTGCTTTGTTTTAGTGTTTATATAGTTAAGGCGTTATTGTTTGGACTAAGATAAATAAAACAGTCAATTCTTTTAAATTTTAAAAATATCTCTCCAGTTTATAGCTTATTTTAGTTTAAGTAATAGGCATCCATTTAGTCTTGTCTTCATTGATAATCAGAACGGTTTCTGCAGTTTTCTTAAGAGTAGTAAATGTTTCAAAGAAGTTATTTTTGCGCGAAAAGTTACTGATCAACTGCATATCCATAGTTTTGCATTCCCTTAGTGAAAGTGGTGTCGATGGTGTCCAGATGCACTTAAGAGAATCACCTCTTCTCGCTGCATTTTGAATTCTCATCACTGCGCAGCATCTAAAAATATCACAGCAGATTGGTCCATCGCGATTATGTGTATTCTTTTTAACTCGGAGTTTCAGTTTTTGAAGCTACACAGCATTATGGCTATTATGGCTACAGCAGCAATTATGGTTAAAGGAAGCGAAAATAATACAGAAAAAATCCATCACAAGTACAGCTCTGAATTCGCCAGAGATCAGTTTCACGCTGCGCAAACACGCAAAAAAATAAAGAAAGAAACCGCTCAGCAGAAGTTGTAACGACGTCTGCCACTAAAACCACCAGGTGCTCGGTAAAGATGAAGGGGGGAAAAAAGTTATCTTCAGATAAAAAAAGGCAAGACTTGCTTCACTCTTTTATACGCAATGCTCCGTCAGTTGAAGAACGTCATCGCATTTCCTTGAATTCAAGATATAATGTGAATTTTAAGAGCACCATTCTAAGGACCAGCTATTTTGCTTGCAGGAAATTCTACTCCGAGTAATGTGTCATTCAATGCAGCTTTCTCAGACATTTTTTGTGAAGTTCTGCTAAATTAAATAAAAAGTATAGAACTACAATAAATCCGTTATTATTTAACTCAGTTATTTTTTCTGAGTCAAATACAAATTTTCAGCACATGTCAAAGCGATTTTCAGCAATGTAACAATCTAACCAAAAAAAAAAAAAAAGAATCGACCTTGGCTACAAATTTATTTAATGCCCTTGCAGTGTGACACAAATGTGTTTCTTTTACCCAGTTCCATTTATGTACTCAGATTGTCTGAAATTTTGCTTACAAAATTCGTGTGAAAATGGAAAAAATGTGGCAAACCCTGACAGCCATACCGCATGGCTGTGAGGGTTTGCCATACGGCATTCTGGTACTATTAAATATGATCCAGAAAAATCATACCTCTAAAAAAAAAAAAAGAAAAGGCTGAAGTAACAGTGCTATTCCACAACTAGAGGTTTCCGAGATTATGTATTTAGCTCCATTACAGCATGATTCAAAGTAAAATGGGCGTAAGTTTTAAAACAGGAACTTCATTTGAATATAAGCATTTATGAATGTTTAAAGCACGAGGTGATTTCAAAACATAAATATTATATCAACATCTTTTTAATTTTAAAGCAATTAGAAATTACATTAACACTTGTGCTAAGAGAATGTACACAAAATTTTTAGTATATCTTGAATATTATCAATTACAAATTAAATGGTAATTTTAATTAGATCGCGAAAACATTATTAAACGTTAGAAAATGTGTCTCAAAATGCGATTTGCTAGCACACAAAAAAAAAGAAAAAAACACATATTGCCTTTTCTACAGAGAAACGTCTATATACATACATACAAGGCTAAAAAAAATGAATGATTTCACTAAACAATTTAGAAAAGATCATCTGCAAATGTCTTTTGTTATTATAAATACCAGGCTTATGTATAACAAAAGAAGAAGGCTGCTTTTTCCTCATTTCAAAATACATTTGTCACGATGTACATATTAGGATATATGAGCAAAAACCGATAGCATAAACAATGGTTGATTACACGGCTCTGCCTTGATTTAATCCTTGCACTTATGAACCCTCATCCACTTCCCATTTCCCTGTGCAAAGGAAACACCGCATAAACAATTAATACCATTCCACACCTGTTACCTGAGAGGAAGAAGTTAAGAAACATACTGCAGCGCTAACTCATTATGTCAAGGGCAGGTAGAGGAACTAAAAAATTCGCCGGACATCGCACGAACTAAAGCGCGCACTATCGTGGGAAAAGACAAGCTTACAGAAAGAAAGTGCTTGCAATCTTTGACTTTTACCACTCTTATGATCTCAGCGAAAACAAAAGCAATTTCAATTCTGCCAAATCCCCACAGCACACAACTGTCTTATAAAAAAAAAACCGGTTCGCCTATCCTTATTCAAGGTGATGAATTGATGCTTTCAGCAAAAGCCATATCTATCGTATGCGTATTCCACACTGACCTACAAAAAAGGGGACCTCTTTGATCCGCTTAAGTCCGCTTGGACATTTAGCAGACTTAAAGATACTGACCTATTTCGAAACACATCAAATGAAAGTTCCCTGGCGCATTATTTGCCCGGCTCGGCGAAAGGGGATCTAAAGGAAAACAAATGAAGGGGGATTCGTAATATGTCTCTGTTCGTGACTTCGGATTTTCGATGAGGATTTTAGAAAAGTAAAAGGGTTTCATGCTATTGCAGAGATGCATCGCGGAACAGCTCATTTGTATTGTGGATTGTTAAGTCCGAATCAGTTCCGAACAAAGAAAAGAATGATCCGCAGCTGGAAAAGATACATATTTCTGAATTTATTTATGGGGATATTCTGTTGTTTTAATATGTCGGTGATTTATGAAACATTAGCGGAGCATCACCAAAAAATCATCACGATTTTCAGTTGCATTGAAATCCGTATTTTTAAAATTATCGACAAGCGTAAAACATGATATGAAATTGTGGAATAAGAGAAATTTAAGGTACTTATATAACGATTTGAAGTTAATACTTATAAAACATTTACAATCATTTGAAGTTAGCAGCTGTAAAATGAAAGCTAGGTGAAAGGGAAAAATATATACGTAGGTACATGGTGAACATAATTAAAGTAGAGATGTTTAGAGCCCGATTGTGAGAAAATTTTTGGGCAAAATTGCACCAAATTTGCAGTAAAAACTAATTAGACCACGAAGTTTTGATTAACAAAGGAAAAAAAAACGTAGTTTGAATTTTCACCACCAAGGTCCAAAATGGCGCAGTAGATCCATTTTTGGAGTAATCCAAAAGTGGAGAGTTGGAGTAAACTCTACTTTACTCCAAAAATAGACCTCACAACGTTTCTTTTAGCCCCGGTAGTAAAAATCTGAAGTATTATTTTTATCAAATTTCCATGGTATAGCATTTACTGCAAATTTGGTTCATTTTGGCCCAGCAGTTTTCTCACGATCAGGCTCTAAATACATTTATTTTAATTATTACCACCAAGTCTATCATAATTATGTTTCAATATCCGTGTGGTAATCCATATTAATGTATAAAAATATCTTTTATCAGAGTACTGAACTGAACATTTTTATGCCTGGTTTACATTTTCTTTAATTCCTGAAAGAAATGTTCATATAAAAAGATCATTTTATACCACGGGAATCTAAAACAATAGCACATTCTTTTACTCCAATTGGCCTAATTCATTCCCATAAAAATGAAAGCAGACATATTTTATCGGATTCTAAATAACACTAAAAAACGGAATGTAATTATATCTTTAACAATAGATTGATGTTTTGTTTCGTGGGTTATTTACTGAAATAATTCACGAACCCTCTTAAAGTATTTGTAGCAAGTTTCCATGGAAGTATTTACCCCTCAATATAATATATCTAACACTAAGTACCGTGAAAGCAAACTTTCAAGTTGAAATTCTAAAGCACTTTCGGCCTTTCACTTGAACAAAGCCGTATTCTTATAGTCTAGTATTTCAAAAGGTTTTCTGTGGTATTGAATGAGAATGAAAAGTTTAAAGCGATTCCATTAACATAATACTCCGCTAGGAAAGCTTTTTATGTTAAATGTTTTGGAAATCGTATAAGTGTGGACGTAAGTGTTGTTCTAAAAAAAAAAAAAGAAAAAATATCTTTATATCGGTATTTCTTTCTTTTTTTCGGTTGCAAAATGTACGGAACTCTTTCTTTACAGGCGATGTAACTATATGTAATTTAGGATTAGAAAACCAGCGATTAACCTTACAGGGTGTTTCATAAACTATTGGCAAAATTGAGACATGATGCAACAGATCCAGAGAGGGAAAAAAAAAAAACCATCGAGGAATGTATGGTCGAAATTAAAATTCAAAGTCACTTAAGGACGCCGAAGAAATATTTTTATACTATTAGTGAAATACACTCATGTCCATAAATTAAGGATAATGAAGTTCAGGCAAAGAAAGAGAAAGAAGCAAAACAAATTTGACTTATTTGTAAAGTCTATTTATTAAACAAAAAGTAAAGAGCAAAAAAGATGCTATATGTTTGACATAATTAATAAAAATTGCAAGTTTTACTCCCTTGGCCAAATTTCAAAAAAGAACCTATTTACAAAAAACAGTATAACATGGTTAGTAGGATGGTTAATACGGAGTATGTCTCCCGGACGATGCAATACAGGCCTGACAACGCCTAGGCATGCTGAGAATCAAATGATCAATCTGATCTTGGGGAATATTACACCATTCATCAAGCAATGCACTCCGAAGTTCCGGTAGACAGGTGGGAGGGGGTTGACGGGCTGCAATTCGTCGGCCAAGCATATCCCACACATACTCTATTGGATTCAAGTCCGGTGAGTATGCTGGCCAATGCATACGGGTGATATCCTCCGATTGAAGGCATTCGTCTACAATGTTTGCACGGTGAGGACGGGCGTTGTCATCCATAAACACAAATTCAGCACCCATGGCGCCCAGAAACAAACGTACATGTTGTTCCAGAATGACATCCCGATAGATGTGGCCTGTCATCGTTACACTCTGAAGATGCAGGTCAGTTCTGGAACCAAGAATAATTCCTCCCCAAACGAGCCATCCTGCACCACCGTAACGGTGTCTTTCAATGGTGTTCTCTTGGTGGTAACGTATACCTGGCGCTCTCCAGATGAATGTCCGGCGAGAATAAGACTCCAAACTAAACCTGGACTCGTCGGAAAACATCACACAAGACCACTGTTGCGGTGTCCACAATGCATGCTCTCTACTCCAGGTTAATCGCAGGCGACAGTGAGTTGCGGTAAGTGGAACACATCTGACAGGCCTACGAGCATATAGACCAATGTGCCCTAAGCGTCTGTACACGGTCTGCCTTGAAACTGTCGTACCGGTAGCTGAAGAGAGCTGACGAGACAGGTCTGATGCTGTACTCCGTCTGTTTCTTTTGGCAGTAACTGCCAAATAGCGGTCCTCATTCGGCGTTGTAACTCGGGGGCGACCTGTGCTGTAACGTCTACTCACATTACCATCATCTTGGAATCGTTGCCAAAGCCTGGAGATGACACTCTGGGCGATTCCAAGTTCCTCGGATACTTCCAGCTGGGTACGTCCACATTCCAGTCCGTCCGATAATTCTGCCACGTAAAACATCATCCAAATGCCTCCTTTGTGCCATAATTATGCGGTTTTTGCACTGAAAGGCTTTCACAGCGCTTGTGAACAATTTTACTTCTTTGCCATCATTCCTTATATACCCCTCTCTTACACTCTCGTCATTGTGACGTACCATCCACGCCATCTGGTGGTTTCCTGTAATTTGCATATTCTTCTTCAAGATGTGTGTGATCATTCCACAGGTGAAATTTTTATTTTAGAGATCAATTTCTGTGTGATTCTGAATTATCCTTAATTTATGGACATGAGTGTACATAAGAGCCTTCAGCTGTCTCCAAGGGTATCAATTGAGGCATGACTAATAAGTGACCAAATTCTACATTTTGAAGTAGCTGGTAAATTTAAAAAAAAAGTAGATAGTAAAAGGTTATTTCTGTCGAAATATTGATGAAATAGCGTCGCTGATGCGCAGTGGATAAATGCGCAAGCAGATTTTCATTTGCCCATATATATCTTGTAAGCCATATCTTGTGTCACCTTCAGCGTCCTCTGAAGGTGACACAACGTCCAGTGTCACAGAGTCCTCCATCTTTAACGTCCTTGTGTTTTAGTTCCGGCAATGCATCCCTTGATAAAAGTTGTTAGTCTGGATGTAAACTATCATGTCTCCATTTGTCCATCTTTTATGAAAGTTTTTGTATAAAACTAATAGCACTTATCATAAGTGAGTCAAGGCATATTCCTTATTCAATCGTGTTCTATTACATCCAAACAATTTTTTATTGTATCATAATTTGAAATATGATACATGTACGTATATTAATTTATTTACATTATTTATTGTAAATTATCAGATGTGCTTTATTAAAAAAAAATTTTTAAGAAAATGATACCTTGTTATAACTGAATTTAATATACTATATACAGTGAAACCTCCATAAGTTCGACACTTAGGGTTGCCTAAAAGTGTGTACAGCTTTCATGGGGGCAGGGCCGGTCCAAGGGAGGTGCGAATGTAGGCGATCGCCTAAGGTCCTGCGCTTATGGAGGCCCCGATCCTGGGCTATTTCATTGCTATCTCATAAGACATGATAGAGAAGAGCTCTCTTGCGCTTCGCCTGGGGCCCCGCACGACCCTCGGGCCGTCTCTGATGGGGGTCCAACATATAGAGGTTTATTTCATGGACAAGATTCGTTCCTCCGAAAAGTGGGCAACTTAATAAGCTGTCCAAGTTATGGAGCTGTCCAGCTTAAGAGTATTAATATTCAAACCCCCTCAGATGAAACATTCAAGTCTGTTAAAAAGTAACTGAAGTTAAAGGTAATGACAAGGCATTTTTATTTGATATAGAGATTTCGTAATCATATTCAGAAGACAAGATGAAATACTTTAAGGGCATGTGTCAATAAATGAAAGAGGACATTCATTTGGCCGAAAAATAAGCAGAACATTATTACCGTAAGATTAACGATTTTATTTAAGACTGAAGGTAGTAGAATGTAGGTATGTTGAGAATATGCTAATCACGATTAAACGGAAAGAATATGCTAATCACGGCTTTACCTATAAATGAAAGCTTTCTTAGGTCGCAATACATTTATAGGTATGAGATAAAGTGCAGACAAAAATTTTCTGCGAAATATTTTTTCTCGACTAAAGATCTGGCATTTAAAAATTCACGGCTGACACCACAGAATGCAAATAACTGCTTCATGATTTGGATAAATTAGAGATTTCTTTAAGCGTAATGATTATATGCAGTATTCATTCGCAAAATATCCGCAAGTTTTATCTACAAATGGAAATAATTTTGTGGTAAGTATAGATATTGACACATGTATCTAATGCTTTATTAAAAAACGTTTTTAGATCTAAATTTCGGCCAAAGTTTTTATACCACCACACCGATTTCATTGAAAGGTGGATTATTTTAATCGTTACAGATGCATTTTGTTAAAATAGAAGGAAATAAGTAATATACAAAAAAAAAAATCACATACTACTTTGGTAAACAAAGAAAAAAATTATTTTAGTTACTTTTAATTAACTTAATTAATTAAATTAAATTAATAAATTAATATTTGAAAAAAACTATATTAACATCAAGTGTCATCCACTACAAGTTTATAAGAATGTACTTGAACTTGAGTGGATGAATAAAAGGTATTTTATTAATGATTGGAAATTTGAAAAAGATATATAAATATATATAGGGAGAGTGTGAACTAATAGTAGGAATTGAAAAAAAAAATAAAAAAAAAAGTTGCACATTTAGATGTGACAATAGTTCTAAATACAAAATTTAAACATTCTACATTTAAAAGTTTTAGAGATATGTGAAATGCGAAATTTTTGGCACCACATTTGGCGAAATTTTGGCAAAACTCGCAAAGGTCGACGAAAAATGGCGAGACTTTGGGCATGGACCAAACAATGACTGACTATCGCCGAATTTGGTGATATTTTGCAAAAAATCGCCAAGGACGAAGACAAATGTCGATATTTTGGGCATGGACCAAACAATGACTGACTGCAGATGCAATATATTGAAGATGTCATAGACATAAATTTATTGAATGTCGTTTGGGTGGTCCTCTAAATCAACTCTCCAGTAGATTGGAACTAGAATTCGAGATGCACAATCAGATGTTACAAAATCTTCTATATTAAATTTCAGCATTCTACGACTAATAGTTTTTGAGATTTGACAGTTCAATATATACACACGTACACCAAAAGTCACCAATCTTGACGACTTTTGGCGTTATTATTGGTGAAGGCACGCGACCGCTGTCAGACCATTACCTGCCTAACTATATGGTAGGACGGTATTGCGTTTGAAATGGATGAATGTCCCTAAAACTGTCATTTGAGTGTTCCTGTAGCAGAACTTAATAGCATATATCACTTCTGAGTAATTTGAACTAGCTTAATACCTCTAAAATAGGCTTTAATGAATTTCGGCCCATAGAGCGTAATGTATTTAAAGTCTTTTGGGTGTCCCTGTTTATAAACTATCCAGTCGAATGGGACCGAAAGGAGAGGTGCACAACTAGATGTTACAACAATCTTAACTATAAAGTTTCAACATTCTACGACAAAAGATTTTGAGATATACGAGTTTAATGTATTTCTGCCCATAGAGCGTAATGTATTTAGAATATTTTGGGCGGCCCTGTAGATAAACTATCCAGTTGAATGGAACCGCAAAGGGAGGGGGGTGCAAAACTATATGTTACGACAATCCTGAATATAAAGTTTCAATATTCTACGTCTAATAGTTTTTGAGATATGCGAGTTTAATGAATTTCGGCCCGTAGAGCGTAATGTATTTAAAATATTTTGGGTGGTCCTGTAGCTAAATTATCCAATCGACTGTGACCAAATCTGTATTAACATCAAGTGTCATCCACTAAAATTTTCAGAAAATGTATTTCAACTTGAGTTGATGAATAAAAAAGTATTTTATGAACGATTGAAATTTCAAGATATATATATAAAGGGAGAGTGTTAACTAATAGTGGGAATTGAAAAAAGAGAATATTATATTTTTTTCATGCATTACCAAATACTAAAATGTGCAATATAATCACTGTTGCTTTTTAAAGATTTGTCTTTTTTTAGGTTTCAAAAATTGAAATTGAAACAATATTTGAATTAATCTGAATCATTTTGATTCATACTTCGGCATAATTTTCTGGAACAATCAATTACTAAGACTGATTCAAACAAATGGTGCCATTGTCAGCAGTTATCTTCGAACATAGATTCAACTCTTACAAGACATGGCATCGATTACTCTTCCTATTCACGATATATCAAAGTTTTATGTGCCACTCAAACAAGAAATACTGCCTGCAGACATGTTCCCGTTGCATCTCGATAAATATTATTAGAACAGCTCTAGTTTGGGGGTCTTGGAAACTTTGCTTTTGAAATAACATTTGACAGTTCGGGATTTTTCCGCTGAGAAATCTTTTGAAATTCGGAAGAGAAGTTTATAACTATCGAAGGAATTGGTTTGAATGTGGGCAGCTAGCTAATCCAATCTGTCCCAGATTTTTAAATGACGTCGCAAATGGTAAGCTCGCCTTCTTCTTTAGCTCAGTTTTGAATGGATATTAAATAGAATTAATGGACATTTAAGATGATAACTTAAAATGTTCCCGTATTTTATGACATTTAACATTCGGAACAAAAGATAACGAAAATTGGGAAAAGTGCTGGTCTGAAATATATATTCAGTTGAATTGAAGCTATGTTGGAAAATAACTGCTGACAATAATATCATATGTTTGAAAGGATCTTAGTAATTAATTATTCCACAATATTGTTACGAAAATTACACAGATTTTGTATGTTAACCCTTTATTCACCAAATTAAGAATTGCCAAGAATATCAACTCTTGTTATAGTTAGGCAATGAATGATAATACTGATTAATGTAATATTAAACAAAATTACTAAACAATTAATAAGCATAAGCTATACCTTTCACGACTGGTTTTACAAACAGTTAACAAGTATTTTCCAGTAGAGTAGAGGACTAACCAATCTGAAGGAGTCAAGTAATACTTTGATTGACACACTTTCAGAAAATCTAATCCTTTAATCATAAAACAGACTTCTGAAAATTCACTAATGCTTTTTTTGGAGGAGGAGGGCGCTCGAAATGATTAGAAAGAGAGCGTAAAGCTGTCTATTTAAAACAATCTGCTCTAATAGAACATGCAAGCTGATGTAAGCTGATTAAATGAAGTATTTGGCAGTGATTTTTCAAAAGAATGGTTACAATGATTAGATTTTCCTTTTTCTTTTACAATTTTAATTTAACGATACTTCTAACTACCATCGGTAGATAAAGGGTTAAAATAGTCTAACAAGCTCGAAAAGAGTATATAACACTTTATTCGAGGAATCCCAGCTCTAATATTATACAAAAATACAGAATATATTAGGTTGTAACGAAAGTTTCCCGCCACCGCAAACATCGTCAGCACACAGTTCGCGTTGGCGTATTTGCTCCTATTTTGTCAAACGATTTTTGGCATTTGAAAGAAAGAGGCTTACTTTATAACACTGTGTTGTGAAATCTGTAAAAAATATAGTTATCATTAAATACAGGGTGTCTCAAATGGGACTATCACTCTAGAGGATTAGAACCATCATTTACTTCCAGTTCTGTCGCAAAAAGTCAGCTACAGAATATAAACGAATTATTAGTACAGTACTACTGTTGTATCATGTGACACTGTGCAGGTTTGGTACCGAAAGTTCAAAAACAGTTATTTAAGGAGTTAGAAGTTAGTTTTTCAGGCAGATATGGCGGAAAACTTTCGTTACAACCTGATAATAACACATGCAACAGCAAACCATTAACTGTCACAGCAGCAACAATATTCAAATAGGATTGTCAATCGAATAGCTTTGCTATCTGTATCCGCAGCCTGTCATTGAACTCCCATCTAGAGTGATTTTCCCAATTATAGATTTACAAGCAGGTCGTGACGTCCTGTTTCTCGTAACTTCTTTCCTAATTAAGATACAGCCGAAATTTCAATATTTTGAAGAACTTTCTTTTGGACGCTAAAGTCTCCAAAATGGTCGCCAAGTTTGCCACCAAGTTTCAAGAGGTCAAATACTTATTTCACTTGCAGGAATGTCTTTCCAGCAGCATGCATTGATGCCGGAAAACAACATTACAATTTTTAACCTTATTTATGGCGAACTTGGAGAGCGATTGGCAATTGGAGAATCATTTTTTTATTTAAATTTTGACTGCATTTTAACCAAGAAAAAAACAGCTATGTATGATTGTTCCTATAACAAAATGCAAACTAATCCCATACAAGAAATAAAAACTTTGCTTATTATCATAATAATTTAAATTTCTAAACGCAAAATTTTGAGTCATAAATGTTTTAAATATGTTTTAAACATTAAAGAAAAAAAATCAGAATAAAAGTTTGTTAGATGTTTGTTGGATGGAAATGTTGGATGTTCATCTCATTGAAATGCAGAAGTGCATATTTGCATGCAAAGGCAGTATAACTTGCACACGATTTACTCATAATAATAATTGTACCTTCGAAAAGATGAAAATGGATAGGCTAAGTATGAGAGGAGGTTTAAGTTCAGTAGCATCGCTCCTCATTAGAAGCTGTTTGCATGCAATGTATATTCAAAATAATTTCTTCCTTCCAGCGTTCTGAGTTTGAAGTTACGGGAATACACATTTGTAAACATTAGTTCACCTCAGCTATGTCCATGGTTCAGCTGTAGTACCGTGGCCAAATTATATTTTTCTTATCAGACAGTTGTACTTACAAAACCAAAAGATTGCGCATGATTGGCTTCTTCTCTTATTTCAATAGGAAATGCAGTTAGGATGATATTTTTTTTTTTTTTGTGCGTGTTTGTTTGGCAACATCCTCGTAAGCCATTTTTCCCGATTTATTTAACAGGACACCCACATTTTTATCTTAAATAGTTTTAAATTTCCAAATATCTAAATTATTAAAGTACTTTTGCACCAGGTGTTTCAGTAAGGAACTGCAACTTTGAAAATAAATAACTCTCAAACGGCGGCAGATTGAAACAGAGAAACCTCAAAAAATCAGTTTCGAATTTTGCTGATAGATGGCACTGCAGTAAGCATGAGTTATGCATATTAGATAATGCAACATCGAATTTGATTTAATTGTTGCATTCACAACAAATGTCGTTCAAATTGATCACCTCTCATACAACATAAATGACGTAAAACGCAGAATGAAATTGCCAATAACTCTCTTTGCATGTCAACGAAAATCGACGCAAAGACTTTACGAATAGCCTTTACCAGTTCGTTGAATATTAAGTGATTGTTGCTAGGAACAAAATCGTTCAGTGACAAATAGTATGTTAAATGACAAATAGTATCAAACACGCAATATACTGGTCAGTCGTCACCGTTTCTTTCAATAAAAAGGGATGAATGATGTATTTTAGGAGGCTGTAGCCCACATGGTAAGTTTGGATTACGGTAGTGCATAAGACAGATGTATGTTTTCGGTAAGCCAAAATTGCCATTTGTGTGTGTGAACGGCACCACCGAGAAAAGTGGAACTCTTACGGAAACAATATTCAGTCGACAAAGAAATTACAGAACCATGAATCACGACTAGCAACTCGTTAGCAAAATCTTCTTGTTGTTATTCAGCTCAGGATATTTCAACGAGAAATTTGAAATCTTGTACGGAAAAGTATTTTCTTTTTCTGAGGATTCAGGAGCGGATTGTATGGCACGACTTTGGATTCCTCTGCAAGTTTGTAGACAGACTTATTCGGAAGACTCTCAACAACTGCAGGAAGTTTCATGCTTTCAGGTGTAGTGACAGAATGTATAGGCTTCCCCTCTATCGTTTTTCATGACTCGGGCTAGCTCGCACTGCTTGAGTGTAGATTTTGAATTGCCCGTGTCAACGCCTATACTTGAGGTCTGAGCGGGAGCACTGCGGGGTCTGTCCCTACAGATAAACAAGCAACTATCAAGACCTTGTCCCTTCTTTCGAAAATCTTTTTTGAGCTCACATAAAAATTCGCCAAACCATGCATCTCCGAAAGAGCATGTTGGTTTGACGAATGAGATATATACAGGGTGGCCATAATTAAACTGCAAGTGTTCAATGGGTGCTTCAGAGAAAACTACCAGGAATATTCCAGTGAAACTTGGTATCTACACGTTTCAGAACGTGCGCAAGTCAAATATGCAATAAAAGAAATCGCCATTTTCACCCGTTAGATGGCGCTATATCGTGTTTCAATGCTTATGGACGTCCTATATGCAAATTTTAAGCTCATCGAACAGTGTAAAAACAAGACCCCCAATGAGTAATGCTCCATCATGACTCTGAATGAGAAGGAACGTGCATGGTTAGTGAAGATATTCTATCAGAATGGTAGCAGTTATTCAGCTACTCCGAAAGAATACCGGCGTATGAAACAATTAAGAAGAGGTCCAATGAATGTCCATGAGAATAAATAATGGTTTACTTGTTTTCCATAGCGTCTTTATGAATTGTTTCATTTGTGATCTTAATTTACGTTCATTCTTGATTAGATGCTACTGTAAACATTTAATGACTGAAGCGAATCGTATGGAATTTTGATAAACTGTAAATGATGTTTTATATTGTTTATATGCCTCTTAGAGTGTCACTTTGCTCGGTCTTCGGTTTTGGAAGTTGTATAGGCCACCGGTGAGCTTTGAAATACGGTACAGCGCCCTCTATCGGGTGAAAATGGCGATTTTTTTTTTTTTTTTTGCATATTTGACTTGCGCATGTTCTGAAACGTGTAGATATCAAATTTCACTGGAATATTCTCGGTAGTTTTCTCTCCAGCACCCCTTGAACACTTGCAGTTTAATTATGGCCACCCTGTATTTTTAATTACATGTACAAAATGTACATTAAGTTGCATTAATACTCCTTTTTACAGGAGTGAGATTTTTCAAGATGTATTTTCAAGATGAAGATTCTTGAACCAGCTGTTCTCAGGAACAAATCTCGCCTTTATTCCCATATACAATTTTTTTCAGACTTGATAACCAACAAAATATCACAAAAGAAGCCCCAGAGTGTATCTACCTCAAAAAGGGAGGGGGGGGGGGTCACTTACGTTCGTTTCATGCCAAACCGTTTCACTGTCGTGAGATTAGATATTAGTGTGGTTTGAGCGTTTCACCTTCAAACAAATTCGCTTTCACAGGAAGCGAAAGTGGCCTACTGATGGAAAAATGTTTTTTTGCGACTCGACTAATCGTTCACAATTTTTGCTGTTGTTACTGAAGTTTGTTTGAGATTTAAGTAGATTGGGACGGAATAAAATTCATTTTACTGCATAAAATGAATTACAAAATATCAGCCTTCAGTAGCTGCACTGCTAAACAGCACTGTCATGGACGCATCCTTAATCGTTATTTCAATTCAAGAATCGAGAGAAATAAAACCAAAGCTACAGGATTTTCAGTCTTTTCCAGTACGATGTTCCTTCACTCTCAAATCTCACGGTGAAACTTAAAATAACTTTTGAGAGATATTTCAATAAAGGGACAGGGGGAGAGAACGCTTTTGCAATCTGTGTGTATAGAGCATATCGATGATTATAGCGAAAAGCGGAGCGATTACTCATGAGCGACAAAAACGAATTTTCGTTATGTATTTCAATAGGATTAGGGATGGACGCGGGACGATTTCTTGGGAGACGAGACAGAGATTTACAGCTTTATTGCGAGACGAGACACATATTTTTAACATTACGATATAGGGATTTTGCGAGGCGAGACAAAGCTTTTAGGCTGTTTTGAGAGCGCGTTCATCCCTAAATAGGATTAGCTCGGTTTTTTACATTAGAAGCAGTATTTTGTTCAAGTTAATTAATTAATATGTAAAACACAAACAATATTACTGCAAAAACGATATACCCCGTAGGAAAAAAGTGCATATATCAGAATCAGAGGGCCAGAACAGTATGAAATTCGGAATACAATGAACCAAATCATGCCAGAATGAATAGAATTGAAATTATAATCTCTGGGACATTCTTTAGGGGCCATATGCAGAAGATTATAATAGAAGACAACAGAATAGTAGGATTTCTGTTGTGTGACATATCAAAAGAGATATTAACTTCACACATTTAGGCCCTATCCTACTAGAGAAAAATAAATACATAATTAATTTGATAGGAAAATAATCGAAAAACAATACAAAACAGTCATACCCAACAGAAACAATGCAGATAAGACAGCAAATTTTATTGTAAAATTTTGCCAAAATAAGCTGAACATTATTTTAGAAATTGGGTAGAAATCAAACAGTCATTTGAATGGAGATAGTCACGAGTAATTGAAAGTATTACAAAGGAAAAATACACCATAATTGGGCTTTTGCAGCAAAATATAGATATTGTAAGAAGATTTAAAATTTTTTTTCACAATGTAAAAATGGCATAAAGAAGCGGTTCTCCCCCCAACAAAGGAAACTTACGGTGGCGCCCCCCCCTCACATTTTTCAGCATACATTCAGTTTTTTATCTACAATGAACATTTAGTCGAATTGCCTACAAAATAATGTTATCAGTATAGTTGGAATGAACATTTTAAGCGAAAATGGATATATTTTTGAGTAAAAATGAGAATAAATAAGATATATTTTTAAAAACATGCATCACTACTTGCTCTTTGGTTTTCCTCGCGCTCCCTCCTGCAAACGCTCTGCGCCCCCTTTGGGGGTCGCGCCCCACAGGTTGAGAAACGCTGGCATAAAGAATCAAATGAAGCATCCATAATTAAAAATAGAGACAATATCCTCTCTCTCTCTCTCTCTCTCTCTCTCTCTCTCTCTCTCTCTCTCTCTCTCTCTATATATATATATATATATATATATATATATAGGTATATATATGTATATCATAGTATATATATATATACTATATATATATATATATATGGGTGTGGGTAGTCACGTTTACATACTATACTATATATATATATATATATAGTATTATCAAGTCCATCCGTATTAAGTACATCGTCTCCACCATGGCTGAATGAATAAGAAACTGAACATGGTAGAGGGCTGAAGTGTGAAGGTCTCGCGTTTGAGCCCAGCCGCGCGGCTGTCGATCTAACGGTCTGGAGTTTTGGTCGGTTTTCTCCAGATGTATCGGAAATACGCGTTACAACCCCTTAGAAAGTCCACCAACCAAGACAACCCCCATCCCAGGCAGTTAGCCCATGCGCAGTTTTGCCATAACAACTCTAACTAACCACCCATACATCACCGAACACGAGATTAAATTCAGAACGAACGAACACCGTTCCCGCACTCCCAGTCAGATACAAATGCATCTCCTCTCCAGTTACAATAAAAATTAAGTGATGCCAAAGTTTACAAACGAAAAAGTAAAAAAACAATAAAATAAAATAAAGTCGCTAACGACCTCAGGGAGGATCTGAGCTTAAATGGTGGGGGAAGAGAGCAATCAAGGATCGTGCCGAAGTGACCTCCTCAATCCAGGGGTCACACGTGGGCACTCCAAGAACCAAAACAACAATGAACAAAACGTGAAGTGGGCTTATTTGGGTGAAGCCTCCAACAGGTGCGTACACAAAACTGCGCGAGCCGCAGACTAAGATAGTTTCAGATTTTCACGCGGAAAAGCTGGATGTAATGCGCATGCGTTCCATTCATAACAAGATGAGTGGTTTAGCTACGCCTAGAGGTAAGATTTGATTGTATATGAATAATTATATAAATTCATATCTATATTTACAAATAGTATGCACTCATGGACACATGCGTGTGTTTATAGTGAAAATGTTTGGGTAAAGTTTGCAAAACTGATACTATCACATGCATAGTAGAAAAACAGAATAATGTAATACGGAATTTGCATCCTTCGATATAATGAGATTAAATAGATTTAATTATTTATTCTTTTTAAAATATGCTATTTATTAACAATTTATGCATATTTACGTATTGTAATTGGTTATCTTTCACTAGGAATACATTTTTGAAATGGTTAATCTGTAAACCAAAAAACTATTATACATTTATTTATGTACTTGTGTAGCGATGCAAAATTATTGTATGAATAATTATATAAATTCATATCTATATTTGCAAATAGTATACACTCATGGGCACATGCGTGTGTTTATAATGAAAATGTTTGGGTAAAGTTTGCAAAAGGTACTATCACATGCATAGTAGAAAAACAGAATAATGTAATACGGAATTTGCATCCTTCGATGTAATGAGATTATGTAGATTTAATTATTTATTCTTTTTAAAATATGCTATTTATTAACAATTTATGCATGTTTACGTATTGTAATTGGTTATCTTTCACAAGGAATACATTTTTGAAATGGTTAATCTGCAAACCAAAAGACTATTATAAATATATTGATGTAGTTGTGTAGCGATGCAAAATTATTGTATAAGTTAAGCATTTTTATAATTCACATAAATTTAAAAATAATTATTTACAAAATTTGTATTATGATGTAATTAGTATTTTTATATTTTTTTTTGTTGAAGTTACAGAACAGGGTACACTATTTTCTGATTAAGTATATGATTATTTTAATATATAGTTTATATGACTTAAAATCATTCATACATTTTACCCGAGAAAAATATTTTATTACCAAAAAGAAATCTTTTAAAATGTAAAAGTTTATGTTAGTTAAGATTATGTATTCGCAGTTTTACAACTAACAGATTCACTTAAAAATCGAAAACATAATTTTCAAATACACTATAAGAGATTTTATCAACTTTTTTATATTTATGACCCAATTTACAAGAAAAATTTTCATAGCTCTCGCCATCGCATTCAACATTAGTTTATTATAACGACAAAGCCTCTTTACCTTATTTGCAAACATTTCTTCTCGTAAAATATCGCTCTGTAACACCTAAGGAGTCACTAATCATTTATAAAACATGTTTTAAATTTAGTTTTTATAAGTGAATTATTAACTCTATATATGTAAAGTATGAGTATATACGGGTAGTTTTTCATTTTTGTAACATCATAGTACATGTATTTATGCTTTGCTTTTAGTAAAGTAAGACCATTTTAATGAAATTATCTTTGCAATATGTTTCGTTTCTCTTCCTTCCATTTATTGTTATCTTGATGTCCCAACAAGGCGTAATCATCATGTTGAGAATTGCTGCTTTAAGGCAACTTCGAAAATATCTTTTACCTTTAACAGAACAATTAGAGTATAAGGCACAAGCCAAAAGCGAATTTAAAAGAAATATTGTCTTAAAAATTTACCGTATGTAATTAGATATCTAAAACACATAAAACTCGAACTTTTTCCTCCGTATATTAAGTTAACAATAAGTGAATAAGTCTAATGAGACTTTGCGAAATATACTTACACCCTGAGAATCGTACAACATCTATCGAAACTTTAACCTTTTTACCATTGATACAATAAAAAAAAAACCTTTTCATTTTTATCATGGGATGATGAAAAATTGAGGAAGAAGAGAGAAAATGTATAATTTTGCAGACAGTAAAAGTGGTCGATGTTCCGCATAGTAAGACCTGGATATACGAATATGATAGGCTGGAAATGCGAATATGATTAAATCTCAGCGATGCGTAAATCGTTCGACTATATCCCGATTCACCAAAAATCTCAACAAAGCCAGCTTTCGTGTAACCTGGGACTACAAAATGTTAAACTGTTAAAATTAAAATATAATCTTTCACCAAATCTTTCGTGTATTCAATCTTAAACAGGCAGATTCTTTTTTTTTTTCAAATAAAAATATTCCACAAGTTAAATTGACTTATCACAATATTTTGTGTAAGGTTGCAGTAGTTCGAAGGGAAAAATGAACCCTTCTTGATGGTCTAAGTACGTGAAAAAGATCCGAATAATTTTTTATACTCTGTTCCTTATACTGTAATATATAAAAAAGGTATGGGCCTTTTATAAAAATTTTAGGAAAAGATATCCTTAAACATGTTATACAGCTCCACACATCACAATTTTTTCGAAGAGTAACACAGTCTGATAATTTTCGATTTCTAAAAATTTAGTATGTGATACTGGTTTATTGCTTATTTCAGTGTGTAGAAGATACAGTAAAGGCTCATTATATAAATTTAGTTTCCGACATTGTGAATTAGTGCGTCATTATGTACCAAAATAACATGATTTTTTTCAAACTTAAGAGTCCAGTGTAAGTCATTTCCTGTACAAATATTACATAAAGTAAGGTATCACTTTAAAATTTGCTTTTAATTTTTATTGATCCCTCAAAATTCTGAAAATTGTTATCTCTTACATTTGGTAATCGTCTGTGATTTTTCATCTTCATTAAATAATAAATAATAATTCAATGTTGGCAAATATTTTAATTAAAGAAGTGCTTTTTGGATATTGATGGACAAATATGAATTCAATCACAATCGATTAAAAGTACATTCAAAGTTCTGACGAATGTCTTAAGTGTTTATGTGTCCATATGAGGGTTGATGTTCAGTTGGAAGTATCTATATTGGAATAAATAATTAAGAATTAGAAAACAGAAAATACCCAATAGTGCAATTTTCATATTACGTAACACATAACCTTTAAATTCTCAAAAATACCAAAATAACCAACACATCTCTTTATAAAGATCAAAAATTAAAATATCTAATCAAATCAAATCAGGGAAAAATGTTCTCTGATTTCAAAATCCAAATATTACATTTCTGATTAAATGATGAAAGTAAAAGGTATTTTTTTATTTCATTTTATTTTACACAATTTAGTTTTCCATTGTCTCAGAAATATATCTGTAGCTTGTAGCCGATGTAAAAATAAATGAATCTAAAGCTAAACACAAAAGACACCATCTCAACAACCACTTACTCACTCCGTTATCGAGAACTGGTGGTTGGTTAGTTTTACGTCAACAACTCCAAATCTGTTCCAAATTATTTCAATGCATCTTGTCCTTAAAAAAATTCTTAAATATATTCGGTAGAGTTATTAAATTATTAATCAAAAGAGAGCACTGTTCTTCAGAACTTACGTGTAAATAATGATATTTTGGTGCAACACTTTGCACAGATATTTTGGTTAGAAATCTAATAACCATTCAGGACTCATGTAAAAATATATAAATTGTGTAAGTAAAAAAATCTGAATTTCAGTCATTTAACTACATAATTATTGTTAATTATCATAAAACTGTTAGAAGTCAGTACTACTTTTGTTAAAATGTTGGTTTGTTGCTAAATTGGCACCATATATAATTTGGAAGTTGAATTTTATTTTTAACAGTGTACTCTGGACTTGCGTATGATTTAAATAGATCTCTTATTAAGATATTTTGCTTAAAAAAGTATCATGTACACAGGTTTTTGCACGAATTCATACTGATAATTCATGAAAAGAAGACTAGTAATTGGAGAAAATTCTCCGAGGAGTATTTGTATCTAAGATTGACGTCATCAACAAAATACAGCATTCAATAACTCTTCATTAAATCAAAACTTTTACATAAAAATTATCTCGGTCAAATCCTTTCTTTATGAGAAAACAATCAGCCAAACGTTCCTGTTAAAACACTAAAGTTGTATTACTGTTTGAGTGCTACACCTACTTATTTTATAAATCACTATTATCAATCATTAAACCTATATTAACATATAACATTTATCTTCAAATATCCCACACAAATTGCTATGGGAAAGTAGTGACTTTCCGATTTAATTACTATGAATATTATTTTACGAAATGCGGCTAGTATCATGTCTAATTGACACAACTATTAACGAAGCAAACATTAACTGTAAAAACTACACATAAGACCTCAATAAAATTCAACGTCTTAAGGCGATAAACGTGTAGGTTAATAGGATAAGAATGATTTACTAATAAAACATGTTTAAAGATTAAATTTATTTATTTATATTTTAATTATTGTTTACAGTGTCTCAAAGTGATGAATTGCTAAATTTATGAAGAATTTCCATGTAAGTAGTACTTACGTAAACTGGTTTACTAGTTTTATTAAAGCATCGTTTTCGAGTCAATAGAACTTGAATAATTTCAAATGTGTTTTCCACCTTTAAACGGGCGATTTGCAAAAGAGTCAATTAGAGATAATATAAAGACAGTTTTTTTCAGTTATTCGTGTTAGTGTGTTGCTATTAAAAATCCTGTAATCCAGGTATGGCCAACCTTTGGAAAGTTGCATCTCAAACTTTTGGATATTTCCGAAGTAGCGGCTTGCATAATCGGGATTTATATGGGATTTTGAATGGTTTACAGGGGTTTTATATGGTGTTTTGATATGTTTCGCCGGCCAGATCAAATGCCGTTGCGGGCCCCACCCGGTCCGCGGTCCGGAGGTTGCCCATATAGGCTGTAAGTCTACAGCGTTTATGAACTACTGATTGACATTTTTCTATGTGTTAGTTGTGTGAATGAATGAAATGAAATAAATTTGTAAATTTTTATTCAATCAGGAGACACACGCTAACAGAAAAGAAATAAAAAATATTCAGCCTTCAGCTGAAATTAGTTTCCCCTCCGCTAAAGAGGTTTTCTGACAGAACCTTTTAATTTGTATTGGCAGCCATGTACAGGATGTATTTGCATGTAAATCAAACGGGGAGAAACCAACCGTTCTTCCAGTGGTGTCAAGTATTTTAAACAATCCGGTATTTCGAGGAATTCGAAGCCATTGCTTATAGCTAATTCTGGTATTGTCAATTTAATCAAACAATCGGAACATGTTTTGCAAAATTTGCCAATATCATCGATATCTTTGTAAAAGACTAGTTTTATAAAGTCCGTTGTCGCTCCTTTGGACAGTAAAGTTGTTTTGGAATGGGTTCTTATTGACTTTTAGAACCACAGTCGATCACAACAATAGCATTGGTGGATTGGACCATCAGCAACAGCTTCGAAAAATTTCTCAGCTAATTTACGAAATTCTAGTTCTTCACACCTTACATTTAGATCAGTATCTGTTCTTGGTCTTTTCGATGGTATATCTAGACAGAGTCGTAAACGTTTTCTGTCTTGTCTTCTGGATTTGGATTCCGCTTCTTGAGCACGAAAATCTGGATCTTCCCTTTTTCTTTGCATAAATAGACGGTTAGTTTCACGATGACTTTCTTCCGGATCAGACAACTGGCGAGGACGGCCAGCGCGGCCTTGAACAACAGTCCCGGGTATATTCTTCTGATATTTAACGATGTAATACTGAACAGTAGAGCGTGAAATACCAAGCCTACGAGCTATTTCACACTGATCCCGCAAAAATGAAAATTTTAGAAATGCCACGACAGAACACCACCACTTGCTCCGAGGAGGGACAAATGTTTGAACGCGACTCTGGAAACAAATCCAAGTTCTGAAAAATGAAATCGGAACCTCGGGAACTTGACAGCCAGTCGCAGACGCTCTGACAAAATCTTACAGTTTCCCCTTTTGTTTCATCTGACGTTACTTTGAAATTTTTCAAGTATCCATTATTCCAATCATGTGTCGGATCTTGGTGTGTTTCAAATTTCCGTGAGATCTGTAAGATTTTATTTACTATCAATTATCATCCACGACTTTTTTTGTCTGCCCAAAACTATTACCCTCTTTAGCGGAGGGTAAAAAGAAAAGAAAAAAGTAGACAAGGACAAAATAATTCAATTTTTTAATAAACGACGAATACAGAAGTACATAAAACTGATACTGTATTCAGTTACAAAACAAATTCTATGCACTATCAAAATTCACCTATAAAATTCTTTTCTTTAATTCCTCAAAAAAAAAAAAGAGTCTCGATAGTTTCCTACACAATGTACTTTATTCTGTTTAAAAGTCTTTATCTAAGAAAAGGAAATTCATCGATTTTCAAATGTTTTCATAAATATCATCCCTAAGCTTACAAGCAGATTTTTAAGAGTTCCTCGCTAACAAAAGCATCCCCATACGCCTTTTACAATGCATGGATTTCTGTGTACTGATTGCAGCTTTAGATGGCACAGATTCCTATCTTACCCGTGTAAATTTTCAATATTTTCCTGTCAGAATGTGTGATAAAATATATATAGCGAGAAAGATTGTCGCATTTTATAAGAATGAAAAAAAATGTATGTTCTCCTTGATGCATTATGCTCTGTATTTTTCTTTCACTCAAAAATCTTTATTCTCACATGACATGCTAGTATATATTTGTCTTTTCTTCAAGAGATGAAAGGTATGAATTATTCATTATAGAAGTATTGGTTGTGTCTTTTATATTTACATTCGTTTTTAAGTATACTAAATCTTCGGGAAAGAGATGAGTTTTTCTTCATGAATATACGTATGTGCAAAATAAGGAAACGTTTGTTTACATATTGATAAATATATTTTGATCGGAAAACGAATAGGATGTGCTCTTTATCTGGGAGAAATATGTATTGGTTTCATATTAGTTTTTAAATATATATTGCCTTGAAATATATTACATAAATAAATACTTAATGGAACTGTCCGATTTGTTCAAATTCGAAAACTGGTCCTAGATAGTAAACCAGTCGTCTATTTTTAGAAAGTCAGCTAAGTCTCATGTATTTACTTACACTCTGGATCTATATTTAGCTGCTACTGATGTTTTTAAAAATTTACGCTAACTTAAGTAACTTTGTGAATGCTGTGAGACAATACTGATATACTGAATGAAATCTTGTTGAAAAAAGCTATGTTTTCGTAAATCATGATTGATCACTCGAATTGCACTTTAAGGGTTTTTGTAAAGTATTGACTGGTGTACTTACACAAAAATCATGAATGAATAAAATTAATTAATAAAATTAATAAATAAAATAAAAAATAAAGATAATTAATTGATTGATTAATTGAAAATAATGAATTAAAAAATAAAAAATAAATGAGTAAAAATAAAATTAATGAATAAAATTAAAATAATAAATAAAATTAATGAATTAAAAAATAAAAAATAAATGAGTAAAAATAAAATTAATGAATAAAATTAAAATAATAAATAAAATTAATGAATAAAATTAAGATAATAATAAGAGTGATAAGATTCCGATTTTTCTTTTTCTTTTCCTTTGTGTGTGTATGTGTGTGTGTGTGTGTGTGCGTGCGTGTATATACTACATTTTATAGAAGCTGCTTGATTCAGTATATAAACATTATCAAAATCGCACTAGTTTTTAGTTCTAAAAGAGTAAAATAAATATGCAAAAGCTGATTCGTTTAAACAGGCCTGTGATTTTTATTACAACCGTGAGTACTTTGTGAGAACCTTTTGAGCTTTTTGTGAAATTTTACATATATGCATGTGTGCAAATAGTCATGGGAGAAATTCTAACTAATTAAACAGAATATATTTACAGCATATACTCTTGAAAATAAAAAAAAGTAAATAAATTCACTCCGAAGGATTTAAAACGGGGACAAACCTGTCCCGGTTTTATAGGAATCAACTCAAATGAGCTATTGTTTGAGTGAAGAGAAACCCATATTTTGTACACGGTTGGGATCTTACTGTATCACGATAATCTGACCTTTAAAAGCATGATCATTACAAATTCACGAATTTAAAAAAATACCTTTGTTACGAGTGCATTAATATTTAAAGTGAATGATTTTTTTTCAGTTTTATGTTGCATAATACGTTGTAAATTTCTAAAAGAAAAAAAAAAGTATGTAGTTTACAGAAATTTATTTTCGTTTTTGAACATAAAATCTTCGTGTCTGTTACGTAAGCAGTTCCAAACATTCTTTAACAACTTATATGATTTTTCTTGGATGCAAAAAAAAAATTTCAAATGTAAGCGTAAATTTCTAATCCTCAGAAAATTAATTCGTGATATTTTTCAAATATATGAAAATAATGGCATTTTTTTTAAGAACAAATAAATAAAATCACAAAATGGAAAATTTGTAGTATACCTTTATCTGTTTTATTAAAATCATGCATTTTGGCAAGCTTTTGTTTACGTAAGCTTTAAATACGAAACGAATATTTTATCTATTCCTTTATCGGTAAATACCTCATCCTGCACAGACAAATACTATGCATTGTTATACACTAAATATATATAAAACTAGCTGAAGTACCCGTCCTCGACGGGTTAGTGAAAAATTTTTTTTTTCCAAAAAGCAAGAACTTTCATCAGCATTGTAGGAGTACACAGAATGGATGTAGTATGTTGCCAAAGTAAAGAAGGCGAAGTTATAAATTTTATGCATCGTTAAAATATTACAGGTTAGAGAGTAACTAATTAATATCATTTCATTCGCTTTAGTCGTAATTATGGGATGCGCGAACGAATATTTACGCATACTGAAATAATTTTCGCAAAATCTCAAAATTTAATCAACATTTTTGAAAAATTGGAAGCCTAGAATTTAAGTTGAGTGACAACCTATCATGTCACCAAAATTCGTTTTATTCTCTGCAGTCTTTATTTCGTGATGCTGGAACAAATTTTCTGCATTTTAAAACGATTTTCGCAAAATCTCAAAATGTAATCAAAATATTTTTAAAATTCCCTCCCCCCAACGCCTATAAAATAAGATTAGCAACTACCTATCATATCACTAAATTTCGTATCATTCGTATTAGTCGTTGTTACGTGATGTTTGAAGAAATATAAACGTATTTTGAGAGAATTTTCACAAAATCTCAAAATCTAATAAAAATGTTAAAAAATTGGACTCCTAAAGTTTATGTTGAGCAATCATCTATCGTGTGACCAAATTTTATATCATTTGCTTTAGTCATTAATACGTAATGCGGGAACAAAAATTCACTCAGTTTTAAACGATTTTCACAAAATCTCGAAATCTGATGGATTTTTTTTAATTAGATGCTTATAGTTTAAGGTGAGTGACCACCTATCATTTCACCAAATATCATTTTTTCACCTTTGCAGTTATTACGTGATGTGAAAACACAAATTTACGCAGTTTGAAAGGATTTTCGCAAAATCTCAAAATCCAATCAAGATTTTTTAAAAATTGGACGCCTATGTTTTAAGTTGAGTGACCACCTATCATGTCACTCAATTTCATATCATTCACTTCAGTCGTTTTTACGTGATGCTTGAACACAAATTTACGCAGTTTGAAAGGATTTTCGCAAAATCTCTGTTATCCAATCAGGATTTCCAGGATAATCCAAACAGGATTTTTTAAAAATTGGACGCCTATGTTTTAAGTTGAGTGACCACCTATCATGACCCCCAATTTCATATCATTCACTTCAGTCGTTTTTACGTGATGCTTGAACACAAATTTACGCAGTTTGAAAGGATTTTCGCAAAATTTCAAAATCCAATCAAGATTTTTTAAAAATTTGACGCCTATGTTTTAAGTTGAGTGACCACCTATCATGACACCCAATTTCATATCATTCGCTTCAGTCGTTTTTGCGTGATGCTTGAACACAAATTTACGCAGTTTGAAACGATTTTCGCAAAATCTGAAAATCTAATGAAGATTTTTTTTAAATTTGACGCCTATGTTTTAAGTTGAGTGACCACCTATCATGACACCCAATTTCATATCATTCGCTTCAGTCGTTTTTACGTAATGCTTAAACAAAAAAAAAAGCGTCACGGACAGAATGACAGAATGACAAACTTTTTTTTGAGGGTCACATCGGAATCCCGGGTGCTTGAAACGGATAGAATTCGCAAAATTTTTGAATTCCAAGAAATGTACAGACAAAAGTCTAATTTTATTTATATAGATAACGAGCATATCCGAAAACTCGTATGTTTTAATTTCTCAATTTGCTAGTTGAGAAATATTGTTTAAACAATATTTTCCATTCACAATGGTAAATCTATTACTTGTTTTTAAAATGAGAAAAAAAAATCTAGAAACAAATAAAGAAATAATAAGGGTGTGTCTCAGTTATTAAGCTGTGGGCCGAAAGAAACACGAATGAAAACGAATTCGTGCTATGTTCATCAGGCTAATGCAAAAAGGAGGTACTCAGCTGCTATATGGGATAACAAAATAGTTCAATGCGTTTCTTTAAAACGCAACTGACTGCGTTAAATGAAAAAGAAATGCTGTCATTAAAATATATACAGTCCAACCTCGATTTAACGTACTTTGATTTAACGAGTTTTCTTTTTTGTCACGACAAAAAGGGTGCTAAAATGCCCTGCTTTAACGAATTTTTAGCTGTGATTTAACGAACAACAATCGGTGAAATAAAATTCGCACATAAAACTAAAACTTTCAATTTTTCGCAAGCAAAATTTTAATCTTTCACACCCTAATCCAAGTCTGTAATACAATAATTTTTTTCTTATTTCTCCAAACGAAGCAAGTGCCTACGAAGACAGCGATAGAGAAACACCCATTTACAATGACGCCGTGGATAACGATGATCAAATGCCTGGATAGGAAGATTTTCCTAGTAATGGAAATTTTACAGGATATGTGTCTTGCGATGTGCAGCTAAGTTACCTGCGATAGCGAACAGAAAGAGAATGAAGATTCTGAAAGCAGCGCAGAGATGACGGAAATTGAATTTAAAAGGTGACATTCCAAGAAGCCGTTTTCAGCTAGAATGCTTTAATTTTTTTTTTGTATAACGAGATATTGATGCTGTTGTTCTTACGAAGTCAGAAAACATCGACAAAGAACTTTTGAAAGTGAAAACAAAGCACTATCAAGGATTTCTTTCCAAAGTGCCAAAAACTATGCATGTATTATGTATTAAATTTTAAGAGCAAGTAACATTAAAGAATTTAGATAATTTTAAAGTTCATCGCCTAACGTACAACTTATAATTTTTAAGTTCGTAGTAAACAATAATCATTCTTTTTTCATATCTATATCTAAGGGTATTTTGCATTAATATTTTTATACTATACTCTTTATAAAAATTGATATTTGATTTAACGAATTGCTTTGATTTAACGAACAGATTTGTGGGTCCCTATCAATTCGTTAAATCGAGGTTCGACTGTACATTTAATTTAATCTACATTTAATTTAAATTAAAAATATAAGCATTTCGACTTTATTATACAGTATGTCTGTAAAAGATCGTTCTAGTTTTAAATCTGAATAATATCAGCAGAAATTTTTGGTTTCAGATTAAAATTGAGGTATAACTCAAATCGTCTTAGATAAGCGCATGCGCGAGTGCTGGTTTGTTGTTTTCTCGTCTGCAGCGCCGCATTCGCAAAATGGCGACTCCAGAACATTAAACGTTTTCTCACAACTTGCTAAGAGAAAATCTGTAATTTCAGTTCAATGTGTATATTTGTGACCCTCCATGTGGCTGAAACATCCGCTTGTGGTATATTCAATTCGAAACGAACGGATGTGTCCGCAAAAGAAAAATCATAGAACGACCAAAGAGTCTGTACAAAATTCACCGGCCTTCATGTTCGCCTGAAACAGAACCATACGATTTTTCCTTTTGAAAAAAAAATCGTGCCTGATTTGTTTCATTTCGAAAAAAAAATTGATAAAAGGTCGTACGTACGTTCCATCCTGCCTAACGATTTGCCAGAGTTGAGACACAAAACTGAAGAGGCAATTCATTCCATTATTTCGGATTTCTTAACCAAAATTTGGAAGACTTTTGGTTGGATGTGTGCCATACAACTAACTATGAATAAATTGTACGTTTGTAAGAAAAACTACACCGTTAATAGTAGTTCAACGTTTTACCATACAATGGAGCTATTAGCTGCATCCTTTCTATGGAGAAAAACTTTTCACTATGATTTGGTTCTATTGATCAGTTTAAGCACCAAACCATGTGGTTCAATGTTTCTTCATAGAAAGGTTGCAGCTAATTCAGCACCATATTATGGTGAAATGTTAAATACTTTTATTAACAGTTTAGGCCAATTTGCATTCAATTTGATGTGTATGAATTATTGAAACAAGTCTCTTAAAATGTTATACCATATCATTGAATGAGACATTATTTTATGGACACCCGGTATGCATGTGTATTTATAATGTATAATTAGTTAAATTTTACTTTTTGACTTTCGGTTTTGACGTAATAACATATTTTTTTAGCAATAAGAACAGTGAAAATACTCGTTTTTAAATGTTAAAATCACTGAAGAACTTTGTGGGTTAACGCACATACATTAAAGTAGTACATTATATACATTTTGGGTGGTACAAAGAGTCCTCTTTTCTTGCAGAAAAAAGTTCAAACCAAGCAGATTCCCTGAATTACCTGCTTGGATGGAAATAAAAGCTTTTTGTAGCCGAAGTAGGTTGAACTATTTGTTCCACTTTTTATACAGTTTTGTCAATTACGACGCACTTTGTGAATTTCAGGAAACCTCTAAGTATCAATATTTTTAGATGCACACAGTATATTATTTCATAAATCACATCTACAAAGTAATATGTGGCCCATTGCAAATTAGGCGTTAATTAACATTAGAACCGCAGCGTTTGAAGTATACGTAAAATCACTGGCTGGATCAAATTCACCCGTCTTTACACTTTGCAACAAAATACATTTACTTTGCACACAAAATACAGTTTGCAATGCAAAAATAATACTGTATTTCAACGGTAATGACATTTGTTCAACCATAACATTCGAATTAAGGTTAATATTACATTAAAAGTTTCAAAACAGAATAAAAAAGTTACGATAATTAATAATTACTGCTTCACTTCAGATAGGTACACCTAAAACCGGGCGGGATGGGTCAAACTAAAAATTTACGCTGCAATGAATCTGCATAATGGTATGCTATTATGCCATTTATTAAGTCATTATAGTTAATTGTATGAATGATAATGACATTTATTTGATTTGAGGTGCGGATTCGAGACTCGTGGAAAGTTTTATGTCAAAATAGCCCATTCCGTGGTTTTAGGTAAACACGTTAAAAGCAAAAAAACTGATAAAAGTTTAGTACTTAAAATCGGATATTGAATAACATAAAGTTCGGAAAAATCATAATTTTTTTAACTTCAGCTGGTAACATTTTGAAGAAACAGAAACAAGTTTCATTTTGATAAAATAAATAAAATCTTTGTGAAAAACACATATAAAATGTTACTTATAAGACGTTACGATCGTTTCGACCAAAAAATTCTTTCGGTCTTCATCAGATTAAGCCTTTCGTCTCAGAGAGCATTTCCCTCTGCTTAGTTAGTAGCTTTATAGTTTTTATTTATTTTATTATTTAACACCAGTGTTTTGAGTGTTTTTTTTTTTCTTTTTTTTTGGCAAGTTTGATTTTGGGTCAAATCCTGCTATTCTAATTTTAACACTGAGCTTTTATCAAAAGTAACTTTAAAAATAAAATTAACAGGAAGCATAATTTTAACAATCTATAAGAAAAATAAATGTTTGATGATTGGTGTTTTAAAAACGCTTTTTTTTTGTCCATTGAACATATAGGGACTTAAGAATATGTCTTTTCAAAGCATCATTAAACGCCAATGTGAAGGAAAAAAAAAAAGAAAGAAAGAAAAATATCAAAAGCGAAAGTGGAAACATAAAAAAGAAATAGAAAAACGAAAGAAGAGACCTAAGTTCGGGAATCTCAGTTTTCTTTTATTTCCTGATGTAGCAGAGAAAGTTCACACAAGGAAAAATAAAAAGACAGCAGGCTGAAAATTACTTCCACATTTGGCGAGTTATCTCTGATGCCGAAGCGTAAAACATGAAAATTGGTTTGTCACACACAGTCAACAAATGAATTAAAAACGAATTGGAAGAGTTTGCTTGTATTGTAATTGGATCATCATTCTGTCTCTTTATATTCAGTGACATCACACGTTCTCTTGCAGTAAACAACATACTTCGTTCAATATCCAGCAGTCACGACATTTGCACCTTGCTTTCCAAAGGTTTAGTTTAGTTTCAACATGCATATAATTCTGTTTTCGTACATATTAAACTTAATTAAACTACGTGTATTGATTAAACAGAACTTTATATTCTTAAATATTGAGTAGAATCACTCACAAAATGGTAATAAACATCGATTTTGTTTCGATTTTACTAAAATAACGGATTTCTAAGCTATGCCATTGTTTATACATTTTAGATGGTGTATTAAAAATAACACAGAGGCATTACCAAAAAAAAAAAAGAAAAAAATATTCATACAGTTTTGATAATTACTGAGTTGTCCTCGTATTTGGGAGCTAATAACTTCACAACAAATTCACAACAAATGAATGGATCTCCCATTTTAAATTTAAAATACATTTAAATTCAAATCGTTTGAAAATTAATGTTCGCGCATAGTAAATAATTATTTCTATCAATAGAAATAAATATAAGATGTGAAATAAAAAATAACATTCGAACGCAACTGGTAAGACTGTAATTGGTCATTCCATGGTGACAACCGTGTAACATCAGTCACGTTTTTTGATTTCACTTTATTTAAAAAAGAAAAAAAGATTTTTTATATTGAGAATGGATAACAGTATAATGCTTATTTATGATACTCTTGATCAATTTTAAATAAATAAATATATATATATTTCAAACCAATGGTGAATTTCAAAGGTTACAAATGTAGTAAAATTGTAACGTCAGTCACCATGGAATGACCCTAATGTTGAATTTCTCGTTTATTTAAGAAAGTTGCTTTTGGACATTCTTGATCTTCCATAATTTTCTGTTCTACAAATATAAATATCAAAGGCTAAAATATCAAGTGTATGCCTGGGATATAATGATAGTGATGAAAATGACCGGAAAGCTCGATTTATAAAATAATAAATGCGAACAATAATTTTAGCTGCCTTAAATCAAAGTAATATAAATTCAGGATCATTCCTTTGCTACTCATATTTCATATTTTGAACAGCATAAGCTTTAAAACTGCCATTCATAATGAAACATGATGACTGAATCTGTACGAAAATGTACAAATGATAATGCTCTTGAGTAATGATTTTTGAATTTGAATTTAAATTCTTTTAAAGAAGTTTATTAACACTTATATATCAGGACAAAATTTTATTTGTTAAAATCAAATGTTTCTATGGAGTGCGTTGTTCATTAATGAGACACGTTTTCTTTTAAATGTTTTTGAGAAGAACTGCTCCATAACTATTCTAGAAAACCATTAATATTCTCAGACGTTTGGTCAATATAATTTAGAAAGTTGCAACGAAAGTCTTAACTATTTAAAGGAAATTCAAGATCGAAGATATTTAGTCAGTTTCTATGACTATCAAAATACACATCGACTTGTTTGTCTTATCGATTTTTACTTTCTACTTTTCAAAGTTTTCCAAAACACGTACTAATTATAGTGCAACAGTACGTATTATTAAGTGCAAGTGTATTTTTTGGTGGATTTATAACACGAACAGCAGAATTCTTTCCCCAATAAATTTTATTTCCTGATTGTATTAACAATTTTCAGCAACATAATAATTCATGTATTTGTATTATTTTAATTACTTTACTTCTTCAGAAGCAAAAATTTTCTTTGGCACGCTCTTCAGAGGACTTTCACAAACATCTTTAATAACACCATTTTACTAAACAAAAATAAACTGCGTAATCCTATTTATTTTACTATCCACGCCGGCATTTTTCAGCAGCAGCCTTAGCCAAACGAATGATCATAATTGCTTTTAGCTAAGCTTCAATATACATCCTACATATTTTTTTGGCTCCAAACTTGGCGATAAATGTAATATTTGGCCTTATTTCTAGAAATGCAAATAAATTCTGTGCTACATAAACTTTTTATCTTTTTCACAAGGTTTTCTTAACATTTTTTGATTACTTTTTTTGCCATTATTCTAGTTTTCCGACTATTTTCAACGTTAAAATGAAGCGAGGGGGTTGGGGGTTTCAGAGCCCTCCCTCACATAAGAATCAATTGTTAGTTAATATTTTTTAATTTATTTAGTTTATATTCTGAACTCTAAATTCTTGTAAAAAATATTCAAATTTTATTAGCGTATCGGGTTAGAAAACGAGAATCCGCGGCCATCAATTCCTAGTTAATTTTCTTGAAATTAAAATGTTGTTTAGATCACTAAGCCTAAATTTTAACACATTTTCAAATTTTATTAGTGTCTTCGGTTGGAAAATACGATCGAAAACGCGATTTCGCAGCTACTTTGTTTCCTCGGTACCGTAAAAGAAAAATATCATTTTTGGCACCAAAAATCAAGGTAGGATGTACCGGGTGATCCAAAAGTCAGGACAAACTTTAAAAAATCATTAAAAAAGAGCAAATAATGATAGAAAATTGCGGTTTGCACAAATAGGTTAGGGTATGATGGATTTATTTTTAATGACAAGAATGTTTGTAGTTCCAAATGTTACCGGTTGGTGGCACAATATAAACCAAACTAATATGCACAATATAAACCAAACTTCCAATTTTAAGAAATCCGAAATCTCTGTAATGCTTTCTATGCAAACTGCAATTTTTTTATCATTATTTGGTCTTCTTTAATGAATTTTTAAACTTTGGTGCACCCAGGATGCATCAAAAGCTAGTGAAAAGTTCAAAAATTCATTAAAAAAAGAACAAATCATGATACAAAATTGCAGTTTGCATAGAAAGCATTACAGAGATTTCGGATTTTTTAAATTGGAAATTTGGTTCCCATTGTGCATGTCAGCGCCACCTACCGGTAATATTTGGAACTACAAACTTTCTTGTCATTAAAAATTCCCATCATATCCTAAATCTATTTGTGCAAACCGCAATTTTCTATCATTATTTGCTCTTTTTTAATGAATTTTTTAAAGTTTGTCCTGACTTTAAAAATGGTATATTGAAGATGCGCCTTGCTTTTTTTCCCTCCTCTTGCTGAAATACACGACCTCATTTTCCAGAAAATTCGTTAGGAATCGAAATTGAACCTAATTTCAAGAAACTTTTTTTTTCCCCATTTTCATTAATTATCTTCCAGTTTCCGATACAGAAGTCGCTACTTAACGCGATACTAACCCTTTCAGTTTTTCAATTATCTGCTGGCATTACTGCATGCACTCCTCCGTACACGCTCTCTGTTATTACATATCCGCTTACGGAGGGCACCACCCCTGCAGACCCACTGTGTCAAGGATGGACAGACACGGAGACTGTAGAACCCGTATCGCCAAGGTCAGGCTTCTGTTCCGGGTCACTATATTACGGAGATTCGGCTACTGTTAGGGGGGGGGCAGAAACACGAATAATGAAAAACTCCTTGAATTAATGAGAATGGGCATCGAAGAAAATTTTGGGGTTTTACCCCGTGGTACTCAAGGACTTGAATTTTGAGGATGTCCCAATTGTTTTCGCATCCCTGCTGAAAAATGGACAGAAATTTTGCAACGGGGAAAAACTGGTGATTTACGCTTAAGCGCATTGTTCGACGTGATCAATCTTTATTTTTTTTTTCCAATACCGGATGGAAAAATAGTTGTTTATGGATACGAAAATACGGTTGAGATATGAATCTGCGTTGGTTTTGACATTGACGTACTTTTGTAATGATTTCTCTTTTTGCGAGCTGCTTGTTACTAATTGTAAATTGATATTCCAAGTACGATTTTTTGTATTGATCACAACCTTGGTTACAGCCAGAAAAAATGGATGAATCCTCATTTATTATTTAAAAATAATAATAATGGCCATTATCCGTAAAAATACTCACTCAGCACTGAATTTTCCCTTAAACATTCTTTGAAATGTTAATATTTTCTTCGATTACATTTAAATTTTCAAACTAATTTTTTTAATTCATATTATATTCACCTTTTCAAATTTATAAATTTATAAATGGAGATAATATTTTAAAAGTAAAATGTTTTTGAATGTAAAATATTCCGTTATCTAGGTATATGGAAAATTTATTAAAACCAAATTTTAATAGTATGTTATTTTTAAGCTTTGAAATCATTCTTCTAATTTGAATACGTAACAAAATAAATCAAGCAGTGTTTAAAACTTTATGTCTAACTCGAAGTTCTCTGAATATTGTTTAAAAAAAGTTCGGATAAAGGATTATGCTATGGTTTTGTATAAATAACCTGTTTCGTTCCACATTTTCTTTTGCCTTGCAGTTCAAGTTAGATGTAGTTAAGTATAAATACTTTTCAGGAGCTACATTTCAGAAACGCTTTCTCTTGTTTGATTTGAAACTTCTTAGATAAAGAGTTGAAATTCTGATGATAAAATGTGTGGTTTAGGTGCAAGATCAATAAATAAATAATCTCTAGGAAGTGAGCACAAAGAAATCGATAAGGAAAGCCGAATATAAGCATCTCCCTGCAGTGTTATGTACAGTCTTATTATATTATAATTAATTGAATATGTATGCGTATGTAACCTTCTATCAGATGAATGTGTAGTGTATGTATTTTTTTATTCAGAGATTATTAATATATTATTTACATAGTAATAATTGAAATAAGGTAAAATGTCTTTTATACAGTTTTCCTTTATACGACTTTTACATTTATGTAACATTTTCGTGAACTCCCAATTCACTCCTATTAATTTTAAAGAAAAAATTCTTTGTTCATAAGACGCGCAATGTCGTTTTTCGACTTGCTAAAATTCGAAAACATTCTGTCTCAGTCTTTAATATCCTATTTAGGGGACATCGCTTAATTATCGGTTGCTAAAACTTAAGTTAGGTTTACTTAACAGATAAAAAATACAATGTTGTATAAACGTTCCTCATATGATTGAAATCCATGCGCTGTAATACTTAAAAATATTATAAATTCCGTCTCCTTTAATCAAATGTAGTTTGATAAAAATTTAAAAGCATGAATTACGTATACGCAGATGTAAAAGTATCGTTGTTTTAACTTAGTTGTTTTCACTGTAAAGCAGTTATATGTATTTCAAATTAATATACGCTTGTCTAATCGTGCAGAAAATATAAACTAAAAATCTTACTTGAATATAAACGTATTGGCTAATTATTTTTGTCTTTTGCACATAGACAATATTAAGTATTTTGCAATGATCGCAATTTAAATATATAAATCTGTAATTGCATTCACCCCATTAGTTGTTCTACTTTTTTTTAATTGAAAAGCAATGTCAATTGTTATAATAAACAATACCCAGATGTTACTTTTAGATAAATTACGAAATTCTTGTCGACATTTAAATTTAAAAAAAATCTTATTTAAAGGAATGATTTATATATTTTTTTAAATTAAAATTTATGTACGCTAAGTAAAAATAAATGACAAGTTACAATAAAAGAACAGTAATTTGATTTTGTCCATATACAAATTTAAGTATATTCATCCACGCATTAATGTTTTTAATAAGCATAGGCATAAAACACTTTGATATTGATTGTGTTACTTTACTACGTGCCCTGCAGGATAATGATTTAAATAACCTGTTTAATCTTATATTATTTAATTGTCTTACTTACTTAATTACTTTATGATTTTTCTGAACGTTAAATAAGACGTTTACTAGTGTGATACAGATTTTTATGTTATGGTCATCCCTTCAAATATATTGAACAAAGTGCACTGACTGATGTAAGTATTTTATTCCATTCAAGTGTGCATTTATCTCTCACGATAGTTTATAAATGCAGAATGAATATGGTAACTAGTATAAGTAGTATATAAGATAGTATATTATCTTTAATTAATTATGCCTTACAGAACTCTCAGAACTTATTTATGTACATCGAGATTTTAGATTAAACCAAAGCTGAAATTTTAGATATGAATCACATGCTATTTATTCTTCTAACTCACCCTCCCCTCTAATTTCTTTTTTTTCCTTCTTTTTTTGTGCTTTGTGTTCTGTCTGTGCAGTAACTATTCACACTGATAAAAAAATACAATTAAAAAATGAATAAAGGATATAATTGCAATCACATCAGAAATATTTTTCACAGAATAAAAAAATAGACGAAAAAAAAATTCAAAAAACAAGTTAATCAGAGTGAAGAAATTCAAGAAAAAAAAATGTCTTGACACTATCTTAAAAGCATTTGCTGTTTTGTTGTCCCCTGCGATTTTTACATAATGCTTTTTCCTGAAATTTAGTTTTTTAAAATCTGGAATGTCTTAACTGGTGGCAGAGGAATAAAATTGCTTACTTTTGGTACTGAAGTCCTTATTTTTTTAAGTTTGTTTTATGCAGCATCAGACTACTGGGAATCAAATGAACTGAAAATAATTTGATTTCATTTTGTTTTAATTTCTAGTTTTTCGCAATGTTATCTAAAAAAAAAAAAAATCGAAAGTTTGTGTAACAACGTCTCTATATAAATCTAAACTAAAATATATTTCCTTTTATTTCATTAATTTGCTAGGCTATAAGAAATAAAAATACCGAAAAGAAATTTAAATTTCCCTGTTTTAGTCACTTTTTTTTTCAATAAGATATAATAAGATTATATGATAACTGGTTTATGATATTACGTTATAACATCTTTATATACGTGATGAAAGAAGGATAAGTATATATTTTGAGTATATATATATATATATATATCAAGCACATTTTATTGTTTTTTGGATTTTAAATCCAAACACTGATTTTTAAATGTATATACAGCTGTTTTTGTCATTATTTTGGCATGTCGAAACTGGTACAATATTTCCCTATGTTCTTATATTAAAAATATATAATACCAATAATCGACATTGTGTTTTAAATACTAAGAAATTTCGTTGTGTTTATTTTTTATAATATAATACAGCTTTCTTGAACTCCTAAACTCTTCAATTGGCTAAATTGTGAAATTTCAATATCTGCATAAAATTTTATAACCAGCGGATTCTTCATCAGAGAATAAGGTTAACTCTGACATTATTTAGTCACTAGTACATTAACTTATGTGACAATGATATAACAATGATGATCTGTTAAGCTTGTTCAGCGTTATACATCCATAACAAGTAAACAAACATAATATTATCTTATCGAAATTTTTAAGCTGTATACGGAATATTTTTAAAAACGAGTGTGTGATATATATATAACTGCAAATATATCAGTGCAAAAACATAAGTTACAAATTTCTACAACTCATATATATTGCTATCACAATAAGCTTACCATTTACACCAAAGGAGAATTCTTGCACAATTGCTTATGCACTCCGAAAGAGGCCTACGGACGTTTCCTCATTTGTTAGATTCGGCCAATGACGTATTTAAGTGCTGGAACCAATAAGTGAGTATCCGTAGGCCTCTTTGGATGACTCATCGGAATGCATGAGCATACCCGGTAGAATCACGATGGTGATCGACTGGTGATTTTATGGGGATCATAAGAAGTCTTATAGAAACCTCAAGACATTATAGTAACCTTTAACCCTTTGAGTCGCAACCCTTTCCCAATGCTGAAAAAAGGGCATCCGTTGCCATCGCTCGACTTAACTACCAGCAAGATGGCGGACGATCGAAACGTCCATCGCGTGCCACAGATCTAGAGACCCTTTTTTTGACGCAGCTGGCTGTGTCGCACAGCCAGCTGCGTCAGAAGCAAAAAAGATCTCTAGATCTGTGGCACGCGATGAACGTTTCGATCGTCCGCTATGTTGCTGGTAGTTAAGTCGAGCGATGGCAACGGCTGCCCTTTTTTCAGCATTGGGCAATCTATCCAGCTGTTCTCGCATTCTTCCATTTTTCAACAGATGTCAGTGCTGTTAAAAATAATCGTGACAATTTTTTACGGTAAATGACGTGCTAAAAAGTAAAGGATTCTTGTGGAGCTATGTCACCCGTAGCCATTTTTATAGAAATCAAATCTATTCATCGTGACTGGTAACAGTGAAAGCGTCAGAGTTTGGTGTTCCCAGAGCGGGAACAATGCGCGTTAAAGGGTTAATTTAGTAGTTTCATTTATTTATAAGAAAGGAAGATATTCTGAAGGGGGCCTGTCTAAGAATCTTTACAAGGTTTAATCTGGCTCTGATCAAGTTATAAACAATTGAAATCAATATAATTAGGACAATAAACTAATCTGTTACCATTACCGAAAACTTAAACAAATATATCCATTCTTCATATCGAAATCTAAACTTTATTCATTAAGATTGAAGGATAATTGGTTGTTTGCTTCTAAAATTTTTGTTATAACCTTTAAGATTAAACATGAGATTTATAAATAGATTTCTCATAATTAAAATGGTGGTAATTGGATAAACTAAGATGTTCTTATGAAGATGCAGAAAACGCTTCTGTTAATATCCGTTTGACATATCGGTAAAACGCCTGAATAATTCATGACTTTACCAGGTTGAAGACGTATCAGTCAGTGTAAAATTATCCATGCATTCAAACGCGTGGGAACTCAATTCGGTTTCCTCCAGAGTTAGGAATTAACAATTAGTATAGCTAAAATGCATCAGATTATTCAGCTGTTAATGCTACTTATTTTTAATTAACATCACATAAAGCTATGGAAAGTTATGTGCAAAGATTCTATTTCAGAAATAAGTGCGGATGATCAGGCCTTATTGAATTGCTTTCGACGCTACATGAGATAAAATTTGTTCTAGTAAGATTTAGCATATCAATATGCTCCGCTGGAACATTGAAAGATAGGTAGGCAACATCTGGAAGTTTCGTTGTTTGGAAATCATTATTATAACTATTCTCGCTTTAAGCTTGTAACTATAACAATTTCTAATGATATTAGTTTACATGTTAGAAATTATTTTCCTATACTTAAATCAGATTTAATACAAATCATAGAAGTGCAGAAATATTCGATAATTAAATGGCGTTTTCTGGAATTTTAGTTTCGAGTACAATCGCACACTAAAATTGATGGCTTTACGACAGATATTATTACAGATTTTAGATATGAATAAAATTTTAGATATATAGAGATTGTTAGATTTTAGATATGTTAAAATTTTTTGTTGTAAATGAGTCGCTATTCACGAAAAAAGTTTTTTTGAAGCGATGATGAAATACGTACAGGATGTTTCAAATCGTTTGTTCAATGGGACTTTTTTTTTTTTTTTACTTTAGACCTATTCTTTCATCCATATTATTTTATGACATGAAGTTCCTTTTGAAATCATGAGTGTTAGAAAAGTCCGCAAACATTTTAAAAAGAAATGGATGCAAAGCCTTGTTAGGTTGACACTGTATACAAAAACTAAGTCCAGTGCGAAAAACAAAGTGCGACTTATTTAAAAGGTAGTTGCAAGAAAAATATCATATTTAAGCATACTATTTAATGAGGTGTTGAAAATTGAAAATTTAATTGATTGTTCAATTACTGCTAGTTTAGCACTACAAAACTCAATAAAAAATATCAATTGAGGAGTTTTGTAAAAAGGAAAGATAAGGTATTTCTATTCTGTTTGTGAGTTTTGCTTTCTGTTTCATCATTTTTAATAAAATAAACTAATAAAATAATTTAAATAATAAAATAATTTAAAAATAAAATAATTATATCAGAACTTCAAAATTTTGAGACTGTCTCTCTGTAAGTTGTGCTACGCGCTGAAATAAATGATAAACCTGCATCAGTTACAAAACCTTTAGAAAAAATTCTTAAAAATTGAAAATTTTGCAAAACGTGTCACTCAGAAAAATTTTGCATTGCATGTGTCCCATGTTAAAGAATTTTTTTTCTGAAAGTTTCACAAAAGGCACAGTTTTCTCGCTTATTGCAGTGTGTACTCCAGCTTATTAAGGACCATATTGTTGTTTTTTTTTTGAGACCCTTGTGCTATTAGTTTATTGTATTTGTGTACCAAGATCATAAGACCTTTTTTTATAATTATGCTAGTTTTAGTTTAATCAGGGAAAGGTAATGCTAGTAAAACTTTAGTCTAAATTAAATTCTTTGTCAGTGAAACTACGAAATATGGCAGCTAAAACAAAAACTCCCGTCCAATTGCTGAAGTATTTTTAAAAATCCAAAAGTAAATACTATGAACATTCAAATCACAATATCATAGTACTGATCTTAACTCGTTTTTCAGGACATTCCTCAATCGCAATGATATTTCTTTCATTTTTTACATTATACTTTCGTTATTGAAAAAAGTTCTCTTAATCATTCATGATAAATGCTAAAATCTTCAAAGTCACTGAAATAACTCAGTGAAAATAACTCTTATATATGAGTCTTTTTTTAATGATTTTATGATGATGATATCTCAAATTAATCACAGGACATCATCTCAGTTTAATCTATTTTTATTCTCTTTATTTAAATTCATGGCTCCTTATAAAATTTATTCTATAAAATAAAAGTCAGTATTTTGAAAATTTCCACAGGGTCAAACAGTTATATATATATATATATATATATATATATATATATATATATATATATATATATATATATATATATATATATATCGATCAATCAATGTATTTCTCAATATGTCATGAAATCTTACCAGTCGAACAAATTAATCAAATTACATAAATTATCCTGAATCTTCTAATGTTTTTCTATTCTAGACAGTACTAAAAAATGAGTAAAGATCTGTACTAAGGTATCGAAGTCAGCAGAATTTGGGTGATAATATTGCAAGTTTGAATATTTTAAAAGTGTTTATGCAGTTGTAAACAAACCAACTGTCTTCAATTGTACCATGAGTTTAACAAGAAATTTGAAGTAATGTGCAGCGTTTGTTAATAAAGGGCATAATTTATTTACAGTCTTTTTAATTAATTTTACTGCATTTGTTAGTATTTACAAATGAAAAAATCTTATTAATACGTCTTTACTGTAACCAGGAAAGCCTTTTAAAAACCATGTAAGTTAATGAATTGTGAGAAAAAATCAAGCAAATATCAAAGTTCAAGTCTTAATCGGGAATCCGAATTCATCATACCGAAATCTATGTTCAATAAAATTACATATTAATGCATTGCTTCGAAAAGTTTGAACATTAACCATTAAAATAAACGAGCAGATCTCAAACGCAAGTTAATGGGATCTAACTATGCTGTTCTTCATTCTAAGGATACAGAAAATGTTTCCCTAATTATTCATTGACATATCGGTAAAATGCATGAATAATTCACGACTTTACTAGGTTGAAGACAGATCGGAAAGTGTAAATTTATCCATGCGGCTAACTGCATGTTAACTAAATTCGGCTCCCTTCAGATTCCGAAATTAGATATCAGTATATCTACAAAGTATCAGGTTATTCAGCTGTTAAAGTTATTTATTTTTAATTAACGCTTGTTTAATGCTGCCTAAGTAAAGATTCTATTTAAGAAATGAAATCTAATTCGATTATTTTAAATTTGGGATCAGGTGATGTTTACTAGAGAATGAAATTTAAAGCATTCCAATAAGCTTAGCTGGAATATTGAAACCAAAGCATATGACAGAGAGGTGGTAATTTATTCTTATTATTAACACTTTCCCATAATTTTATTAATTTTGAGAAATTTTTTTCTTTTTTAATGATTTATGTGATGTAGTTATTAATTAGTAATTCATATAGATTAATAAAGCTATTTATTTGATGTATTCATTGATCAGTAATTGATATATTCAGAAAATTATAAGTGTGGATATTTACACGCTCCTTTGGCATCCTTCAGTACTTTGTGGTCGCTAAGTTCATTAATCGTGCGCTCTTAAAAATACAGTTCAACATTTCACCGATATTCCGGTGCCAATTTAGATGCAACCGGTATTTTGAAAAATGCGGTGCTGAGATTCACCGTTTTAGCGGTGTTTCCTCAAGCAGCATTATATAGCAAAATTAATACACACTACTAGAAGAAAAGGAAAAACAGTTCCACTCGGGACTCGAACCCACAATGCCTGCTTCGAACGATCGCGCGTTGACAACTAAACCACGACTACCAGAATTTTTTTGCAAAATCAAATTATATATAGCATTGTTTTATCTCAATTTGCAATAAATTTATTTCTTGTTAAAAATAGAATATTGAGCTCTGGTATTTTACACGTGATTTTAGAAAAGTAATAGGAACTCAAATATACTGATGACTTATGAGCTATAATCAGTTTCTATTCTCTTTTAAATGAATGTAGGTAACCATTTCTGCCAAACCTGTTTATTCGATGCTCCTTTACGCAGCCTATATAGTTTTAACAAAGGTTCCTTCTTCCGTTTTAGTAAGGTTTTTCTTTTCGAAGAATTCATGAGGCAGTTTTTTATTATTTTTTGTAGTCGCCGCTAACCTCCTAACGCGAGCTAATGGCGGCCATGTTAGTTCACCGGAGGACTCTGTTTTTCACAGTTGAACCGAAATCTGGGTTCGATCGGTACCTGGCTTTTATAAGACATTTTCGGGCGAACCATTAATACGGTTCAACGTATATGACATTGCTTGTAACTCTTTTGATTTCACCAGTTATTTGGTGAAACGTTGAACTTATATTTATAACAGAATGGAAAAACAATTAGAAAACTATCCCATCCATATGCATTCTCGTGATTGACAAAGAAAACTTAAGAATAGGTTTTTTCACAGCAAAAGAACTGCAGTATAGAAAATGTTAGCTATCCTGTTTATTTGTGGTAATAATTTATGATTAGCAAAACATTTAACACTTACTATTTAGTAAGCCACTTTCTTTAATTTTTCTTTGTATAGGAACTTTTTTTTGATTAGGGGGTCTAAATTTCTGCTCTTTTCAGTTTTAAATTAAATTCAATTTTAAGGAAATGAAAATGCACAACAAATGCCACTGTGAGCCGTCGGCCAGCTCGTCCAATAGAGAAAATCAAAGCAGTGTAAGTAATGTATTATAAACAAAAACTGCCATACAGTAATAGTATAATATTTTTAATTTAATTTAGCGTGAAGACACAGTATTGTTAAACTTACAATTACCAAGCGACTTTGAAATTTACCAGTTTAAATTTTAATCTCACATACGAGGAAATCTGCCCCTTACATAAATTTCATGCATACAAATTTCTTGCTCAAACGACTTTTTAATCGAGCGTTCTGATATTATCACATAGAAACTCAAAATTGTTTCTACACGCATACGTGATGAAACGTACACAATATAGCGTAAATATGTCTGATTTAACTTATCGTGAAAACAAATTACTGCCGAAATAAGCTTTTTTTTTTTTTTTTTTTTTTTAACGGGAGGGCGCTTGCCGATTTGGCATTGTCCATTAAAACTGTCCGAAGGTATTGTGGCCATTTTATTATAGGGGAATCCAGTGGACGACTAGCGTTAATCCCTTCCTAGTAGCAGAGCTAGTTCTAAAAACGTTCAAAGCACGTTCAAAAGACGGGTTTTGAACGTCTACTTATCTAATTATGCTACTAGGGGACAGACAAGTTAACATCCATTCTCAAGCCGAGATTCGAACCCGGATCCAAGGCGTGATGGAATGGTTCTCAAACCACTGTACTGCCATGGCGGCCGAGCGAACAAATAGAAAATAACCTTTCAGTATACTTCACCAAATTTAACCATACGTTCAAGGGATTATTTATGTAATTTTCACATATCTAAATTTCGATCCGGCTACAAACAAGCAAGATAAAACGCAGACATTGTATCGTCCAACTTGTCTATTCAGAAAACCATAGTAAAAGGAATCATCCGAGCGTAACAATAACAAAACAACAAAACAAAAAACTACTGCCCGGCGATTCTTCTCGTGCAACCAAACAAACAAACAAAAAAAAATCAAAAAGAGTCCCCCTAAGTGCGCACGCTTTCTCCGGGTTCAAAGGTTCAAACAGCGGGTCCGGCTGCGAGAATTCCCGGAGTCTTCTTTTAAAACAGAAAGAAGCAGCAGCGGCGACTCGGTCATCTCCGAACGAACTTTCTCCGCTTACCGTTTTGCTACCTGAGGTGAAAAGGGGTAAGCGGATACAAGGCGCCGAGTCCTGCATAGTAATAAGCCGGCTTTCTCTCTCTCGTTCCCCGATCGTTAGCCGAGCTGCTGCAACACGTGAACAGAATGGCAGAGTCGCTGAATAATGAATAGCAACATCGCCTTGCTTCCTTGCCCATTGTTGGGTAAAATAACAGATATGTATTCGTGAAAGTGGTGTTATGCCTTGTGCATTGTGCAGTGTTTTACGGCTGAAACCCTCCCCGCCCCCTCCCTTTCCCGCAGTATTGAAAGGACTTGAGGAAGTACTTGCACGGTGCAATTCCTCAAGTCGTAGTGCAATGAAACTTAAGTAAAGAATGTTCGTACAAGAAAAATAATATGTAATGAAACAATTTAACAAATAGAGCCTTTAATTTATGTAGTTGGTGATTTATAATGGGAAGTGCGAGATAGAGTGTAAAATAGTTGTAACAAAGAGAAATAACTAAATTTAAGATATGGATCTCAATAATGGGTAATTAATTATTCATCATGTGAGCTGAAAATGAACCAGCTACACGCAAATAAGATAATTTAGAGCATTTAAACAATCATAAAAACAATTCAATAATTAAAATCATAGAATATTAATATGTACTCCGAAAAAAATGTTTTGTTAAATTGAACACAATTTTGATTCAACAAAAATTTGGTCAGCACTATTTTAACCGAATAATTTTGTTGGTTTTAACAAACCTTTTGTTAAATTAAAAAAATATTTCGTTGAATTAACAAATATTTTGTTGATTCGATAAAAATATCTCTTTGAAATAAAGACAACCAAAATTTTGTTCAATCGACAATTTTTTTTTTTTTTTTTTTTCCCCAGTGTAAAGGAACTACCTCGCAGTATTTTCTATAAATAAAAATCCTGAAATATATATACTTTTTAAAATTTAAAATTACAATTATAATTTAAAAAGAAGAATTCAAAGTAAGGGCTTTTCGAAGTATATTATTTCGATATTATTCTAAACCGAAAAAGTAAAACATTTAAAATAATTTATCAAATCCCTTTAAATTAATTTTACAATATGGCCGATATTTAGTGTAGTCAGAAAACTGCGAAAGCCTAGTTTCTACATAACGTTTATTAAAAAGGTTGTAAATGTGAAAAAGAAAAAAAGAATCCTCACACCAAATATAGGAAACCAATACACCATTTTGAAGGCAATTATACATTTTCATTTATCTGCGTAGAAGAAAATTTTCTCACTAAAATCCATGTTTCTCTATTTGCATTCAGAATACTGGAAAGGGTAAATTGAAGAACCTAGACGTGTTTGTTTAAATATCACTTAACGGAATTCTGTTTCAATTAACTTTGCAGTTTTTTTTTTTTTTTAAGTAACTTGATAAAGCCAATTTTTATGTTTCGCTATATTTTTACTAAAATAAGATAGCTAAAAGAATATATTTCCTTTAAGGGTTTTTTTCTTAAATTAATGTTGATGTATTTAATAATAAAATGATTAATTAATTTATATTCCATGAAAACATCAAATATATTTTGTGAATAGAAATGGGGAAAAAATTAATTTTTATTTTATTAATTTTAGTTTTATCTTTCTATTTTTTTCATTTTTAAAAAATTCGTTTTTTTTAAAGAATGGGCGAAAATTATCCCCAAACAGTCAGATATTTATTAAACCAGACACCACTACAGTATTCTCCAGGTTACAATGTCGCTTTATCTATGCGAATCTACTCCTGAACTTTCTATTAAATTCTTAAAGTACACATTTAATAATAACTTCAGGCAATAAATAAATAAATAAGTAAAACGTTTAAAATAAAAACATGAACGTCTAAGCAAACAGTTACATGTATTTATTGTTAGATTTTAGCGTACAGGGTATCCCAAAAAATATAGTGACAAACTTTTTGGGGTAGAAAGGCACGAATCGCATAGCACTCCGGAATAACATAGCAATGTGATGACGAAATCGTTGTTTTCATATGCTGATTAATAATTAAACCACGAAATGTGTTGAATTGTTAGTAAACTTGCAATGTTATAAATAAATTTACCTTTGTAATAAAAAAAGGTTTTTGTCTGATAAATACATACATCCATTAAAATTAATTATTTACAATGATCAATTATAAAACAGCATTTTTATTACGAAAAAATAATTAAAGTTTGGGATTGAAGGGTTGGAAGTTTCACTAACACTTCCACAACTTCTGTGGAGAGCCGGTGTATGTATTCAAAAATGTTGATCCCACACTGCTGTGTGATTTTGAATTCTTTCTATATGCATTACCTCATCTATAAGTTTGTCACTATATTTTTCAGATAGCCTGTATATTAATAATAAAAAAATACCTACCAAAAAATTATCATAAAAAGTATGTTTTCTTAATTGTTTAATTTATTATTATTATTATCTTTTTTTGTAAAATCACATACAGTACACCAAACCTTAATATTAGAGTATTAATACTACGAAATTCTTTGATAGCAAATATTCTTTTTATAATATGATTTTTTTTTGTTTTTACTGAGAGTATCCTTTTAAATAATCGAAATATTATATACTTAAAAGTAAGCAATTTAATACATTGTTTTTAATATAGGACTCAAATGTATTATAATCTTTACAAAAAACACGTTATTTAGTATAATTATATTTTCATTTAAGTTCGCCTACAACAACTGAAAAAGAAAAGAAAAAAAATTGACTAATTGCATTTATTTAGGCAATTGCATTATTTATTGAGATTATTTTTTAAATCAGAACTTTAGTATATGCTATTGATAGGCTTACTGTACTTTATATTTTAATTCTTCAGCAATCAGCTTTATGTAGAATCAATATAAATCTAATATCATACTTGAAAATGATGTTAAAAAGCTCACATGCACACAAAAGAATTTATAATATTTTCATTACCAGAAAATTGTAAATAATATAAATTTGTGAGTTTCATCTTTTAAAACACTAGAATAAATAAGCTGTAAACAGTGAAAGCACTCATTTAAACGTTGAAAATAAAACAAAATAAATTACTGAGGAAGGGAGAACTTATTCAGGAAATAAATATTACCAACAAATTATGTGGAATTACATTTCCTTATTCAATGTCACTGAAATATAAGAAGTAATCGGGGAGGAATTATGAAGCTATTCTCAGCCGTTTATCTTGCTAATGTGCCGCAACCCCTTTTCTCCCTATGAAAGTTAAGTAATATGCCACATTTTGTATGGTTTTAAGTTAATCGTAATGGGATCTAGTAAATCTCATATGCCATTAGAGCATTAAATACACCAGTTGAATAGAGAGATCTGTTTAATGCTCTAAGTTTGAAACTGTATTGTTACAATTTCTCAGGGATATAAAGTTTTTACGGGATTAAAATATATGTGCATTGTCCTACTTCCTTATCTTTTAATTTATCTGAAAAGAATTTTAAAATGCTGAGTAGTTTTATTTCTATTTGTTTTTAAGCACTGCCTACTTTAAATATACGTTTGTCAGTTGAATTAAATTTATTTCACATTTGTTGTATTCATGCAGACAAAAAGAAGTTTTAAAAAGTACATTCAAATGTAAGTTTAAAAAAAGGTTTGAATTTAAGTCATATAAAACCATAAATTGGCTAAACAATTTCTTTATTAATCTTAAATGTTGAATTTATGAATACCAGACTTTTTATTGTTCTGAAAAATAGAAATGTAAAACATAAATTATAACTACTTGTTTATAAAATAAATAAAATACCCAGCAAACGCACACAGGTTCTCTGAACGTCGATTAACTTTCAGAAAACGTCTTCTGAACGTTGATAGACGTTCAGAGAACCTGTGTGTGTTTGCTGGGTATATTTTTTTCTTATTTTATTCTTGAGGAGTAGGAGTGCTATAGGCCTTTTATATCAGATGCATCATCATACACTTCAAGATTGTTTTTTGTACTTTTCAATGCATTGAAGAAGCGTTGATAGACAGATTTCCTTTTATAATCAATGATATGTTTGGCTGAAGGAAACCACTGTCCATTTTAAATTTTATAATGACCCCGGCAACCCAATCAAACAAAAATACACCAACTTCACCTTCTTTCAACCGCAGATATCATAAATAGATTGGATTCGACCATTTTTTTTTTCTTCGTCATAAACGAATAATTCCAAAGATCTTTATCCAAATCGCCATCAACCCCTACGTTTCCCATTATTCCAAAGATTCCCAATTAGCTCATTGTTATCGCTCCTAAAGAAAAGAAAAGTTTAGATTGTCCGTTCCTTCGAGATACCATCTGTCCCACTTCAGAGTAAAAAGTGAAGACAAGGTATGGGCGAGCTCGAATTTAGGTTAGCCGTGGGCCGCTGGGTAGTAAAAACCAACGCACCTGACCCACAGGATCTCATGGCATTGAGTGACTGCCGCAATGGCAAGTGTGCATGAGTAACTTCCGCGTTTGACCAGAGAGACTTGGGAGTAATCGTGAAGTAGTGATGCTGAAGGCGAAAGGGAATTAGCTGATCTGTCTTAATGGATAAAGTGAAAGGTGGGTTCGTTTATTTATTTTATGATATTTTATTTTTTGGCATCGTAGAACAGATCAACCGCTCATTAATACGTTTAAAGAGGGATGTACTGTGTGTTTCTCTCCTGAAATAATAAATTATTATACTTTTTAATTCTGATATAACATAGAAATATTGGTCTAAATTGAAAAAAATCCGTTTAATTCCTCAACTCAAAACATGAATAAAGGCTGTAAATTTACATGTTTCTGAAAATAACATTACTAAATTAGTAATTGACGCAATGAGTTACCGGCCAATAACTAGTCAAAAATTTCTCAGCTCAAAAAAAACCGATAAATGGTGCTTCAGGTTTGACTTTACCAGAAAATGAGATTTTTTTCAATTAAAATATTTTGATTTCTAATTGAATTCGAAAATCCATTTGTAAAATTTTGTGAATAGAATAACTTGGAAAAACTTTGAATATTATTCATAGTGATCCTTTTGGTTTAGTAAAAGTATGCCTTGAATCGTTCATAATAATTTTCTTATTTGATATATTTAGAAGTTTATAAACACTCCCAAGAAAATTAATTTAAACTTCAGCTCTCTCTGAAATATAAGTATGTCAGTATTGATATAACGGATCAATGCATACTTCCATAAATAGCCATTATATTAACAATGCAATTTAAGCAACAAGCCTTTATGCAATAATTCTCGTTTCCAAGCATTCTATATTTGACATTTCTAACCAATTTATGCATTTGATCTTTTAATAAAAATACTATTAGGAATTTCTCGCTTTTCATTTTTAGAATTTTAAAGCACAGATAATTCAATAAAGTATTTCGTCTGCCATCCGAAGAAAACTCATAATTCATAGAAATCCAACCAATAATAATCTCGATATTACATCAAAAAAATAGCTGTCTTTGAAATATAAAATAAATAATAAAAGGCTAACAGTACAAGCTTATTGTCTTATCAGTAAAACTCTCTAGTAATAATACAATGTAAAACATCACATAAAACATATTGATTCTTAGGAAATTCAAGTAACCAATTTATTTGCTCTCTATTACCACTGAAAAAAACAAATAGCTTTATTTTAAAAAGACAGTTTAGTATAGCTGCCTTCTGTGTTTCAAATTTACTGTATTTCAAATGCGCATCTATTGCAGTCGTAATGGAAAATAGTGATGCATGATTTTGTCTCTCAGAAAGTTAATACTGAATAATTTTCCCGAAAAAAGCGCATACCAAAATATTTTTTTCTCTCTCAAGGAGCCCAATTGATTCCTACGTAATTAAAATTTTAATAACTGAACGCATTTAGGGTAGTTAGTCATAATAGGTTTGTCATAAATGAAAGGAAGCAGGCAAAATCCTGTTTGTGAAGAAATCGTGCAGCTATTCATGTGTAAAAATAAATAACACACAGTTTCTTTAGAGTTACCGTTAATTTATTTATATTTTTCACCACTATGGTGAGTTAAGTGTAAATGAATGAGGAATACACGTGGTAGAACTTTGGAAGTTTTTAATGTGGTAAATGTTTGGGAGCAATATAGCTCATTTCAGCTGCTTTACAAAGCTGATGGAACTTGTACAGTTTGCATAAGTGAATGATCTGAGTTGAAATATTTATATTTACGAAACTGTTACAAGGATTATTATAAGTAATATATAAAAAAATTACAAAGTTTTTCAATTACAAATGTTTTGATGAGTGACTTGTTACACGACAAACAACCTGCAATGAAAGTAATTAATCTACAATGCTGCTCGTAGCGCACATTTTGTAGGACTACACTGTCGAAATCACACTACTTAATGTTTTACAAATGTTCTTTATGAAATGCCACTACCAAAATAACAGTAAGAAATTTAAGATTGCATTTATACAGGGGTCATTGATAATGTGATATTATAAATTTGTGGAACGAATTTCATTGTAGATTAGGTGTTTGTCGTGTAACAAAATAGTAACATTTTTAAAATGAAAAAAAAATAAAAATAAAGAATGAAAGAAATAACATTTGCGACTGAAAAAAAATAATTTGTAACTAATAAAAAAATATATACACACTTAAGTGCTATATACTAAAAACGTATCATAATCCATGCGTCGTCCCTATTTCTCTTCCTTATTCCATTAAGTTGGAAAGTGCATAATTATACATGATTGTTCGGTATTTTCTCTCCTTCTTTAAAATCGACATCTACATCGCCTACTAAAACTATTTTACAATCGTCGCCAAGTATAGTCTAACTACACTTCACCTTTATAAATATTGTTTGGAATATGCATCATAATCCATGAGTGCACCGTATTGTTCTATAAAGAAAATTTCAGAATTGGAATCTCTATTAAAATCGCCTACTAAAACTTTTAGAATTTTTGTTAGGCATATTCTAACTCTACTTCTCGTTTGTAATGAACTGTGGCGTTTGCCAGTTTCTCGCCAAATAAGCACGATATCCCCAAACGGGCTGCTATTTTACAGACTTACTTTTTGGCGACAAAATTGGCGATAATTCTTCGAAAATGGCAAACCTTTGCGACTTTCACCATTTTATTCTTTGCCCCTCTCACAGTGTGGCAAGCCTATTGAAAAATTCAACGAAATTGTGTCGACGCAAATCACTCCACAGAAACGTGTCCACAAAAGTGTGTCCACAAATTATGTTCACAGGAAATACCGGAGTGAACGAAATGATAATAATATTTTCTTTCTTTTAATTCTGCTAATAATAACAATTTCTTTAATTTTGCCAATCACTTATAGTAAGAAGGGAATTATTTTACTTTTAGAAAATATAAATATCAGGTTGTAACGAAAGTTTTCCGCCAGATTTGCTTGAGTCAGCTCACGCGGTACCCAGCTATTGACCTTATATGCCAAGTTTATGCAATGCTTAGCGCGACTAATGGACATGGCACTAAAGTCTGACTCTTTTAGCTAGCTCTCGAGGGGATGAATATTTTATCGTCTTCCACAAATTCTGGTAGGCGGACCTCATCAGCATTAGTAGGATGACCAGAGCGCTCTGCTTCTTTAATATCCTAATCCTCGTTTTTGAACTTTCGGTACCAAATCTTCACAGTGTCATATGATACAATAGTAGTATCTTAAGCTGTACGCATAATTCAATGTCATTCTGTAGCTGAGAATTTTTGCGACAGAACTGAAAGTAAATGATGGATCAATCTGGTAGCGTGGTAGTTCTATTTCAGGCACCTTATACTTAATCATAACGGTATTGTTTTACAGATTTCACAACACAGTGCTCTAAAACAAGTCTTTTCTTTCAAATAACAAAAATCGTTTTACAAAATATTGGCAAAGACACCAGCGCGAACTGCTTGTGCAGTTAGTACTTGGAGTGGCGGAAAACTTCCGTTACAACCTAATATTTAAAATTCGGTAATTTATTTGTTGTGGCCTTTTATTGTAATCCCACGTCATTGTGAAACGAAATCACATTAATTAAATTTTTATTTTGTTACCCAACTTTTTCCTGACAAAAGTCGAGAATTGCGTGAGAAGTTGCATAGATCACGCGACCTTGTAGCTGGCATCTGAAAGAACAAATATGGGCGTGAAAGCTGGTTGCGGTTCATTTTAATTCAACGACCTTCGTATTAGTAAATAACAATCACCCAATAAGTAAATATGTGAAACTATTATAAACGTTTTAAATTGACAACCGTGAGAGGAATATTTATTATTAAAAGGATTTTTTTTTTCACATTTGATGTAATAAAAATAAAGTTTTAAAGGGACAAAATAGCTTTCTTTCGCTTGCGTAAAAGCCATACAAGAGTAGCGAAATTTGATACACAACCCCCTTTTCCCAGAAAATATTGCAATATACAATATTTGCTTTAGTATTGCAGTAATTGCGGAATTGGGTTTCATGCCAAATAAAGTATTAAATAAGTAACATGACATGATAGAAATGAAATGCTTTGTTTTAAAAATATGTATTCTTTATTTTTTTTACGAATATACTATTTTTAAAAATTTGGATCAAAGTTGCCCCTGTTAGGACTTCTTTGGCATTCACTTGATTTGATGCTGATGGAATAGATTTTATATGTTGTACTACTGTAACCCCTAATTTCATCATATGCTAATGAATTGACACCTCTTTTTTTGTGGTTGGCATAATTTTCATTTGTCAACAAACTAAATAAAAATAAAATTTACCTCCCGAACTATTGAATTGTCTCAAGCAGGGTACATACTATTCTCATGAAGCACTTTTTTTTAATTACACTTACGTTGCTCGCTCAGTACAAAATCTAGTAACTTCTATTTCATCTTGGAATAAAGTAACCCCTTAAGGAACAAAGTAGACCTGGTCCACAGTATAGGTATGTACTTCATAGAAAGTGACACGTGCGTTGAGATCCTGAAATAGACAAATAAATTCTGTAAATGTCTCTATAAGAAAATTTCGACATTATGTCATGTGGAATATACAAGTGTTATGTCAAGTCGAAATATACAGGGCGGCCGAAAATTTTTGACAATTTACAATATTAAATTAAATTTAAAAAAATCTATTCATAAGAAAAGAGGATTTAAATGATGGCAGAATTACAAAAGCGCTAGATTTTCTTTTCTTATAATCTTGTACCAAAACATCTGATAGACTGAGCATGTGTCAAGGGTTTTGGATTCGATTCAGAAGAGCGTAGTGTACATGGCGACTACAGCAAAGATTTGGCAGTGTGATATTTCAGCAGGACGTCTCACTTCCACATTGGTTAACGTCTGCGTGCTATTGCCTCAATAAACATTTTTTCAAACAGATGGATGGCTGGACCGTTGACTTGGACCGCTGGAACAGACGGTCCAAGTCAGTGGCATCCTCGGTCGCCATTTCCTATTCGTCTTTTCGGTCGATTCGTTTCCTATAATTTTGTATCAAAATATCTGATAAATGGTGAAGGACATTGTGCAACGATAGGTATCAAGGACTTTGGCAAGGGATTCAGAAGAACTTAGTTGACATGGCGACTGTAGCAAAGTTTTGACAAGCCAGTTTTTCCTCAGGACGGCTCAATTCAGTATTGCACAACGTGCTTTTTTGTTTCAATCAATATTTCGCAGATGGCTAGGTCGCAGCTTGCTCAATCACTGGATTTAACCATCTTGCTTTTTTTTGTGTGTGTGTGCGGTTGCGCCAAAGTATGTTTACAGGACTACATGCCCTAATGTACCGGAAATCAAGCAGCGAATTACACCTACTATTCATTCCATAACTCCTCAGATGCTTTCAAATAGTTGCAACGAAATCAAATATCGTTTAGATCTTATGTAAGCCAACAAATGATCGGATATTGAAAGCTACAACTTATGTTATATGCTATTAGTTAGCAATTACATTTTAATGCTACTGTGATTACATTTTTTAAAATTTAATTGTATTTTGTCCAACAATTCTCCGGCTTCTTGTATATTCCATTGCGTGTTCGAAGCTATATCATATTTTGAAAAATCGAGTGTATATTCCAAATATATTTTATTTGGAATTGCATCAACAAGATTAAAGAATGCACTTTTTCCCTCAATTCTTTTAGCTTGAACTGAACCAAATATAGTAAACAAATAAAAGTTATAGAAAGATAAATTTACAAATTAATTTAAGTTAAATTAGTTTAAGTATATGTATTCGTGTTTGCGCAGATAACTTTATTACTAAATTCTTGAATCTTTTAAAATTCTGTTGAACACAAAAATAAATACTGCTTCTCCGAATATCATTTGGGAGTGCACATAAATTAACTGTCCTTCGGCTGCATTATAAATATATCAAATATTTTAAAGAATGTGCTGAAAGGTATTTTAGTGCATGCATTATATATTGTTAACGGTATATGGTATACAGTTTTTATGAATAATTTAAATAAATTATTGTTATTCTACGCAGTTATTTTTTTCTGCAGGACCTTATTTTTCATTGTTTAAAAGAATAATTTCTTTTGCATTGTCCATCTACAATATGGAATTATTTTTAAGTAAGCTTTATTTTCTTCCTCAATGAGAAACTATTCAGTCTATCACAAAACAATGGCATGGCATTTAACTATAAAGAGCACTTCAATGAAACATAACTGTATCTACTGAGGGTGTAAATGGGCATCAACATCACTTTTCATGATGTCGTTCAGAGAACAGATGATTGTCTTGAATGTGATACTATTAACAACTTCGAAACTCAGACACAATATAAGTTCAAAAGAATGTGCACAGCAAACCAATCTTTCCTTGTTCCTTGTTTATATTGTTATACTACAAAAGAAGACTGATTTGACATCAGATGACAATGTAAGCAATATGTGAAGCATTTTGAAATGCCATCATGACTAAGAATTGCGCAAAAGATGGTTTTGAGAATGCAGATATAGCTCTGTATGTGATCCAATATCTACCATTGTGCTGTAATAAAATAAAACTGTTCTGTCGATAAAAATATTTTATTTTAATGTTTTAATGAGGAAAAAACAAGGTTGCTTTAGTTTTGTGCTATAGATAAATGGGGGGGGGGACTGCAAAATTACTCCCAACCTCTGAAAAGCAGCATCGTTTTCTCTCCTACTGTTGCAACATTTTTTCTTACATTATGAAAAATTCCATTTTTTTTTTCATAAATTGTTCTCTTTTTTATGTGAAAAATTTCAATTGTTCTTCTTTTAGTTCTACTTAAATTATACCAGCTTCTAGAGGTGGAAAAGAAATAGAAGGAACAGACTAGTTTATACTAAATTAATAAAAAACGAATATTTTTGTTTGAAATATTTCTTTCTCTTTGGAGAAATAGCTATTTATAAAAGTATTTCATAAATACTGTATTCACTCAATTTTTCCGTTTGAATGTCTGAGTGCGACTATTATACGGGGAAACTACAACATAATATTGTACACTCTAATGTTAAAACTTATTGGTATTAGAGTAATTCCGGGAGAGTCGCCGAATCCGGGACAAATGCCGCACCCCTGTTGATGATAGATAGCAGTCACACGCACAGTATAGGTGTGCAATAAGATTTCCATAACTAGTGTATAGCAGAAATCCCTTTCAATGCTTTAACTAGAACTATACAATCCTTATTTTGAAATAAGTACATGATTTCACTATCCTAACTTTTAAAACATGTTATGCTTAAGTGCTTTTTTACGCTAATTAACTGAATCCGTGAATGATTTCGAAATTAAAACTAACCGTAGCACATGTATATAGTACTGCGTATATGGCTACGCCACTTTGCGAGCACAGGCAACTGAGATAAGTTACGTTTGTAACTATCAAAATGGGATACATACTGCACTTCAATTCAGGTATACATGCCGCAGTTTCTTTTGTACGGGATGGCGCTTTTAGTAAAATTTTAATTAATCTCTCGGTGTCTTATTTCTTATATTACTGAATTTATGTTACTAAAGTATAATTGCTGGATTTAATTAAGTGTTATTAACTTTTTCCTTTCATTTTGCACAGACTCACCAAGTTGAGCATGTTATTAGTCGTTAATTAAACTTTTATTAATTTTGCATTTTAACGTTGTGGCTTAAATAAATTATTGTTCCTAAAAACTAGACGAATTTTAATATTTTTGCAGCTTTTATTAGAAACGCCCACATTTATAAAAGAATAAAAGAATGTTAAAAATATGTTAAAACAAATAATACAAGATAAACCTTACTTTACTCTTTTTTCCCCTCTCTCAGATACACTGATGTTACGTTGTTGATGAAATAACCATTAAAATTCAATTTAAAAAAAATAATTGTTTAATTTTAGTAGTGAACTAAGTCGGCAGACTCATATTGATTTAAACTTACTAATACACCTCTTAGTGCATTTAGTTTCTTTTTGTTATTGTATAGGTAACTATAATCAAGATATGAATATTTGTTTTAATATTTTTTATTTTTTATTTATTATTTCATTAAGTTGTTATGACAGGCGCGGCATAACTCCCACGCAAGAGCGGCGTCTCACCATGAAGAGCGGCATCTCACCCGCAAGGCAATGTTTTTTAAAAAATTATTTATTATTTTTTAATATTTTTTATCGCAGTATGCATGTTTTATTTTTTACATTAAATAGCACAGTATGCTCATTTTATTGTACGTGCACCCTGATATTTTTTACACAAATTCAAAAAAATGTGCTGCATAAGTCCTGGAATTACCCTATAAAAGTTTCCGGATTATCTGCCGTATATTAAATAATCTTTTCGACACAAAAACAGACATTTTTATATTTATAGTAATATTTTTATAAATATAAATGAAGGTCAAATACGTGACTGCGACATTTATGCGGGGAAATATTTTGGCGATTTTTTGGCTTCAAAACGTGGGGTGCGACTGTTATGCGAGGGCGAGTATTACGCTAGTACGCAATAATATTGTTATCACTGGTACTATAGAGGCCTTTTATTTAAAGAAATCTCTGATTGTCTTTATAAATTGAGGCTGTAATTTTGTACATCAAATAGTATTCTATGGGGAATATTTTCCTTAATAAGTCTTCTTTTATAAGGAGCTCTGTACGGAAGAATTTATTTTGTGAAAATAATTTTCATATATTGGTGATAGCCATGCGAAAGCATGTAAATCCAGAACAAGAAAACCGTAGAGAATTATAAATTGTGGCGCATGTGATCGATGATAGTGGTTAGTATTTGATGAATTAGTTGAACACAGGGTTTTTCCCTGATTTACGTATTTTCCTTCTAACATCTTCACAAACACACACACACATCTAGAATACTTGAGCATGCAGTAAACATCCTTATCGCAGGAAAAGAAAACGATCATCAACATGCAAGGTGTGAATAATTCCTTGCACTAAATAAAACATCACTTCCGAACTCTATAGATGAAGACGAATGAAAATGCACTAGTATTTCTTAAATCACCGTAATTGAAGAAAACAGATTATTGACGATAATGACAATTTTTTATTTTCAGGATCACAATATCACAATATAGGCTTCTAGGTTAAATTGCACACGATTAATATTGAAGAAAGGAGCAACAACATATTTTCACATAAAATTAGAATATATTATGGGCACGGACAGAGGCACAAGCCCCGAAGGGCAAGTGCTTGTCCAAACCTCCAACGCAGCTCTACTCTGCTCGCTGATTTACAACTGAATGCGCATATTCAAAGATGCACAGGGGGGGGGGTATGTCACGAGGTCAACTTTTGCCGTTAAGCTATTACATATGTACGAGAAAAAAAAGGAACACGAAAGACTTTTCTAGAACATTCGATGCATGCAGCTGCACACAGAAAAGCAAAAAGAAAAACAAAACACTGCGGTCTGGGAGCAGTGCAATACTGCAAGTTAGGCTTTCATATGAATAAGTGCGAAAAGAGGATGGGAAGAAAAAAATATAAATAAAACAGATTGCAGCTGTAAATTTGATTAGCATAGAAGAAGGCAGGAAATCGAAAAGATTAAAAGTGCGTTATTGCCTTACAAATAAAATGGCTGAAAGGAAATTTGAAAGCTTTAAAAAGAGTTACTGTTAAAAACTTATAATTAATTAAATTTAGAATAGACTATTAGTTTAAATATAGACAATACTAATTAAGATTTGTATTAATAATTTTTCATTAAAAAATATGCACGTTGTGTCAACGTGAAGAGCTCGTGAAAAAAATAAGCTTTGTATAGATCTAAATTTTTTTTCTGTGGAAATGCTTACAGGCTAATAAGTATCTGTACCAGAGAATTCCTTTTTAAAATATAAATTTGTATTTATTGCATATATTTATTGAAGGAATAAAATATATATGTGTTTGCTTTTGGAACACCTTTCATATACATTATGAAACTGAAGAAAATAATTTTAATTGTTATACGGCAAGTATAGAAATCAAATAACATCGAAACACCCACAAAATACATATTTAAAAATGACCTCAAATCTGAACTTTTGATTAAAAATTAATATTTCAAGTAATTCTCAAAATGATTATAACAAATTCTAAATTATAAGCTACTGTGCGCAATTTGAGTCCTTCACAATTTATTCTCAGGGCGCCTAAATCAGTTGTTCATATATTCCCTATCGCATTACACGTTAGAAAGAAAACACACTACGTCCCAGGAATATTCGGGGTCAGAAGTTATAACAAGTTCTGAAAATTCGAGTCTGCTCGTTTGTAAAAGCTGACGGAAAGGAGATAACTTAAAACGGATGCAGAATCTTACGACCTAATATGTTTCGGAAGCCAATTAAGCGATTTTCCGTTTCCTACGAAAAATTTATAATTTGGAAAGATAGTTCATTTCGGAAATTCGAGGTGAAGAGGAAACCATGATTTGAATTCGACGCCATGTTTTACAGCGGATTCACCATGGCGTTCTGAGAATGGCACGAAATATGCTGATATTGTTTAGTTTTGGTATTACTGAAATTAATGACGAAATTAAGAGATGACAATAAATGTGTGGTCGTTTTCCTGTCATAGCTTATATCAAGCATTTGAAGAAATTGTGGATAACTACATTTTAAATATAGAGTGGTTTAATTTGTTTGTTTGTTTGTACTGCGTCAGAAAAAGAAAAAAAAAAGTTTTGTTAAATGAACAAAATTTTGTCGATTCAAAAAAAAAAAAAAAAATATTGGGCAGTATTTTATCGAATAATTTTGTTGGTTTTAGCAAAATGAAAAATTAAAATTTGTTAAAGTAACAAATTATTTCGTTGAAGTAACATAAATTTTGTTGATTTAACAATTTTTTTTTTTTAAATAGAGCCAACTAAAATTTTGTTGAATCAAACAGCAACAACAACAAAATTGGGGAGTGCGTTTGTATTATCGACTGTAATTTTATGCTTCTAGTTTCATGCACATTATGAATTACTTATATTATTTGAAAAATATTGTTCCAAGGTTCTCCTACTGTTTTAACGGTAATATTTAAATAACTAGAAAATTACGAAAAGAAACAAACGAAAATTAACTATTTTTGAATACTATCAATAGCATTCGTTCAAAATTCCGAGCAATAAGGGTAAGAGGTAGAATTCAAACAACAAATGTTGCTCTTAGGTGGTCACCCTTGCAAACAACTTTTACTGATCCTAACATTGCTGACTTACTTGACTGATCAGACGAAAACGAGTAGTTTTAGCATGGTACGGCCGTTGGCTAATGTCATTGCTTTATCAATATCACGTACTATCAAACAGAATTCTAAATACAGTGAAAGTTTTAAAAGTTTTCTTACTGCGCGTGTCATATAGAAATAACCGTAGAAAATTAATCAAGACCTTTAGTCATTTTTGCTTGGATGGTGGAAAATAAAACAGACCTTTTGATCCCTCACTGTATGCAGTAAATTCTTTTTCTAGTTGGAGAAAGTTGAATAGTTAGCACTTCAAATGGTCCGAACTGTTTAATTATATGCATATGAGTGTTAATTAAAAAAAAACATTAAAAGTGCTTGAATTCGAGATTATTTCTGGTTTGATACAAAACACAACACAGATTGCAGAAATTCGTATTTATTTTAAAAATAGGTTTTTAAAGTATGTGAAGGGTCATATTTTGTTTCTTTTCAAACTCTATTCTGCTTAAACGTAATCTGTTTTAACGTTCTACTGTAACGTAACTGAATAATTGTTTTAATGCAGCTCATTAATTTTAAGGCGATTGTTTGTGCTACTTTGGAAGAAACAGTAAGTGAAAGAAAGAGATAATAAATTACATCTTAAAGTAGTCAGTTTTACAAAGGAATAAGGTTATGCCAATTACTAACGGCTTCCTGTGTTTAATGAAACACTGTTCGACTTATTGGCTGTTTTTATATGTCAACGGCTGCTTAAACTCAATAAAAATAATTTTACAAATGTGAAAATTAGCATTTTATGCAGATGCAGATGATTCAAATTAATTTTATATCATATAGTTTCCAATAAGCTGTTGATAATGGTAATAGAAAAATATTACTATTTGGTATTTTAACGCTAGATAAATTTCTAAAACTATAAACCACAATTTTACTAATCTATAATAATAACATAATATAAATCATCTATAATATAAATCATTAAATAAGCGCACGCACTTACAAACAGAGAGAAATAAAAAAAATAATGACATCAAATAGATTTTTTTGAAATTTAGATAAATTTTGAAACTTAAACGCGTCACTTCGTTTTTAATTAGGGAAAAAAAAACTATGCAAAATCACAAATTTAACTACAGCCCCTCTCGTTTAAACTGCCCCTCCACTGTTTAGATAAACTGAAATTTTGAAAATTCCCTAGAGAGCGCACGCCCCTTCCCCCAACCTCTCGAGCAACTCAGTTGCACACTTAACATTCATTGTTAACTTTATTTTATATCTGAGAAATGAGCAAACATTTTCGTTGTGGGGAAAATCGTGTGGGGGTCTCTAATTTTCTGGGTACCTTTGAAAGCAGACTTTCTCACAACAATACATACCGGTGGTTCACAACCTTTTTCTCCATGGGAACTCCTTTTAAAATTCCCACTTGTATTAAAGAATAATTTACTCATACAATTTCTTAACGATTTATCATCGTGTTTGAAAGGGAGGGTTGCATTAGCAGGGTATTAAACTTCTTTTTCCCTTAAATCCAGTCTAAGCGCTCCCGTTCGTCGCGTTAGCGAGGGCGGATTAACGGTATATTAGAGTATTTTTTTAGAAATTAATATCGGGAATGCAGATTTCCCAGGCTAATGTTCAGCTTTTAACTGATAAACGTAGATATTGCAAAAGTGCAGGGTAATTATTTCATACAAATCTTCTTACTTTGTAATACTGCAAAAAAACTTATCCAATATGGGATATGCATCATGAAAAAAATTATGCTTAAATGTATGCATTCTTATTTCTTGATAATATGGCATAATACATGTACCTCAATTGTGTAAAATTTTAATTCTAGAGAAGTTTCCAATTTACAAATATTAAAAATACATGTGTTTTAAATATGATTTTATATGAACATTTTTTTTCTATCTAGAGCTAATACTATATTAAATAATTAACAGCTATTTTAGTCTACAGCATATTTTCTTTTGAAATAAAACAGACTATTCGTACAAAAAATCTAATGATAAACATTTTATGTTAAACATAAAAGATAATATCATATTAAGTTTCACAAAAGAAACTTTCTATTGCATAATAATAAAATAAACCCCTTTTTAGGTAGAATAGTATTTTTTAAGGAAAAACATTGAGTAGCATGTGGTTATTTCTGAGAATTTGGGAACTCAAGCTCTTTGTATAACTACTTTGGAATAACAGTAATTATTCATTTAGAAAGTCTGTGTATATTTTGATAGTTTTTATTTTCTGTAATACTATTTGAAGTTCCCGCCGTTGCCCGGTTAGTTTGTAATGGAGATTTCGAATAAAACCTGAATTTTCGTTATCATTGTAATAGTACAAAGAATGCAATTAACATAGTGAAAAAGTAAAGAAAGCAAAGTTGAAACTTCTGAAATAACCTAATACCTCTAAAATACGCTTTCACGAATTTCTGCCCGTACAGAGTAATGTATTTAAAATCTTCTGGGCGGAATTGTAGATAAAATATCCTGTCAAATGAGACCAAAAGGAAAGGTACACAGCTAGCTGTTACAAAAATTCTAAATAAAAACTTTCAGCATTCTACGTCTAATAGTTTTTGGGATATGCGAGTTTAATGAATTTTGGTCCATAGAGAGCGTAATGTATTTAGAATCTTTTGGGCGGCCCTGTAGCTAAACTATTCAGTCGATTGAGACCAAAAAAAGAGGTGCACAAGTACATGTTACAGCAATCCATGAAGTTTTAACATTCTATGATCAGTAGTTTCTGAGATATGCGAGTTACATGCGTAAGTACAGACGACATGGAAAAACTGGTCAAAATAGACTCGCGATCGGTCAGAATGGTTTTCACACGCATTTATATGAGCGTGCATGCTAGCGTACAATGAGATGCATCTCAAAAATTCTTAAAAACCGCTAAATTTAGAGATAGCCAAAATCGTTTTTTTTTTTCCCATTGAAATCTGGCCCCCGAAATTTCCCGAATTCAAACAATGAATTCAAGTAATAACTTTTTACCTCTAATAAATTTTATACTAAAATTTCCATTTTATGTAGTATAGCTTCACATGAAGCAACTCTATGTTATTTCCTTTAATATGAATATAAATCAGCTAGCATAATTCAGTCAAACTCGAGTATTGAACATCTAACCTTCCTCATTCTGAAACAATAAAATCTTCTTTAAAGGGGTGTATATAATTAGAGTTCAAGGACCCTTCGTATTTCTTGAAGAATTTCTTGTTAAAATTTCCCAGGATACTTAGAACAAAATTCATTAGCCATGTTCTTTTGATTTCGAATAGTTCAGGGCCATTTTACCGTGATGTCAAATTTACATTTATGCCGCTCCTTGGAACAGCCTACAATCGAATTCATTGAGAATTCTGATTCAAAATAGCCTCATGCAATTCAAATAATTTCAATCTTCAAATGTTATTCAGTGACTTTCGACGCTTTATTTAGGCGAAAATACGTTTCACGAAAATATACCTTCTTTTTTATTCAAATAAAAATGTAATTTTAAAAAATGAAAATACTTTGTTTCATCTAATACACAATTTTTTAGTATGTATTCGCTGCAGTTGATTGGAAACTTCCATTCGGAAACCAATAAAATTGTTCATGAAATTTCAATAACAAATTGTTTTCTTTAATGTTTATTAATGGCTTTAAGTTCTGTCAAAAATCAGTATTGTTCGAAAACAAACAAAGATTATTATATCTGTCAGCAGAAGCAAATTGGAACTTTGAAAATTCAAGAAATAAGATGATAATGAAATATTAAAAAATCATTTTTCTAGCGTACTAGAGACTGGAAGTACATTTTTCCTAAAAAGCAAAGTCATTTGTTTAAAGTCTTGAACTAATATGAGAGATTTTTCGCCCTGAAGGACTGTATTTATTTTTTAAATCTCTACATATAAGGAATATTTCTTTTAAAAATAATTCAACGAAAAATAGAATTTAAGTTTAAAAAAAGATAATAAAATAAAACGTTGTTAAAAAATAATACCGTTTAATTGAAAGCAAATTAAGAGGAATTCATCCCCACGTCTTAAAAGAAAATTTTAAATATTAGAAAAACTCAACTGTTTACAAATTACCTATTTAAAATTTTTAGACTGTACTTTGATTGTACCTTGGCACAATGTAATAAATTAAACAATTTTAAACTTTTATTGGTGGTACATTTATGATTTCGTAAAATTTGTAATTCCAATTTAGTTGGAAAAGTATAGTGAAAACAGTTTTAGCCGTTAACATATTACATTATCCTATAAGCCTTCAACTTGTGAAATGCAAATATTCTTTAATTTACCTTTTAAAGAATGGTAATAGCAACTAAAATATTTATTGTTTTGATGTGTTGTATTTTATTTCCAACCGAAGTTACCTTTTTACAACTTTTCTTCGAAATCTGTAGCTTTTAAATTTTTACCAATATATGTGCAATACAATACTTTTCCTATTTTCTCTACTTTACGTTATGTATTTGATATTTAACTGTAACCGCTAAATTTTCTATACTTTTAGTGCATTTCATATAACGGAACACAAGTGAAATTCCAGATAACGAATGATATGTTAAAATTTGATGACCATTCGTGTTAAATTTTTGCTTAACGCTTTTGAGTAATTGATATGACTTGGAAAACGCTAATATTTATCAAAGGATTTAATATCTTAAATTAGATGTTATGATGTTTACTTTTGTGTAAATTCTATACAATTATCATTTACAGATTGCATTTCTAGTTATGTAAGGTTAACCCCATTTTTAATTAAAACAGGGTTAAAACTAAACATGTAAATGCATATTTAATGAAACAATCTAAACATTAAAATATTTGCAAATTTATGTGAAATATTGATAGAAACTTGCATTTACGCCACACCTCCTGTGACCGATTTTAATAAATATTATTTAGTGGTATTTATAGAGTACATAACTAATATAAGCAACAGAAATATATAAGATATATATTTCTGTTGCGAGCCAAAAGATTTGCAAATATTCTAACAGTTATGAAAATATTACAATTTTTATTTGGAAACGTAAATTTTACAAAATAAAAGTATTTTGGGGGGAGGGGAAATAGTCGTGAAAACTATTAATAATCACAGAAATATGACATTCTTCATCACAACACGGATAGTATTGATCAAAATATCCTAGCAAAACTGTAAGACAATATTATAAACACATTTTGGGCCATGACGTTTATCATAAAGAAAATTTACGAAAAACACAATTTTCAGAAAACTCTGTTAGATATTTTAATCATGCACAAAATGCTATCCTCCCGATTTTTTATTTCTTTTATAATTTAACTTCAAGTTATCTAGTTATCTCTAGTTAGAAATAAAAAAAAATCGCGATTAGGTTTTGCAATCCTAATCGCGTGATCTATAAAATAAACTAATAAAAAAATGAACATCTCCACGAAACAAGGATTATTTGGGAGTTCTCATACATTAAAATAAATGCTCAATAGAATCACGGACAATAAATCGATACTTTAGACCGACCGCAATATCCACCTAGCTTTATTTGACTAAGTGAAAAAACAAAAATGGCAGACAGTAAAGAAAACTCATCATAGTAATAATGTGCTTTTACGATATTAGCAGCATAGTATATTAATTACAGCAATATTCTTTATGCCCCAATAAAGACAAGGTAATTAGTTCTTGGATTCTATTATTCAGACAAATACGCTATCCAAAGTCCGATACCACTTCTATTTAATGATGGAGCATTTTCTTGTCCTTCTTTTACGATGGATCTATGAATGGCTGCTAAAGATTAAGAAATGTATGACTTCTTTGTGACAAGTACTTATACAAAATACTTAAAAATTGGGAGTAATTTAGTACTCTTTGTATTTTTAATTAATGTAAAAGCTGCTCATAAGCAGGCATTATAAGAGAGTTATGTTTACTTCGGAATTCTAATGATTGCATAAACTTCTTTTGATTTCTTCGCATTTTTGTGCACTGTTGAATTGCATGGTATCCATTAATGTTTAAAAGTCTCAAATTTTTAAGAAGAATACTTTCAACCATTATGGTAAAATAAGGCTACTGCTAGGTAAGTTAATATTTAAATGAACGAACATAGTGGATGATAAAACGTTCCTAAATTTCATATTAATTTAAAACCTTCAAATGAAGCGATTCCTTTTAATTTCTGTATTGAACTATTTATTTTGCCCAAAATTGGTCTTCAATAATGAAAATCTGCCGCTGCAGTTTCCTTTTCTAGCAATAATCATACATCAGATATTGAAAAAAAAAATAAGCCAAATATTATATTTGTTATGTTTTGCGCTTGATTAGTAAAATATATACGAGATTTGTGTGCATTATACGATAATTTATGTATTTATATGTGATTTAATTTATTTAAATAATTAAACATTTATTCCAATAGTATTAATTTTTGGTAGCTTTTAATGTATCGCTAAAATTCTAGTTCTTTCTAGTTATTACGTTTTAGTTTAAAAATAATATTTAATGCCATGTAAAGTTCGTCGTAATTTGTTCTTCTCATTAGTGCATTTACTTCTCTTTTTGATTTACAGTCTAATGAAATTCCTTTTCTTTTTAGGAATCATATATTTTTTAACTTTGTTTGGATTTATCACTTGCAATATCGAAATACAAGTAAGAAAAATCTATCTATTTATTTCTTTTACATTAATATATATTTTATCAATTTTAAAAATGTATGGCATATTTCGTAAACGCAGATATTAATTTTCAAGAACTGCATTAATGTTCAATAAAAATAATTAGTTTACACCATGCTCTCAGTTATATAGATTCAGATAAAGTAGATTAATTGTGAAGTCTCATTATTGGTATAATAAATAAATAAACAGAAAAAGAAAATAAAAATCGCATTTTTATGTTATATGATAATGAATGTAAATTGGATATTCTATGACTTTTAAAAATTACTTTAATAAGAGTAGTCTCATAATTTTATTTATGCATTTATTGATTTCGGCTTTGCACTTTTTTCTATTTAAATAAGAATATAATTTTGCCGTAATAGTCATACCCATTAAAAAGGAAATTTTCCTAACGATGAAAAGTAACTATAAATTAAAATGAATGTTTGGTGTACATAACAAATAAATTCCTCTAATTATTTATTTATATTTATAAAACCAATTATGTTCTATTTGATAAAGATAAAAGAAAAGGAAATACAAATTCATTACTTGATAATAAAAATTTCACGATTTATGTCATAATAAATGCACATTCGCCGAAACTCAAAAATTTGTTTTAAAGAAAATAATACTTTTTGTGTACGTATAATCAGAAAATAAATGTTAATATTCAATCCCACGAGCACTAGAATTCTTAATACAGAAGGAAAGTTGTCGTACGGACGGCATAAGGATACCGTTTGGATATTTATTTATCTACACATCTGTGCATATTTTGCACGATATACGTTAAAAATATATCACATGGAGAGCAATGCTGTAACCGCGTGTTAAGTTCATTTCACTTTGAAGAAGAAAATAACATATAACTTTATTCTGGTACAGCTTGAGCGAGAAAAGAATTAAACAATATAACTACTCAATTTATGCAATGATAAGCAGACCATAAAATTTAATAATTAAAAAAATAAGGACAATGAGTACGTTAAGTTTCAGTACAGACACTTTTACTAGAACACGCTGTACATAAATACATAAACAAGTAAAAAAATGTTTTTAAATGAAATCAGTAAGTGGCATAGATAATATACAGGATGTCCCAAAAAGGTGGTAACTGCTTTAGATCTTTATCTATTAGAGATAAGAGGGCAATGTAAATTGAAAAAGAAAAATAATCAAAGTAGGGTGAGAAAAATGACTACGTTAAAAAACAATCCCCTCGTTAATTTAATAAACGTAGCTCTTCAGATTTGTATACGATTGCATGCAAAAAAATTCCAAATTGTTTAAATGTGCCCCTTACATTAATGAGGTGATGCACAAATTTGAGACTTCTAAACTCCTGAAAAGTGTCAGAGGTATAAAAATAAATATATGCTGTCTTAAGCCACTTTTCAATGGGTCTCGAAGGTAAAAGAATACTGTCGTATGATGGCATTTTAGGTGTCGTACGGAAATTACGTAAGAACATAAATATATTTTTCCCCCACTCCACCTATAAACATTTAAATTCAAACTCATCTATAACCCCCGATCATCTTTGCTTATAAATATCTGTTAAACGTTTTATGATGAAAGTTTTAAATTTTGTCCATCACCTGATTGGTGCATGCGTGCACACTTTACTAACTGGGGACTCTTTTTTTGTAGAAGGACCTACCTTTTTTCGAGCTTTTTTAATATTTACACTGCCCACTTACCTTTAATAGATAAGGAATTAAAGTGTGTTACCACCTGTGGTGGACTGCATAATTTTACCATCGAATAGTTGTTCAACTGGAGCTAAAGTGAAGTCCTTTAGGAGCGAAACAATTAGACTTAGCCTACACACGTGTCGATGCAGCGCTAACAAGAATACGCCAAAAATCTAGAAGATAAGCGCGCACATGAGAAGTGGTTAAGAATAAATCAGTGCATAATTAAAAAAAAAACCTAAACAATTGGGCGCAGAAATTTCAAAAGGTTACCAAAACGTGTCGATGGAGACTATCGCCAAAATCCTATCGTGAGAGACTGCTGGCCTTAGCGAAAATTGACAGCCTTTCCTAAAAGTTAGCACATGCAAAAATAAATTATTTACTTCTGCGGTCATAAACCTCAAAGATCCGAAATTCTTTGAGCGGGTATGTAGGGTGGGGGGTGAGGGTGTATATAACATGCACTGCGTAAAATACAGGACAGGGATTATATACCAGTGCCGAAAAACACTATGTGATGTTGGCATCACACCACCTTTTTGGGACAACCTGTAATGACCCTCCAAAAAAGTATCGAGAGAGAAATTCATTAAGTTGGATAACATCGAGTTGAAAACGCCGCTTGATGATATGAAGTCAAAGCAAGCTATCACGATACCAACGTAGAAATTTCTATTGCTCTTTTTTGGAGGTTATATTTTATATCAAGAACGTCAGTTGCTATGGACAATTTACTAAACCATGTTTGCTTTTCAACAGATAGTTGAATCTCCCAGCGAAGTCAGCGTCAGCTATCGTACATCGTCTTCCGATGACTCCTGCAGAGATTTGCCGGATGGATCCTATCCAGATTACTATCAAGCTTGCAGGATGTTCTTCATATGTTCGCAAGGTAGAAAAGTGGCAACATTTTGGTGCACGAAAGGCTACGTATTCAGCCTAGCGTCTGGCTACTGCGAGCCTCCAGACAGAGCTCTGTGCCCGGACCCGAATCATATGGTTGTTCCACTGCCAGCGGATTTGGTAGCTGATGACTGTGCCAAAGGAGATGGGATATATCCTGATTTCAGAGATGAGTGTGCTTCGTTCTTCCTTTGCAAAGGTAATAAAGTGGTCTTGTCGTATAATATTATGCAACTGCGTAGTGATATTTAGCCAAAAAAAAAATAGAAATTATGAATTTAAGATTTGATTTTAGGAATGGGTTTTGTGGCCTGTCAGACTATTAAAGACAGTCAGATATTAAGCGCGAAAGCGTAACTTGCTAAAAAAGGAAATAAATAACTATAACAAAAAGTAAAATAAAAGAGCACAAAAAGAGGGAAAAAAAGAAAAAGAAGAAAGAAACGAAGCAGACCGTTGTAAGTGCTAGAATAAGAAAAGCAAAAATTTACTCTGTTTATACACAAAATTCGGGGATTCAGGATAGTGTATACGAAGGTCTGTTGGAAACCAGGGAGTCAGAAGAGGGTTCTATGAGGGCCGATAAGAAAGCAGGATATCCCTATTGACCTTTCCCATTGCTCCCTCCCTTTTTACTGCTCTTGAAACGTTCAGTATCCTTTAAAATATACACATCCTTGTTAAGCCTGAATTGCATAGCATTAGATATTTACACATTATGTTTAAAACACGTTCACTGCCGGATTTGAGTTCGAGCCAAATTTCTAATGTGGAACTGACATATCCAATATAGTTTTGATAACAAATGCTTAATGTTCTCAATTGTAAAACTATCAGATATTTAATTCGAACTGCGTATTTTGGAAATATTTATTATTTATTCAAAAAAATTGATATTGTAAATTTAGCTTACATTCGTGATCTTCACACTATCGGTAGCGAACACGTTTAAAATACATTCAATTAAGGGTCAATGTTGATTCAGCTGCCCCCCTCCCTCTTTCTGACTGTTGAAAATCCCTTGTTCTCAACTAAATTCCTGCTTTCCTATTGGCCCTCACAAAGCCCTCTTCTGAATCCCTACTTTCCTGTTGTCCTCGTTAACCCATTTATGCCTAGCGTCCCTTTTTTGGGACGGCATTCTTGCTGTCAGTCGAAAACGTTACTTATTTTTCCTAGCCTTTATTCCCAAGTATTGAACCAGAGCTCCACGAAATACTATTTTAACATGACCAAATAGGATGATGACATTTCAAATTTTTATGCATAATGATTTTAAAAGAAATCATCCCTTGTTCAAAAACTTGACATCAGAAATTTATCTATTATCGCCGGTATTAGCGAAAATCGAAGAAAGTCGATAAAGTATCTGGGCACAAATAAGTTAACATTTTCCTGAATCACCACTTTTTCTGTATAAACAGAGCAAATTATTGCCTATCTCATTCTCGCACAGATGACGGCATGCCATACATACCTAAACTGGCCTGCTATTTGAATTTTCTTCATTGGTGCTCGTACAGGTATTTTTTGGTGGTGAATTATTAGTCATATTTTATTGCAATAAATTGGGGTGCACTAGACTGCGGTTTCTGAAGAAGATATGCCTACGCTTCAAATATAAAACGATCACGAAGTTTTAGCGATCTTTGTATATTTTAAAATAGTTTAATTATAAAAGAGCTACAGAGAGTAATAAAGACGCTAAATGGTGTACGTAACAGGATCCATTTAGTATACTAGAATATTTTAACGGATACTTTTTCAATATTTCAGCGTGAAAATATAATTAGTCTATTCAAAAATTATTGAACTTCGAAGTTTATCTTAGACGTACACAATCCAAAGGGAATGACAACAAATACTTACTGACATTCATTCTCCCTTCATTTTGTATATTGTGCACTTTAATACGATATTTTTTAGCTAAAAATAATGATGGAATGCTCAAGAGATTAAAAAAAATAATATTATCCTATTAAACCAACTCTTTTCTAATTATGTTTCGTAACTAGCTATTTTCTTTTTTTGAGGGGGTCTGTCCATAATAATTTGGTTTTCCACTGCATTAAAGATATCAGCAAGCATTCAGGTTGTCTTGGATGTATGACCGCTTTTGATATTTTAATATTTATTCGCAATCGAATGCATTTATTTAAAAATCTAAGACCGTTTTTTGTGAATTAAATGTTGTTTGAAAATCAAAAGGATTACCTTCCATGTACTTCACAACAAAAATGTGTGGATTTTTTTTTCCAGTATTTGAAGATATTTTTTTCAAATACTTATACATTTATGCATGTGTGATGCAGATAGTCACATATCTTATTTTTAATTATCAATTACTTAATTGTTAATTATTTCTAAATTTAATCTGTGTTCAAAATTTATTCTTTGCACTTTCGATTTGGAATTCTTTTCCCTTCGCCTGTAAAGTTTTATTTCTGCACATACCGTATTTAAAAGCAATCTTCCGTTTTCATTTATTTTTCCTTTTTATTTCACTTTTGCATTGGTAAAGCCTAGCATTTCTGTTCTCATGATTTGTTTATGACCATATATGGTATCAAATCTATAAATAACATTGGCTTTCATTTTGGGTTACAATTTAGCTGCTAGATTGTTTGTTTTATCCTGTTGGCGAGACTGGGATTCAAAAATAATTATATGGAAATGTTCTTAACGTCTACTGGTGTCAAGTTAATTTTGTTTCTTGTTTGGCATGCCCTTGTGGCGTGTTTTGGTTCTGTACTAACCTCTTGGCTTGCGTTTCTCGTGATCATTCACGCCTTAGCAGTTGTCAAGTGAACCCGCGTTTTTTTTTTTTGTGAGGGGTCTGCTCAGCCACCGTAGGACTTTATCATTTTAACGTTATGTGTTGATATTAAAATAAAATGTGATTGCCACTATAAAGTCTTGTTCTTTCTTCACGGCCTGGGTTTCGCCTTCATAAAAAATATGGGATGTGAACCTGGGAAAAGCTTCCCCATAGCATGCACACTCGTTAGACTAAATAAATTATTGAATTAATTTCGAAAAAACACCAGACAGTATAAAAGTGAAGAGTAGTATGATAAAAAAGGATTTTTTAAGTACTTCAGCAACATTAGTGAATCATTTTGCATAGAAGAAAAGAAAACTTCAGTAACTCAATTTTATGAAAAAAAAGAGAAGTATTTTAACATTTGGAATATTTATAAATGAATCTTAAGGTAACACGCTTATACACACATATGTATGTGCGTGTATATATATATATATAACTAATAAGTAAAACACAATATATACTGCAAATAAGACATACCTCGCATTAAAAATATAACAGCCAGAAACAAGAATTAGAAATCACAAGTGGAAAAAAAATAATAATAAATAAGAACCTGAGCCAAAAAAAAGTACAATAAACAATGTGAAAATAAAATGGAACGGAAATTATAACCACTGTCACCATCATCAGGAGCCACAAACAGTGGATTATAATTAAAAACAAACAAAATAGTAGGGTTTCGGTTGTGTGGCATATCAAAAGAGATATTCACTCCACACGTTCTGGGCTCTACCCTACTATAAAGAAGGAAAAAAAGAAAACAAAAAGATATCAAATTAATAGAAATAGCACTGAAAAATCGACATACCAATCTGGAGTGGTGGAATGCACATGGAAAGCGAGTAGAACGTGTTGCCAAAATTAAAAATTGTAATACGTGGAAACTGGTGTTGCCACAAAATAAAAGCGTAAAAGTGGAAAGAAGAATGTAGAGGTGTTGCCAAATACTAAAGGGTAATATTATTATACTTTATTAGTATCCAGGTATACAGATATATACATTCTTTCTATAATACCTAAAACTAGATATCCTCTAAAAGTTCAAATTTTCTATATGCCCCATTCACAATTTTTTAGGAACCTAACAGGTTTCACTTTCAAACGAAGGATTTGAAAGTGAAGGTTATAAAAAGAATTTTGATATATCTTCCCTCGTTCACTCGTCTCGTAGACACCACAGCCCTCAAGAATATTCAAGAGCTATGAGATCTGGGCATTTTTACACAACTTATATGTTGTTATACTTAGGTCATGTGACGCTTGGTAATAAAAGGGTAAACACCATCGAGGATGAGGAATTTTCCGTGACCTCTCTTGCCACATAAATCTGTGTGAAAACCTGTTAAAATGAAAATATGTTCTAAACCAGGAGTATTTATGAAATACGACGACAGCCACAGCCACGAGGATTGGGGCTTCCCAAGCACCCTGTGGATCACCGTGGAGCCCAGACCAGACTACAACGCCAATGAGTGGCAGCCCATCATATCCCACAACTAGATCGAAATTAAGAGCGAACCCACCTTAGGGCTGAAAGCGAATCCCGATCGGTTGATCCCCATTTCGCACACACGCACATACATTTATATTTAAATAAAGATTTACGGACTAACAAGTAACTCTAAAAGTAACATCTTTAGACACATGCAGTTAATTTTTATGCTATAAATTTTGTAAGGGGCCTGTATATTGGAAAGGGAAAAAAAAAGGAAAACAGAAAAGAAAATGTTTTTGACAAAACAAATAATGCGAAAAATTAAAATTTAAAACAGAAAAAATTAAAAAATATTTATGATCTTTGAAAAAAATTAACGCAATAATTAAAAATTGAAACACAAAAATTAAAAAAAAAATCTGATCTTTCAAAATTTTTTTTTCTCAAAACAAACATATAAAATAAATAAATAAATAAATCATATTTTAAACGTAATATTTATCGAGATATTGGTGACATTTTGGGCAAATTATTAGAAATTGTGAACTCTTAAAAGCGTAAAAGTTTAATTTAGGCATCGTGCGCAAACTTAATTTAATCCATTCCTTCCTTTTTCGTATGATCACTTTTTATGATTAGGTTATGAATTTTTAAATATATTTTAATCTCACTTTTTTATTTAAGTAATTTTTGTGTCATTGCAGTCTATAACCAATATATCTTTTTAAAAATATGCTGGCAGAATCTTTTATCTTGTATTAATGAATTTCTTCAAAACTATAATGAGAAGACAATGCAAGTAAATGGTACTCAAAACGGGAAGAAAGAAAAAGAACCCAAATTGCCAAAGCATTTTTTAAATCCAAGCATTGAAATTATAATAATTAAATACTGATCTGTGCTCATTTATCAGTATAATTCTGAATCGTAGACTTGTTTCTTTATATTTAATTTATATATCCACATTTAAACAACTGTTACTTTGCCATAAACTAAAATCTTTAAATCCAAAAACTCAGGGAATTTTATGTATGCACATGGTCATGTACTAAGGTCAATTGTGAAAGCGTGCCGCACTGAATAAAAAATTCAAACATACATTGTGGTTTAATGCAGACATGTTCATCAGATATTAAGATGAAGTACTACAATGCGCAAGATGCTCTAAAGGCTTGAAAAGAAAAAATATATATATATCTGTGTGCTATAAGAACGATTTCATATTTATTGTTTGTGCACGTTTGTTAGCTAGATAAATATTCCCGAATACAAGCTATAAAAATAATAATATAAAAGTGCTTGGTTAATTTAGAGAGTGAGATAAGAAAGTCTCATTGAAACTTTAAATTTGTATCAATAGAAATGTTTCTTAGAAAAAATGATAAACAAAAAGCATATTCAAAAGTTAATAAGATATTACAGCTAATCATAACTCAAATACTCTTTTAGTTATTGATTTTTTAGCAAACTGCTTTGTGTGTATTTCTAATTGCGTTAATTATCCTTTATTCTTCGAATAGGTGGTGTTAAAACAACTTTCCGATGTCCTGGCTCCACTAAATTTGACTGGAAAACAAAATCTTGTCGAAATTCCCCTGTTAATACTTGCAGCAAACTCTCCTGTGCAGATAAAGAAGATGGACTTTATATTGATTCATCGAGTTACTGCCGGCGTTATTTTCAGTGCAAATCAGGAAATATCACGGAGTACGTATGCCCAGATGGCTCCATTTACAACGCAAGGCATCACAGATGTACCAGAAGCACCACCACTAGATGTCCTGGATCAGATACGGCGCAGTGTGCAGGCATTCCTGATGGTTACTATCCAGACTTTGCTGCTAGTTGCAAAGTTTTTGGATTGTGCATGAATGGAGGTCTTAAAACTTTCAACTGCCCCGCAAATTCATTCTTTGATTCGAAGACCCTGACTTGCGAACCAGATGCCGAATGTCCTAAGCCTGACACCGAAATGTGTTTTGGTAAGCACAACGGCATTTATCCCGTAATGGAATCAGGATGTAAAGATTTTTACTTGTGCCTTGATGGTTTATTGACACACAAAGGGTCTTGCCCTCAAGGCAAGTTGCTGAACCCTGTAAATGGTAATTGCCAACCAGCATCATTAGTTACGTGTTCTCCAATTATTGACCCAGATTGTGCATTGCGACCAGATGGTGTGTACCCAGACTATGACACTGGTTGTTCCGCTTACTTTACCTGTTTGGGAGAGCGAAGAATTTCAACTTCTTACTGTCGCGGAGGACAGTTATATGATGTTTCTACCAGAAAATGTTTACCTTCAAGCTTTGTGTTGTGCCGAGAAAGAAGTTTCATTTCACCACCAAGATTGCTTGATTCCTACAATTGCGATAATCGACTTGGACTCTATCCAGAATTTTCAAGTGATTGCCAACGTTTTATATTATGTGCTTACGGTCACAAAACATATTTCAATTGTTCTAATGATACTTATTTTGATGTGGAAACCAATACATGCAGAAAAGAAAACAGAAAATGCAAGGCTCCTTACGCTGTAGCAACTTTCCAATGTCTTCCAGGAGACGATGGCATATATGTAGATATAAACTGTTCTAAATGGCATGAATGCCGAAATGGCATTGGATTTACTAACATATGTCCTAAAAGAATGTATTATGACATCAAAGTAGGTGAATGTATTGATCAAAATAATTCATGTCCGTCCCAAGACAAGATTAAACGAAGAGTGTTTGGAGGTGGTACTATTATTCCTACGCTTATAGAAAATTCCCAATTTAATTGTACCGCTAAAGACAATGGAGTGTACAGTGATGCAATATACTGTAAACTATTCCATTTCTGCATTGAAAACACACCATTTACATATTCTTGCCCGAGTAACTACACTTTTGACAAACATACAAAGATGTGCACCAAAACTTCCAATTCCGAAACATGCGGTGTGTCACGGTCTAGAAATTTCGACATTCCACAGCAATATTTTTCGTGTGAGAATTTAGAAGACGGAATGTATTCTGATTTCAGCAGTGACTGCCGTAGGTATTTTGTGTGTGAAAATGGGAATGCCATTCCAGTTTATTGTCCCGATGGACAGAGGTTCAACTCTGTTAAAATGATGTGTGATAGAAGACATAATGTGAGGTGTTTGCCTCCAGGAGATTATACTGATGATTCAGAAAAATCAAAATTTACCCGACGACCTGATGACTCATTCCATGTTTTCGGTCCTGAAGATTTGTACGCAGAAACGTACAGTTATATCCCACGCGAAAAGCCAACAACGCAAAGCCGAAGCTATAAAGACGTAGAATGGGTTGACTATGATGACATAATTCTTGATGAAAAGACTTCAGCGCCAACCGACAAGCACGAAATATCTGATGAAAAGATTGTTCCGAACTCGATACAAAATGAGCCTGCTACAAAAAGGCCGTACGCCACTAAACTTTATTCTACACCTATATACATGACCCGAAATCCTGCTACGACACCTCCTATGGACCAAACTACAACGTATGGGAATACAGAAAAGGATAAATCTGTCAGACTTCATCAAGTTAGAGTTTCCAATAGAGATTTAGATGCTGCTTGCCGTAAAGGTGATACTGGCTTTTTTCCAGATTACGAGAGTGGATGCAAGTTATTTCATATATGCTTCAAGACCATCCGAAAGACATATAGTTGCCCAAGTGTTTTGCTGTTTAATCCTGACACTAAAAACTGTGATCTTCCTGAAAATGTTCTTTGTATTCGATCTCAACCGTTACTAGAAGAATCTTATGATTGCAAAGCAAACATCAACCAGTACGTTCCAGATTATAATACCGGGTGTAAAAGTTACATTGGGTGCATAAATAACATGCCTTATAGATTTAATTGCCCAAAAGGTAAACTTTTCAGCCATATAACATCGGTTTGTGAACCCGAAGGTAACTACCAATGTGACTATCCAGGAGATTATAATTCTACAGAATATATAGTTTCCGAAGAACAAGCTGAGAGATTTCCCATATACCGGCATGTTCACGGAATTCCTGGCCAATTTTATTTTAGCTGCTCTGAAAAATCCGATGGTTTTTATCCCGATTACACGCGGCACTGCCATGTATTTTACAGATGTGTTAGAGGGAAAAAGTTTTCTCATTACTGTAAACAAGGTTTACTTTTTAATCCCAAATCAGGAATTTGCGACTTTGAGGAAAACGTCGCGTGTACGCCCGATAATGCATCAGAATCAAGATAAAGAAGTGTGATCTAGGAATGTTTTCATTGTCATCATCAGAAGAGTACAAGTTTTTTTTTTTCCTAGTGGAGCTTGATGCTTTTGTCATTAGTAATTACTGTGCTATGTTCCTTGAAATACTATCTCACCGCTGGTCGGTTTTATTTCCATTGTCTACTTGTAAATAGTGTGAATATAATTTTGCGTATTTGAAATCTAATGAATTGAATTCCGAAGCTATGCGGTATATGTAATAAAGCTAATGTAATTTTTTATATATATTTATATTCAGTTTAAAATTCTTAAATGGAAATTTATTACAGTAAAATAAGAGAAAAAAAGTGTTAATTACAAAACATGATGTACTTGTTCCACATTTAATATAGACATATTTCAATCTAGTTTTCATGAAAAAGAAAAACAAGTTTTAGACAATGTTGGGCTGCTTAAAAAAATACTTCGCAGTTTGTATTCTGTTTCTCTTTTTTATTTTTCTTAAATGCTATCTTTATTTTTCTTTTTTATGGGCTGTAGAACTCAAAACATTATACTACTTTGTAATTTAAATTGAATTAAATATATATATATATATATATATATACCGTCTATTGTATAAAGCAGTTTTATTCGATTAGTGAACTTGTGAAATACACTCATAAATGTTGTTTACACGAATTTATCACTCTGTAATTATTATGTCATTAATGTATCATTATTTGTAAGCATGATCACTCTTGTGTTGCTAAGTCATGTTATTTGATTTCTGAAATAATTAAGAAACTTTGTATTTTTTATGAAAAAAAATACTTAAGTTTTTATATAGTAAAATTATATTCCCTGAATCTAATCCATCCAATTAGTTTGCAAACATAATTGTTCAAATGCTTGTGTATATGTAATGTTTTCAATGTATAGCTAATATATATGTGACGTATTCATGTAATGATCTCGGAATAAATTTTATGTCAATGTCCCAAGCGCACTAATGCGGAGCTTTATAAATATTTACTGTAAATATATTTATTTGTATAAATAAACTGTACAAATTAAAACAGCTTTATAACAAATTTTTATGCTATTTTAAGAAACCCTCAACTAATCTAGCAATAATAATAATAATTTTACACACAATAAAAAATATATTTGATGCAGTAATTTCGTAATAGATTGTATCATTAATTTTTTTAAACTTTCCTTATTCTTAAATTACAAATTAAAGAATAAAATTTAAGTAGATGACATTGTTAAATTGAATATGTGTTTTAATGAATACTTTTTTTTATAATTTCATATGTGCTACATAAAAAAATAAATAAATAAAAATATTTAAATAGCTTTTAAATCGCTATAAATGTGTATATTATGATTTATTTAGTGTGTTAAATTGTTTTAACTGCTCAATGTAATAGCGAGAAATATTATAATACGTCTGCAAAGTAAATAACATTTGATTTCCAACATTATGCTATATTTTAGATAAATTTCAAGCAATGTTTAATTCATAAGTTGATTATACTTTTAAAAAATATATGACTATTTATGTATTTCAGAATAAATACGATCATAATACTTTCGTATGAGATGAATTAAAAATTTATAAGAATCGTAAAAATATGCTTAAAAATACACCAAATATTTATTAATTTTGAAAAGGGTGTGGTTCATCAGATATAACTCGATCCGATTGCTTCTGTCAAGAGTATGATTTCTTGGCGGCGATGTTTCTACGACCGCCTGACATAAAATGTCTTGGCGGCGATGTCTAATAGGTTTGTCTTTGGTCTGTCTAATAGGCGCCTCATAATGAACTGACCAACATATGCGGCCCTCAGTGTGGTAACACCTCTAGTAGGCCGCTGATCCGACGATTAGAAAAAAAAAGTTCAGTAATATGTTAATTTGATTTGCTTAAACGGATGGCAAGACAAAATAATATCAAATTTAATCGCAATTAATTATTATTTGCAAAATAATATCAAATTTATTTCGAATTCATATTTATTTTTTATTGCACATGCGGTAGACTTTTTTACTCTGCATAGAACGAAAAAAACCAAGCTGAAACGTAGTTCTGTAAAATTTAGGACATTCTCTAAATGGAAATCCTTACTCAAAATTTTCTCACAAGCATATAAACTAATAAATTTAACCTATGAATTTTAATCCATTTGTGCCCAGATATGTTTGCGAGTTTCTTCGATTTTTGCTAATACCTGCAATAATCGATAAATTTCTGATGTCAACTTCTTGAACAAGGGATGATTTCTTTCAAAAGCATTATGTATAAAAATTGAAATGTCATCATATGTTGAAATATTTTTTGAAGTTGAGGCTCAATACTCGTGAATAAAGGATAGGAAAAATAAATAATGATTTCGACTGATAACGAAAAGGCCGTCCCAAAAAAGGTACACTAGGCATAAATGGATTCCGATCTTTTGATATTCACAAGTGTAAGCTAAATTTCCAGTGTCAATTTTGTGGTAACTAAGTAGTCTTTCAAAAAACCCACAGTTTGAAAGCAATATCTGATATTTTACTGTTCACAACATAAATCATTATTTATCAAAAAGTATATTTTATATGTAAGTTCGTTATAAGAAATTTGGCTCTCACTCTAATCCGGCAGTGAACGTGTTTTAACCCTTTAAGACCTGGACTATTTTTGTTATAAAAAAGTACTTGAGTGTAAGGTAAATTTCTTATTTTTGTTTTGTGAAAGCCCTTTAGATTATCTAATAACACACAACTCAAAAGAAATATGAGAAATTATTATTTTATAGTACCTAATTCTCTTATGAAGACTAAGATTTCATGTATGAACTCGACTTAGGAAATATGACTTAATCTTTTTGAGAAGATGTAGATCACCTATACAACTGTGTAGTTCAGAGGTTAAAGGGTTAAATATAAGATGTAAATATCCTTCACAATGCAAATAAGGGTTAATTTGCATAGAATTTCAGGGTTTTATATTAATGTTCACGGTAAAGCTGTGGTGTGCATAATCAGTTCCGAAAAGATCCATCTATCTAGAATCATTTTCCCTACATCATCAAATTAAAATCCATTAAACACACATTATAGTTAAACAAAAATAAATACACACCAATTCTGTTCCTAATATTTAAATTGTACGGTCTAAAATAATTTCTTAATGCGATTACCGCACAAATCATGCATGCCACGTTTTTTTTTTTTTATTATTATTTTCTTGAATACGCCTTAAAGCAATTTCGAAAAGTATTATACGCTTTGTTTTTAAGAAAATATCTTACAAAATTGTTTTCTGAAGAATCTTTTGCAAGAAGGAAGGATAAAAAAAAGCATACACTAAAAACTTTTCTTCGAAACGAAAATTCAACGTCATCCTTGTTCTGCATGCAAAAATATTCTCCTTTTTCCAGCTGGTGTTCTTCCCATAGTGCAGTTTGTGACAGCTCAAATATTCCTAAAAGTAGTGGATAGTTGGAAGGAGAAAATAAATATATTTCCTAAATTATTACTCAGAGGAGGGGAATTTAAGAATTTATCCCTATGGGGATTTAATATCAAAATAAAGTTGTGGTTTATACTTTATGGGATTTCTGAGCAGTTTCTGCAAAGCAAGGGATTTGCAAACCAGACGATAAATCTTTGATTATGTTAAAATGGAAGAAAAAAATTTTGTTGTCGCCACTTGTGACTAAACTGCAGTTTATTTGTCACCAAATCTTTTCCGCAGCTTTATTTTGATAACGTGTATAACAAGAGATTTTATTTTTTCTCATATTTTATGCCTAAAATGATAAGAAAAGATGCATTAAAAACGACATAAAAACAATTTTATAAATAAATAAGGGTAAAATAAATTATTTCAGGTATCATATATATATGATTTGTAAAATGATAAGAAAATATGCCATAAAAACAATTTTATAAATAAGTAAGGATAAAATAAATTATTTAAAGTGGCATATATTATACGGTTTGTAAAATCATAATAAAATATTCATTAAGACGACATAAAAACAATTTTATAAATAAATAAAGATAATTATTTCAGATGGAGTATGTAATACGTTTTGCAAAAGCATGTTTGTGATGAGTTATTTTTTTCTCCATTAAATTTTATGTTTTGTTAAGACATATGCTTTAAATGCTGCATATATCACATTGATCTCTGTTTAAATTACCTTTTTCCAAAATCTAAATTTTTAAATGTTATTTTAATAAAATAAAAAACTACAGACCGGTTTTTTATTCCTCCATTATTTTTTTCATACTTTAGAATGACTAAATCAGTTTAATCATAAGTTATAATAAATAAAAGTTGCATTAATTATTATTATTAAGGATGGTTTACTAAATGGTTATTGATAAATAGTTTTACTACTTCGTTTATGTCAAGAAAGGTGGGAGTTGGCCAGTTTTTTCTTGCCATGAAAATCGAAAATCAAATAGACTGTTACAGATTTTAAGTTTACCACCACAATATCCCCATGTTTGACCGTTATCTTATCCATCACAATGTCTCCATGTTTGACCTTTAACTTATCTTTAACATATGAGAACGAATTAAAAAGATAATCAAGAGTAATTACTAAATATGCTTCAAAATGTAAGTAAGTACCAAGAACACTAAACAAAAAACTGGAGGTGTAAAAGAAATATCAATTAAAGACTTTGTAAAGTAACACACATAGAAAATATACCTATAGATACGAGGGTTTTGGGTGGTACAAAACATTCCACGATTCTTCAGTTGCTTTAGTTGATTTCTAACACCATATATATGGATAGTGGAGCATTTTTGAAATTGAAGAAGAGTGGTCCTCCTGAATAACTCAAAATGATCGTATTGATTCGTATATTTTTATGTGCACTACTTTACGAAGTTATTATGTAAATAAGTGATAGTTTCTTTTCATAGGCAACTGCAGGCTTCTATCGTTGATCAAATAATCTACAATTTCTCAATAATATTTTTATTTGATTTAAACTTCATTGATTTAAACTTTATTTTATTTTTTAATAGAAAAAACTAGCTTTTGCTTTTAGAAAAAAAAGTGTGTGCGTGTGATCTTTACGCGCGACTGAAGTAAAACTTCTTTGGCGTTGGATTAGGTTACAGCCAGACTCATTTTCTTTGTGGTGTTCATCCCCATGTTCTTAAACCGTTGTTCCGTCTGGAGGTTGGGTTAGAATCCAGAGAGTGTCCATGTACTATCCTTTAACTGTAATCTTAAATCGTTTGCAGCCGGGGTTTGTTTCTTTGTGGTGTTCCATACCCGTGTTCTTAAAGCGTTGTTCCGTCTGGAAATTGGGCTAGAATCCAGGAAGTGTCCATGTTGTAGTATTATTCTTTAACTGTTTTCTTATGCCATTGTTCCGTCTGGAGGTTGGGTTTGAATGGGGGGAATGTCCATAGTCTAGTATTATACTTTAACTGTGTTCTTTAACTGATGTTTTCCTCTGTTGGGTTCGAATGCAGGTAGTGTACATTTTGTGTGTGTTTTTCTATCACAGTGTTCTTAAGCGTTGATTTCGTCTGTTGGTAGGTTTCAAATTATTATTCTGCATCCGTGTTTTTAAACTGCAGGATCTGTTTATTGTTTAGGACTGATTACAGCCAGGGTCCGTTTCTTTGTGGTGTTCCATCCCCGTGTTAAACCGCCTCCATCTTGAGGTTGGGTTAGAATCCACGGAGTGTCCATTTGTTATTCTTTTATTCTCTTCTTAAACCGTTTGTAGCCAGTGTTTGTTTCTTTTTGGTGTTACATACCCGTGTTCTTAAACCGTTCTTCCGTCTGGATGTCAGGGTAGCATAAAGGAGACCATACGTCTTCGAAATTTGAGGACAATCCCCAAATATAGATTTTATTTCTTACTTTGTCCCTAAAAATACCTTGACTTCTTGGGGACGCGAAAAGTCCCCAAATTTAAAGATTTGTACTTTTTTCCCCTGAAAGTTTCCGTTTAGTTTATTTCTTTCAGAAAAAATTGAAGAAATAAGAAAAATAAAACAACTAAAAGCGCCTTCTACTCATAGAAACAATGAAATTCGATCTCTGAAAACGTTTGTTGTCATTGTATGTGTAGCGTGTACAAACATTCAATAAAGTATTCGACTATGAGTCAAATTTCCCATTTCAGTTTTGTTAATGATTAATCACTTTTTCAGGAATAACCATGCTTTATATTTGAAATTGAAGTACGAAATTTTTCTTGCACTCGAATATTTTTTTTTTAGAGGGTGTAAAAGGTTTCATGAAAAATGATCACAAAACGAGCCAATGTAAAAAGCAATGTCTTCTGAAAAATACAAATACTATGCCAAGTATTAAATTATGAATAAATTGCAATATTTCAACATGGTTTTCCTTTCATATTTCTGGTTTAAATAAATATTTATAAATACTTCCATTAATTTATTAGAAATAAGAATACACAATTGATATAAAGAGCTATTAGCATGGTAATATGTTTTGTCCTCGAATAAGTCCCCAAAGATATTTTCTAGTGTCCCCAAGTTTTCCTTGGATTCCAGGACAATGCTTGATTTGTCCCCAAAATACTGTTTAGAAATATGGTCAACTTAGGTTAGCATCCAGGAAGTGTCCGTGTTGGACCGTGTCCTACGTAATACTACACAATGCCGGGAAATGCGGCTTACAAAACTGGGGAAAATGTAGATGGCTCTTTTTGGTCCTGTAAGAACTCATCGTTGCCTTGTTATTCCATGAGAGCTATCTTTATACTCCTCGTATTTTTAGATTGGTACTTACGTAGTATCCCGGCGGACCGCCAAGACAAACGATTTTTCGCCAAGATAAACGCTGGAGCATATTTGACGAAAAAACAGTTTGGCGGGAATGACCGCAGGGATAATATTTCGAAAGTACCTTTAGATTTCTTTATATTGATTTATAATTTTAAATTCGCATCGGTTTACGACGCAAACCGATATGGATGTCAAAGTATGTATCGTATGCATTAAATTTCATGTTATTTATCTATCTATATAAAATATGTCCTCACTGATTGACTTATTCAAACACATGAACGACCAGTCAAAACTATTGGAAATACAAATATAAAATTTTAAGAGTTTCTTCATTTTGTCCTTGTTTTCTTGGCGAGAAATAGCCCGCCACTTATCTTTTAAAACGAGATTCTTTGGAAAACGGTGAAATCCGATATTTTCTTTTAAAGAGCAATCAGAATAATTGCAATATTGTACAGAGCAGTACACTATTTTCGCCTAATTATTTTTGCGTACAATGCAATTATGTATAGGTACGATATGAAATAAAATCAAATATAATACGGTAAATGTTTAAACATGTTTAAACGTCTCGAAAACTCATTGTTTACATTCAAAGAACCAGAAAACACTTTTCGCCCGTTTTATTGCTGAAAAACACGACCTTTTCTGGGCCTGTGTGCCTAAAGTATTACGTAGGCAACTGTTGGACTATTATTCTTTCACTGTTTTCTTAAAATTTTTTCCGTAGGATTTCAATCGAGAGAATGCCTATGTTGTGGTATTCTTCTTTAACTGTGTTCCTAAACTGGTGTTTTCTTCTGTTGGTTCGTATCGAATGCACATAGGGTCTATTATTGCCTTTTTCTATGGCAGTATTCTTAAACCTTTCTTTTCCCCTGCTGGTTTTGTTCAAAGTATTATTCTGTTTCCGTGCTCTTGAAATGTAGTTTTCGTCTGCTAGTTTGGCTGGATTGCAGGTTCCATTTCTTCATGTTTTTCTATCACCGTGTTCTTAAACCGTAGTTTTCGCCTGCTGGTGGGGTTCGATCGCAGGCAGCTTCTGCTTTTCCAAAACTACGTGAGCGTTACTTTCGTCAGAAAAACTATCTGAGTTACTCCCTAGTTGCGCCTAAAGAAATTTAGTTAGAGGTTTAGTAGCAACATTCATCCCTTTATAAATTACAAGATTACTCAATAGATAAAAAATAAATATGTATACGAAATTACAATACTCTTTTAAGTTTCCTTCACAGAGTATGTACCGGGTGTTTCAAAAATGACCGGTATATTTGAAAAATCAATAAAAACTAAACGGGCAGCGATAGAAATAAACCGTTTGTTGCAATATGCTTGGGACAACAATAAATTTTCAGGCAGTCAAACTTTCAAAATTAGTTACAATGTTCCACAACAGATGGCGCTGCAGTATAGAAAAATCTAAAGTACGGTATTTTCCACATATCCAACATGCACAACAATAATATGGCCCATATGCACCAATTCTGTTTATTGTCGAAGCCGTCCAGAAAAAAATAAGCTTCGTCAGTAAACCAAATGCTGCCCAAATGGATATGGCCGTCATGAATCCTTTGCCACCATATCGTTAGCGAATGTCTGAAAGTTTAATGGAAGCAGCGCTGAGGGGTTGCCGAGTTTGAATTTTGTATGGATAGAGGTGTAAACCCTGGCGCATGAGACGATACGTGGACGTTGGCTTGATTTGGACTGCAGCTGCAACACGGCGAATGGAAACCGGAGGCCGCTGTTGGATCACCTGTTGCACAAGCTGAGCATTGCTCTCTGTGGTTGCCGTACGCGATCGCCCCTACCTTTCCAGCACGTTCATTCTTCACGTTCCCAGTCCTTTGAAAAATTTCAAAGAGATCCTTTATTGTATCGCTGATCGGTCCTTTGGTTACATTAAACTTCCGTCGAAAACTTCGTCTTGTTGCAACAATACTGTGTTTCGGTGGAATTCCAACAAGAAAAATCCTCTGTTCTAAGGAATAAAACATTTTTTCACAGCAAACTTGCAATCTGTGAACAGTACACGCTTAAGGCAGAAGGGCGAACTCACATACTACGTTTTCTTCTATATCTTTCAAATCTCCGACAGCGCCATCTGTTGTGGAACATTGAAACTAATTTTGAAAGTTTGTCTGCCTGAAAATTTACTGTTGTCCCAAGCATACTGCAACTTACTGTTTATTTCTACCGCTGCCCGTTTAGTTTTTATTGATTTTTCAAATGTGCCGGTCATTTTTGTAACACCCGGTATATGAAATATACTACTACAGCTTATCTTACAGCACAGAGGCAGACTGCTATTATCTTCCAGTTTTCATGCAAAATGAATGGAAAATTTGACACATATAAAAGTAATTGCGTTTTACTAGTATTTAAAAGTATTCGAATCATTTGTTTAGCAGTATGCATATAATAGTTTTCTTGGTTTATTTTGGAATACAAGATTATTTAGAGAAAAATCTCCAAATAATATATTCAAAACGTCGACTCAGTGCTCTAGGTGAAGTTTCTGCTGAAGAGTAAACACTTTAAAATAATATCAAGTTGAAATGCTTGCATTTTTTTAGCTTTTAGAGAGCATTGAAAATATCTATCAATCGATTAAACTGTGCTACAGTGTCAAAAACTGCCGAAACACAGATTATTTGCAATTAATTTCATGCATACTAAATAACCCCAGGCGATCATTATGCTCACCTGATAAAGCATACAGGGTGAATCTAAACTCTTGGACAAACCTTTAAGTGGGCACATAATAAGGAATCAGAATCACATAGCAATATGGGGTCGGCAACATCGTCTTCATTAAGCTGTTAATAATCACTTTGGAAAAAGTACTGAAACAACCAAGCACTTTCCGACCATTGTTCGTCAGAAACTAATATATTTATCTCCGAAAACAGAAGACTAAAATTCATAGTTTAAAAATTCTATTTTATTTCATGGATGAAATGTTTGGAGACGAGCCTATTATTTATGAAACTTGGTTAAGAAATTAGACGAGCACTTCAAGACTTTTCACAAAGTGATTATTATCGGGTAAGTGAAAACTGCGTTTTTGACCCCACATTGCTATGTGATTACGATTCCTTATTATGTGCTCTATCACCCTTTAAAGTTTTGCCCAATAGTTTCGATTCAACCTGTATAAACAAATTTTTCGGTTTCAAGAAAATTACTTCAATTAAAATTCTCAGACATTATTAATAAAGCTATCATTTTTACAATCTCACAGTGAATTATATCTCCATCCTGGAGAAATTATATATATATATATATATAAAGCATAGTGAAATTTATATATCTATAACGCTATGCTTTCTTTCGAGCTATAACTACTTTCCTTGACTCACATCGAAAGAATGAATAGGAAAGCTTTCTTTTCTGCATGAGATATTTCTGTTTCGTAACAAAAGAATAGATCATTGGATAAGAGATAGATCTACAGATTATTTTAAAGCGCTGGTTCAACGAAGATTAAAGTAGAAGATACTCACCGTTCGTTGTTTTAATTTTCAGAGACTAGTGTTTTAGTTTTACAGTTCTGATAAATTGTCAACAAACGCACTTCAAAACTAAATAAGAGTATCCGCAATATTGGTCAAAAATATCTACATTGACAGCTGTTGATGGTATCGACCATGATATTTCTTCGACAAGTACCGTCAGCTCTTTCCACGTTAAAGTAACTACTCCTTCCAGATAGTTAACAGCACACAACAGAACAGCATATTCTCAAATTTTACAAATAGTGTAAGATGTGAGTGCTCCCAGACGTCAAATTTGCCGCTTTCTCTACATGAAACTACATGCAATGTGTTAAGTGCATGAAGCTGCTTATTATGTAACTTAGTCCGCACTATACCCGAGTGGATGAAGACAATGATCATGGTAGATGGCTGAAGTGTTATGTCTCGAGTTTGGGCCTATCACGCGACCACCGATCTAACGGTTTGGAGTTTTGGGTGGTTTTCAGATGTAACGTGAGTAGGGGTTAGAACCCTTTGAAAAGTTCTCTGCTTACGCACTCCACATTAGGTAGATATCCCTGAGTATCCCTACACACAATACACACATTATGTAACTCAATACAGCTTTAACCCTTTCAGAGGCCCGCGGAGCCCGATTGGAAGAGACGTCGATCTCGTAATCGAGAGGTTTTTGTGTTCGATCCTGGGCCAAAGTAAAGACCATCGTGCTCGATAATGGCGATTGGGGTCGCCCCATACAAATCGATTCGCAGGGTCAGTTCCCATGCAAATCGATTCCTCTGGGATTGGCGAAACTAAGCCTTGGGGTTTTCTGCTTGGTATTTTCTTCAAAATTAAGAAGCCCCGCTTACAATGGGTAGTGCTGCCATCTATCGGCTTCCGAATAAGGTAGAAATTAACTGTTCGGGAGTTTGTCGTAGAAATTAACACCTTTGGCAGGTACTGCCGCAACCGATGTAATCTGGATTTGGGGTTAGTACAAAATGTTGTTAAAAGTGCCTAAGGCCTTATAATCCGTGAAAACAACACAGGCAGACAGAACCCTTTCAATTTCTATTAAGCTGTTAGCGAATACTTGCTGTTCCTGTAAAACACCTTCACATGCAAAGCGCGATCTTTCCTTCAGTGTGACTCATGGCAAACTGCTCAGATTGTTAAAAATAAGCGTGGTACGTGGCGCTTCATGTAGTCCCCGTTTTTATAACAAATGCAATGAGTCGCACGTATGAATGTCTTTAAATATGTATAGCATTCCGTATTTACAGCACCATCTATTGATAGCCTTTGGAACTTTTTTCCCTACAGATACATTTACCTCAAGCCTTTTACCTTTCAAAATTCTCAAAGTTTCATCTATAATTAAGTTTCAAAATTCTCAAAAGTTTAATCTATTATATCCTAAACTCATATCCATTTTTAAGAATTATTAAAGATTTGTAGCAAATTTGCAAAGTTATCAGACTTAATAAAACAGAAAGAGAAATAACGAGATATTAATAAATATACAGGTAAATTGCCACGGAAGAAAGAATTATCGATTCTCTCAGACGCAATTTTTATGCTGTGCACTTACAGTTGCTTCTTATATGCTAATCTTCAATCCCAGAGTTAGATGAGTAATCCAAAATAAAATATTGTCTCTGGAAAATAGCCAAGAAGGACTTAGACATTCATTTGAGTGGATAAAAACGAATGTGTTTCCAGCATTCCAAATCTCCCAGTTATTTCTAACAATGCTTTTGAAAGTAATGTTTTCAAGAAATTGAACGAAACTTCGAAGTTGACAAATTGATTAACTTTTAAACATTTGTAAGAAAAAAAATCTTGTTTAAATTCAATTCGGGAAGAGCAAATATACTTTTTTGTATTGTTAGAGGAAACGCATGTTTAAAATACTGTTTTTAATTGCAAAAAAATTAGAATTCCTTCTAAAATTAAGACTTTATAAGCAAGCTGTTAATTTAATTATCAAAGTATTAACTAAAAAATTCAGACTGTTTAATTCAAATAAAAAAAGTATCTGTAAGAACAAATATTTAAAAATTTCTACCATTTACTAAAATTTAAAATAAAAATGAGACACGTAGTAGGTATTTTGTTACTTAAATCTTTTATTATCCTCAATTCCGTGCATTTTTGAAAGTGAATAATGCAAAATGATTATTTTTAATTATTTGAAAAGATTATATTCAATATAAACATTCCTGAAATTTTCTAAAATCATTTTTTTTTTGTAATTATTTTTTATTGTAATTTTCTTTGAAAATAGATTTATTTTTTAACGTTTTATTTCTCATTTACAGTAAAAAATGAATCTGAAAAGGGTTCATTGAGTCAGACTTAAAATATAAGATTTTGCATACCTCTATTAAACGGTATCTTTGAGTTTAATCAATAATTTTTATTATTAAATATCATGGTCATACATTTTTTTTTTAATTTTCATATAATTTTTTATCCCGGTACAATACTAGCTAATATAATAAAGCAAGTAATTGAAATAAATTTTAAAGTTTCTGATATTTAATCATTGATCAATATCTAGTAAATTCAAATGGAATTTACAAATCTCAAAATTACGTTGATTTTTGACTAGTTTACTGAAACAAAACTCCTTTGAAAAAAGACTAATCAGTTTCAAGAAATATATTTTCTAAAAGCAACTTAATTATGCTATAAAATGACAAGAGACTAGTGAAATCTCAGTGCATGCATTAATGAATTTTATTAATTCTTATTCCGAAGTTAAGGAGGAATTGGATTTATCCAGGGATATCATGTTTTAACGGATTTCAGATTAAAAAAACAATTAATGCTCATTTTATTTCTACATAAAATTTATGAAGGCATACATTTTTTATTATTTACATCAGCTATGCAGAAAAAGGGAGAAAAATGATGAATTATTTTATTCAATGTACTGAAAAGAATAATACAATTTCCATTTTAATGAGTTCATTCAAAAGCAGCTCTTTCCAATACGAAATAAATACAAAATAGTTTCAATTGAAAGTGTATTACATAACGTCCACCCAAATACGCAAACATATTTGTTTTCTTTTATTATTATTCTGAATATGTTACCTTCAAATATACTGTTAATGCAAGTAATTGAACTATTAATCATAAACAGTTCTACCTTCGTTGCAATCATTCTATTACAAAACGTTGCACCATAATTTAGTTTTAATCAGTGAAACCAAATTATTGTCAAACGTTTTTCCACAGAAAGGTTACAACTAATTTAGCACCATTTTACGGTGAACTGTCGAACCATAACTTACCGTTTAAGTATACGAAATTTTTCTTTTTCATAAATTATCTGAAGACACAAAACATGACAGAGAAACATTCAGACCTTGCTAGGAAAAAAATAATTCACTGAATCTCTTTGACGCACGTTTTACGCTGTGCACTGATAGTTGCCATTCTTATGTTAATCTTTAATCGCACTTCCAGATGAATGACCCAGTGTATACAAGATTGGTTTTGGAAAATCTCCAAGAAGAACTCGGATATATATTTAAGTGAATAAAAAATGAAGGTGTCTGAAGAATTCTAATTCTTTTATTTATTTTAAGAAAATGTCTTTGGGGAGATATGATTTAGAAAGATTCACTGACGAAATGGAAAAAATAAAAATGTAGTAGTTAAGCAAAATATTTTAAAAAGATAATTCTTTTCAAAATCATCTTGAAAAGAAAAAAAAAATAAAGATAAATATTTTGAAATGTGCTATTGCGAAATTTTAATTTTGTAGTTACACATTTGTATTAAGGTACACATATGTAGATACGTAACAGTATAATAGAAATAGTTATTTTGTTTCGATGCTTGCTATGTCGGCAAAAAGAATTTTAATTTGTCATAATAATGCTAACAGTTAACTTGTGCACCAAAAAAAAATAACTACAGCATGTTTTCATGGCAATATGTTTATCTGGAAAAAATTAAAGATGCCTTGATGTAGATGTGAAAGTAATTTTGGGGAGGGGATTAGTTTTAGAAAAGATAAAACAAAGCATATTTAACTTAAACAAAATGTACAATAAATTAAAACGTTACCCTAAGACGAAATAGTCTTTCTTTTTTTTCTTTTATTTCTTTTTTATTTTTTACTAGGCTCTCCTTATGAAAAATCCTCCATCCTATGAAAAATCCTCTTGTGCACCTGCAACAAGAATACTTACAAAATAAGAATATACGAAATTTGGCACGGTGAGTTTTATAACGCACGTTCTACATTGGAGAGCATTTACCGAAATTCGTAACTGATGGGGGATAGGGGCCAAAACTTTCTTTTTTCATATCTTGCGTAATCTCCCCGTAGAAAAGCGGTATCCATAAAATTCTTGCTGTAGTATACAGCACTCAGGAAACCTAAAAATCGATTTCGCAACATTCCGAATACAAATCTCTAAAAAGGATACGTGTGAAAAAAAGAGGGAGGGCGGACATTTTTTTTAAAGAAAAGTAGAATATTATCTATAAAATTCTGTACTTAAAATTTAACAAATATGAATCTTATGCTAAAGCACAGCTTGTGTATAATTCAGCACTTGTTGTAAATTTATTTGTTAGAATTGCATGTAAATAAAAGTACACTACTTTCTGCTAACCTCATAATTTTGCAGATCACATTTCATGGTTTTCCTTGTTTTAGCCAGATTTTCATCTTTCTCTCCGATTTTTCCAATTAAAATAAAGTTTCCTGACTATTCCAGAATTTTTAAGGGATTTCAACTAATCACATGTTAGATTATCCACACGGGCGTCTCCATGAAATCATGCGATATCATTTAAGCGTACAATTCAACTGCCAACATCATAATTTCTAAATTAAAAGTCAACTTTTCTTTTTATGGTATTGGATATCTTGATTTCATTAGGTTTCTATTGGTCAAAGCAACCCTTCTCGTCTACGTTCAGAGAAACGGATTTTAGATTCTCTTCCGTCCAAGAGAAATTGACAAGGAACCGTTCTGTTACGGTGCAAACACGTCAAACCGTTAACAAAAAGCACTCAAAAGAAACTGATGTTTAAAAGATAAAATAATTAAAACTTTTTGCAAAATAACACACATGAAAGGTAATTATCAAATTCTAAACATGTTTTTTCCTTCAGCACTAGTAGAAGTCCGTGCAGAGTCTGGAACTATGTATGGTGTGGATGTATGGGACTGTGTATGGACTTCAATATCTGCTCAAGATCGATTTTTTTTCTATCGAAACACGTGTACAGTTCATAAGTCCCTTTTACGTGTGTTATGTTACAAAGTATTAATTATTTTACATCAAACGTGCTTTTTTTTTTTGGATGTTGGTCGCTTTGAAATATTATCCTGAGAATACCTTTACTGTTTTTAGTCATACACTGGGTCTCTTCTGTCAATGCACGCCTAGAAATGTACTCATGTCCATCTAAATAGTGATCCACCGACACACGAATCTGTTATACGATGGCTGTAAATTCAGTAATGTCAATATAGGTATAAACCAATTTTTAATGAACTTACAAGTTCAATTGCATTGCATTCCATCTATGCAATTACCAGCAATGCTTATAACCTTTTGCCAAATGTCGGAAAGACATCAGAAACCAATGGCAAGGTGTTGATTGTTGATGTAAGAGCTCCCCACTGCGCGGAGTGCAAATGCAACGTTATGAAGTCGAATGAGATTGAAGTCATAAAAGACTCCTGCCATTTCAGTAGAGATATTGTTCCAAGATTTTGCACGGCGGTCGTTACAATAGGAGAGTGACATAGTTTGTAGCATGACAATAAGTGTTGTTGTGGAACACGATAGGAAGTTTGTTTTGCAATAAATGTGGACGTTTGTACCGCATAGCCAGACGCAGATGGTGCTGTAGAAATCGGCAGTAGTTGTATTGACAGTTGTCCTGTACGCATAGCCGTTCCCAACCTTTAACCCCTTTAACCAATCATGCAGCCGTCCTGTACGGCAATCTTCTTTCGCTCCGGTCATCCAGTAATTCTCGATAACCTTCTGTTGCATTTTTGCCACGGGCAACTTCTGCTTTAAGTCAGGACAGCTGATCACCTTTTGTAAACATTCTTTAGAGCAATAGAAACGTGACTCTTCTCTCTGAAGGCCCACAACAACTATCCTTCTAGCTAGATCTACTTCTTTTGCACACTACACATCGACAAAAGCGTCACTTCACCTCTACCATATCCTGTTCGACACCTATCCCATGCCTCTGTCCTGCGAGTTTCTAAGTAAAGTTGCCACTATTTAATTTAGTCCTCGTATATCCTTCAGCTGTCATATCCTGTCGGATGGCTACCATACCCTATCGGATATGATATCCTATCAGATTTGGTATCATACCATATCCTATCGGATATGGCATCGGATATCATCGCTACCATATCCTATTCGTGCATGCCTCTTTTCTGCGAGTTTCTAAGTAAAGTTGCCACTATTTAATTTACAGCCCTCCTATATCCTTCAGCTACCATATCCTGTCGGAGGCTACCATACCCTATCGGACATGATATCCTATCAGATTTGGTACCATACCATATCCTATCGGATATCATCGCTACCACATCCTATTCGTGTATGCCTCTTTTCTGCGAGTTTCTAAGTAAAGTTGCCACTATTTAATTCACAGCCCTCGTGTATATTTCAGCGTGCTCATCCTCCTATTTCAATCTGAAATGAATGGTACGTTCTGAAAGGTGCACGTAAGTTTGTTCGGATGGGATACCCCATCCGGATACGTCCTTATCTTGACCAAACAAACTGCAATGAAATAATTAAAACTTTGTAAAATAACACACTTAAAAGTTACTCATGCATCTGGGCACGTGTTTCGGGCTAAAAAGGTTTCGTTTTTCATCAGCAGAAGTCTATACAATACACAGAACCTGGTTACAGAGAAAGTTGCCAGGTTCTGTACATAAAGTGGTTTCGGGAAAACTTTTCATGCTCGGAGGTCCTGTGCGCACGATACACGTGCCAATATTGACCTTATATGAGTTACCTTTTATGTGTGTTATTTTACAAATTTTAATTATTTCATCTTTTAAAGAAGAGTTTATTTTAAATTGTTTTTTTTTTAATAAATTACACTCTGGGTTGTGTAATACACTTTTAGAACTTTAGCGTTTTATAACATTTTGTGGTTTTTATATTGTCTGGTGCAGCATATCCTACCTATCATGTGACATCAAATCTCAAGCAACCACTCAACCTACCTACTTGAATAATGAGGATGAGTCTGAAAAGAGAATCCTCAAAACTTAAAATTCTTATTTATAAGCCGCATTTAACAAGTTAAACTTCAAAACCTCCAACAAAATCGCAAAAGACGAAAAATGCACACAAAATCATTTTAACTCTAACCGTATAATATTCGAAATTAATATTGCATTTTGGCTTTTCGCTTAGTCGGGAAGTATAAAACGATAAAGGAATGGATTTGAGTTTCCTAAAGCGGTCTTTATTGCGAAACATTTTTAAATTAAAGAAGATATTGGAATATTTCTGAAGACTTACAAAAGATCTAGCTTAAGGTTACTCGATCGATAACTTTTGTTATGCGGAAACACTCTAGTGTATCTGAAAGTTTTTGTTTTGCTTCCATCAAAATACGTGACATATCTAAAATTTTGAATTTTAAAATGCCGAAAAGTTTGTGCCTTTTAATATGGTTGTCAAGGAACTGCGTTTGTATAAAAAAGGGGCTTTCTTCTTTTTTTTTTTCTAAAAAAAATAGCTGGGAAGTATAAACAAAACTGATTTTACAGAGCTGAAAAGGGTATTCATTCTTTTTTTCTACTCTTAAAAATATGCAACCTGTTCGTTATGTTACGCAGCTTTTATTCACAAACGATGCTTTTTTTTTTAAAGAGTGATGGACTAGACGTTTTTGTGTAGAAAAGAATGCGTTGAGCTCTCCAAGAATATTATTCTATGCCATAGCTGCCAGCAATTCATGAATATAATTAACAACCTTTGGTAAACAGCATATCTTGTACTTTTTCAAAGCGATAACCAGCAGATGCATTGAAATTTTACTATTTTATAAGTCAAAAATTACTGTTTACAAAAAATGTTTAATTATGTTCCGAAATTGTTGGCATCTATGGTCTACAGCATCATACAGGGTGCCTAATAATTGACCAAAAATGTGAAAATGCAATAAATATTTATTGGAACGTCATACTGACGAAACATATGATGACGCAAGACTACACTAAATACAGCACTAGACAGACACGCAAGACTACAGCACTAGACGGACACGAACTGCATGCAGTTTTTAGTAAAAATTCGCGTCTTTGCAAGCAGTTCGCAGCAGTAAGATGCCGAATTTGAACATCAAATAGAGGATTTCATTTCCTGCTAAGATTTCTTCTATTTCTGCTGAAATTTCGGCTATCACTCTGCGAATTATTCATTGATTATTATTCAGAGTTTTGGACAACTTTGATCTTATAGGCTTTTGACATATTATTGCAACTAGTGGGACGCACTTCGAAACTCTTGTGTATTAAATCAGAATAAGTGTGTACTTATACGTGAAGTAAATATTTTTCTTTTATCTCTTCTCAAACTCTTTTACTAAACAATTCAAATTTTTGGTTAATTGCTTGGCACCCTGTACTTTCAACTGTAGGTCAAATCAAAAACTGCTGTCACTGTGTTCACAGTTAAATTATGCACCTTCGACTAAAAAATCCCATTAATCCTACTGTCGGTGTAAGAAAATACTCAACCTCTTGTAAGTTTTATGATAAAAATAGTGACAACAGAAATAATGTTAAAATATAAATTCTAATAATATAAGTTGAGCTATTTTACATTTTGCAGGATTAAAGTGTAAAAGAAAAATTTTGGAGATACGATACTGTAGAAATCTTCAAAAAGTGAAATATACCGTTGGAGTGGACTTTATCTGACAAACTGTGTTTATGAAACAACCCACTTAATATAAAAATACAGTAAACTCAGGATATAGTGAACCTACGGCCAAAAGGTTCACTATATCCGGGTGAACCACGGATATAGTGACATAGTACTGATTTCAAACGTGAAATACTGAATTCAAACCATTAGTCCCGATTCAGATACAGTATCTCTTTTCTCCATAGGGGCACTTCGGTTTTAGTGAACTTCCGATACAGTGGTTGAAATTTGATGGTCCCAAGAGGTTCACTATAATCGGAATTGACTGTAATAGAGTCGACCCCATTAATGGAATATCGGTTAAAAGAATATTGCGCTTAATCTAATAAATTTGCTGTGTACCAAAGCGTCGTGAATTTTATCTATATAATCCCGGATTTCGTGGCAGATTGGCTATTGGGGAGAGTCAGAGAGAGAAATAAATTGAAACTACGATTATATATATATTTTCAAATCCTGCAAATGTATTCGCTCTGATTTAAGTAAGAGAAAGATAAAGCTTCTCAGAACGAATATAGTTAAATCTTCTCACTGTAATTAAAATGCTACAAGAAAAAATAATGCAGATATACACCAGCTTTGGTTCATTAAGTCATCAACACATTTATAGGTATGGATAATATAGATGATGTAACCTAAAGTCTGTAACTGTCGGAAGACTTCTGAAGAAAGTAAATTAAGATTTCACAAGAAGTATCAGCATATAGTAAAACGACACTGTTGGTTTAATGAGGGGGATAACGAAATTTAATCATGGTATTTCCGGTTACTGATTTTTTTTAAGTAAATCAGTCATGAATACGTCTTCATCTTTACAGAACGTCTAGAAATGCTTGTACTTCATCTGGACTTATGCGTTTAGATTATAGAGTGAATTCTTCTAGCAAATTGACAACCTCTCTAAATGAATTTATGCATTGTTTGCATGCTTTATCTTCGTCTGAAAATGTGTTTAAGCATTCAGGTTAAAACATCTCACCAAAACACACCAATACTTATCGAGTTAAATCAGTGAAAAGGTACATGAATGTACAGCTGCTGAAAAAAAGGCCCACTTGCTCTTCATTTGGCCGTCTTTCGTCGTAGTGCAAAGTTATATATACCATTCGTTTGCAAATAACGTGTACTTTAATTTTATAGTAATTTAGTTTGCATGATGTGGCATCTTCATATTTAATTCTCCATCAACTTCGTTTTTTTTTCAATGTTATCATAGAACTTCATTAAACGACAGAAAACCTTCAAATTATCCTAAATATATATTTTGAACAATTTTCTACGATAATTTCCGGAGATATCGCGAATTATTTTGCGAATTTAAGGGACTTTCCGCAAATTGAGAAACATTATTTGTAGGTTCCGAACTTTTCGCCTTTCGTTAATTTTACTCGCGTGAGTTAAAAGAAATAAATATTATGTTCACGGAAAATACTGTTTCTAGTCTTAAAGTTTTTTGTACTAAGAATATCAGGTGTAGAATTTAAAATATTTACTCAGCTGTCCAAATGACCAGTGAGTCCATAACTTCCTTGATTCGTACACATGATTTAAAGGAAAAATGCAAAACGACAGCTCACGATTTTGAAAATCTTTCTAATTTTGAAATCGTTATTTTCTCTTGAAGGTTCTCTTAAACAGATGAAATGTTGCAAGGCGTGAGAGGCTGTTTGTTCTCTGTTCTTCTGACTACAATCATGGATGTTATTCAGCTATGGTCGAACTTGAGGAATGGTTTCATGATTGAAATTTATTTGTTTGAATTTCATGTAAAAAACACAATTCCTTTTTAGCCGACCCAATATTATCACTGTGTTTGTTAATGCACATTCTTCATTTAATATTATCGTCTGCATTGTGCAATATTCTTGACAAATAAGACTTTTGCCGGTACTTTAATTTATAGTCAGGTGAAAATTTAGACAGAAAAACCTGATTTTGAATGTTTGATAAAGTATGTGGAAGTTCAAAGACCTGATGTTTCCAATATTAAAAAAGGTAAAATTGATGCCTGGAATGTTGAGGATGTCAGTTTTTCAGAAATAGGACGTTGAATTGGAAGACATACATCTACTGCATCTAATTCTATATCTGAGAAATATTTTATTTGGTGGGATATGGGAGAGGACGCAACAATAGACGCTTTCTAGAATCACCACCGAAATGTAAAAACCTCTAATTTATTTGCTTCAAAATTTGCCCAAAAGAATCTAATTTACGTTTATTTTACGCAATTTTCAAAAAATTGTAACTTACTAAATTTATATATGGTCCCTTTTTTATTTAACACGTTTTATTTAATATAAATTAAACTAATGAACTTGGAATTTTGCACAACCATGTAAAATAACTTTTTTGCATGTATTTCCATCAAAATTTGTCTAGGTTGCTATTCATAATTTTTTTGAATATTAATTAATAATTCATAATTCATTAATTTTTATTAAAAATTATAAAAATAGTAAATTATGTTTGGGTCCTTTAGTTCTAATAGTACGAATAAAAGTCAGTTTCTTATTATCAATATTATATGAGATATGAATTAAAGTAGGAAAAAATATTTTAACATAGGAGGAGGGGAATTTTGGGTTCTCATAACTTACTTATTTTCCATTCATATTTATTGAAAATTGGTATCCGGGGTTAAAAGAGCTAAATTTTTGAAATATGATGTGAAATCTAGGGGTTGCTATGGGAAAAAAAAAGTTAGTGCGAATTTTTACTTTGGAGACAGCCCCTTATGCAATTTTCATGTATCGCAAATTAAAGTGTACGTCAATCCCAAACGATTGGTATATGTAACTGTTCTATACGACGAACGACGGCTAAATGAAGTACAAGTGGGCCTTTTTTAGGGCAGCTGTACATATCTATAACTATATCTATCTATCTATCTGTGTCTATCTATCTGTGTATTATATATATATATATATATATATATATATATATATATATATATACTAGCTGAAGTACCCGTCGTTCACGGGTTAGTACTGAATGCAAATTTCTAAAAAGCAAGAACTTTCGTCAGCATTGTAGGAGTACACAGAATGGATGTAGTATGTTGCCAAAGTAAAGAAAGCGAAGTTATAATTTTTATGTATTGTTAAAATATTATAGGTAGAGTAACTAAGTAATATTATTTCATTCGCTTTATTCGTAATTATGTGATGCGCGAACGAATATTTACGGGTATTGAAATAATTTTCGCAAAATCTCAAAATCTAATCAACATCTCTGAAAAATTGGATGCCTAGAATTTAAGTTGAGTGACAACCTATCATGTCACCCAATTTCGTTTCATTCCCTGCAGTCTTTATTTCGTAATGCTGGAACAAAATTTTAGCATTTTAAAACGATTTTCGCAAAATCTCAAAATGTAATCAAAATATTTTAAAAATTCAACGCCTATCCCAGACAGCACATAAGCTTAAATTAAGCTTGACATTTCCTTGAATTTGACGTATTAATACAAGCTTGACTTTAGCTTGATTTTAGCTTTCGAAAGTGCGCAGTGATGACGCCATCTGTGAAAGAGAATGGACATTAATTGTCTAGCGTTCCTCAAATTTGCTGAAAGTTCGTAAAAGATTTGTTTTATTTTATTACCAGTGCCATATTACCGGCAGGGCAAACGGGGCAACTGCCCAGGGCCTACAGATTTTAGGGCCCAAAAATCTTACATATTACACTTTTGTAGTTTTAAAATAAAATTACAAAGGATAAAAAAAATTCAGAAGTTAAATAATTTTTTTAATTATAAAGTATGAACAATGAAAATAATTCAAATTTACATTTGCATAATTTAATTTAAACTTATTTTTAATTCTTCGAAATACTCTATATCGATATAGCAGACCAATATGTAGGAAAATAACTAACCATATTTGTAAAGAGAATTTTTAGCGTTAAAAAATAGCAAAATTTTTCAATTATTTGTTATTTTAAGAAATATTTACAAAAATGACTAAAGTGTTTTTATTCCATACATGTTAGGAACTGTGATATAGCATTTCGAAGTAGCGTTTAATTATCTGTTTCTTTGATTTCAGATTACTTAACACAAAATTTGTGTTAAGTAAGTAAACCCATTCTATATTTCCAAATATGGAAATTCTTCAAAATAAAATACAATTATACTACGAAATTGATTTCAAAATCAGTCGTTTGTCTCGATTTTGGCCAGCAGTATTGCTCATGAGTGTTGCGGTACTTAAAGTTTTAAAAAGTGTGCTGCTCTTAAGGTTATATTATGTTTATTTCCCTATTAGTAGAGTCTCTAAATCACACATAACATTATTTGAATTTTGATGCATCCCATGGAAAAAAAAATAACCTATGGTCCACTTATCAATCTGGCCAGAAAACGGCGTGTTAGTCACTTCAAATTTTAGTCATAGCTGCGCGAATCTTGGTAGCTGTACGGATAGCGCGCTCGCCTCCCAACCGAAAGATACCGGGTTCTATTCTAGCCACGAACACTTGATGGAAACAGATTAAATTAAATTGAAATTTCAGCGTAGAAGGGGAAAATGCGTGGCAAAGTAAAATATGTGGGGCGAGTTCGCCGACCGGCGCCCCGGGTATTTAGGAAATTTTTTTTACGAAAATATTTTAAGCTTGAAATTAAGCTTGCTATGTCAAGCTTAATTCAACCTTTAAATGTCACGCTTAATGCAAGCTGGGCAAGTGTAAACTAGAACACTTGATACAAGCTTGCATTAAGCTTACACGCTTGAAATTTTCAAGCTTAATTCAAGCTTATTGACTTGATAAATCAAGCTTGCTGCAAGTTTGATGCAAGTTTGCTGTGCTGTCGGAGATAAATTAAGATTAGCAACTACCTATCATATCAGTAAATTTCGTATCATTCGTATTAGTCGTTATTACGTGATGTTTGAAGAAACATAAACGTATTTTGAGAGAATTTTCACAAAATCTCAAAATCTAATAAAAATGTTTAAAAAATTGGACACCTATAGTTTATGTTGAGCAACCATTTATCATGTGAACAAATTTCATATCATTCGCTTTAGTCGTCATTACGTAATGCGGGAACAAAGATTCACCCAGTTTTAAAAGATTTTCACAAAATCTCGAAATCTGATTGATTTTTTTTTTTAGTTAGATGCTTATAGTTTAAGGTGAGTGACCACCTATCATTTCACCAAATATCATTTTTTCACCTTAACAGTTATTACGTGATGCTTGAACACAAATTTACGCAGTTTGAAATGATTTTCGCAAAATCTCAAAATCTAATCAAGATTTTTTTTTAACTCGACGCCTATGTTTTAAGTTGAGTGAGCACTATCATGACACCCAATTTCATATCATTCGCTTCAGTCGTTGTTACGTGATGCTTGAACACAAATTTACGCAGTTTGAAAGGATTTTCGCAAAATCTCAAAATCCATTCAATATTTTTTAAAAATTCGACGCCTATGTTTTAAGTTGAGTGACCACCTATCATGATACCCAATTTCATATCATTCACTTCAGTCGTTTTTACGTGATGCTTAATAAAAAAAAGCGTCACGGACAGAATTACAGAACGACAGAATGACAGAATGACAGATAGACAAACTTTTTTTCGTGCTTTTTTTAGGGTCACATCGGATTCCCGGGTGCTTGAAACGGATAGAAATCGCAAAATTTTTTAATTCGAAGAAATGTACAGACAAAAGTCTAATTTTATTTATAATGTTATTATTTTATCGCAATTCTCGATAACTGAGTATATCAGTATTAGTATAATTCTGTTCTATTCATTAAACCAACGAAAATAAATAGTTGACCAAAACACTGACCTAGGCGTTTATTCCTAAAGCGACGATCATAGACATGCACAATAACTTGCTCAGCTACTTAAAATATACAGGATTTAATGGTATCAATTGAAAATTTCAGGAGATTACGCGTAAGTAAATATAAAATTTTAATTTTTAAAAGCCTCTTGTACAAAAAATGCCAACTAGTGAAGTGTGCCCCATACATTAATTAGGTGACGTACAAAATTTCAGCTTTTTATCATACACGGATATTCGTATAAACAAAGTTGAAAACTTTTTTTTTGAGGGTCGCATCGGATTTCCTTGTACTTGAAACGGATAGAAATCGCAAAAATTTTTGAATTGCAAGAAATGTACAGACAAAAGTCTAATTTTACTTATATAGATATTTATAAATGAAATTTTCAGCCTGACGAACCAACTGTGTAAAATTTATAAATTCATAAGCTTATAAATGTGCTTTTAGTTTCAATGCACGTAACATTTATTTGTAAAATGATTATCATACTCCCTAAAAACAATTCATAGATATACATTCCGTACTTCATTATAAAACTAAAATAACGCTAGATTGAAAAAAATAAAATAATTGTTAGTAAATTTTAAGTATTTTAATTTTTTTTTACAATTCATGATGAAGAATACCGATAATTTAAACAGACTATCTAAAGATGATTAATGAGTAATGGAAATAATGTGGACAATCTTAAAAAATAAAATATAGGTAAAATTAGCAGCGAAATATTAATGTTCTAAATACTTATAATTATGCGAAAGAAAAGACAATACTATTTGCAGTAGCATTTAATTATGACAGCGTTTTAAATATATATTATCCTATACAAATTAATTAAAATCATAAGAGAACAGTCAGTAAAATAAAACTTCGGGCTTCTCCAGAGACAAAAATAATTCTTGCTCTTTCATTTACGAATTATACGAACAGATAAAAGTGTATGCCAAAGGTTTCTTCTAATTTCTTCGCATGCGTTTCTTATGTTCTACTTTCTGCCATATAAGAAAAAAAATCTTCTCCCAAGCTATTTTATGAATATTTAACACCTGAAGAAGCATGTATAGTTTTATTTATCTTTTGCACATGCTCATAAGAAAATTATTTCACTTTAATTGAACAAATATAAGTTTTTAAGTGTAATATTGTATTTATGTGTTGATTGGCTATAGATATATATATGCTCTGACACCCAAGCCCGATCTAGGCTTGGGCACTGTATTGTTATTTAAGTCGAACCCGCTGAACGGAATAGTCAATTTGCTTGGAAAAAAATATTTTAAAAAGCAGGGTATTCTATTATCCGGGTTCGGATTGACTATATTATTCAGTTTCAAATTGACTGTATTTGACCATATTTATACCGTATATATCGGTTTGGAGCATTGAAAATGTATTACTTTAAGCGGGATATTCTTTTAACCGCCGATATTCCAGTAAGCGATTTTTACACTGTTGTGCTCGGGCTCGACATCATGAGAAATATGTCATTTATTAAGCATATTCAATTAAAAAATGACTAATTGCTTTGGGATATCTTAATGATATTTTTATAGCTAATTAGAATGTTTAATAGTATATTATTTGTTTTAACAATGTTTAAGAAGTTATTTTGTCGCTACACGCTTATAAAACAGAACTAAACTCGATCCTTAGGAACTAAATTAGCTCCGAAGGATTTGAAATCGGCCCGAGATGATTTATGGGATGATTTAGGGCTCATTTTTAAAATAAATTTTTTAAAATGAGCCCTAAATCATCTGTAATACATATATATATATACACAGATATGTAATTTCACATTCCAAAATCGACTGTTTCATTAAAAATGAATTAATAATTTAACTTTTCCAAAAACTATATTTCTAGCTTAACCAGTTATATTTCTTGATTCACGACTTCTGTAATAAAATGCTTTTATCCGATATAAAATGCAAATATTCATTTTACGAAATTACAATAATAATTTACGCAGCCTTTGATAAATTATCATAATACGAATCAATATCCACAGGAGAGGAAATTTGAAACCCCTCTTTTAATCCTTTGATCTTCTGAAATACAGCGATGAAAGCAGATTGTAGGAGAAAAATGCATGTTTAGCGAATTTTCTGATATTGTTATTTTATTATCAGCTTCCTCATCTTCGTATTAAAGCGAAGCTTGTTTTCTAAGGTGCTTAGATTTGTTAGAAGCGCCATCTGTTGAGGCAATTTAAAATCAAAGCGTGATTTCGCTTAATGCACTTTAAATTGATGTAAATTCGGTTATTTTTAAAAACTTAATTTCATGGAAATCTCATGGAAATCATGAAAATTACCTCCTATTAAAATCTGGATTTAACTATTTATTTTAAATCCATCACATAAAAAAGTCACTCAGAGTCCCTGTCATTTTTTAAAGGTATAAAACTGGATTGAATTTGCCGTTTTTCCTCACTTTAGTCATTAAGGGTGTTATTCGAAGAAACAAAATCCCCCCCCCCCCCCCCCAAGGACTTTGTTAACAAAGGAAATAAACTAATCGTGCAAGGAACTCGTAAAAATTCAGGATGGTTCTTCATAATCTGCATCATATACCGTAATAAATGAAACAACAGTCCTTTATGGAACTTTCTGAAAATTTTCCAGCATGGAGTTGCACACCAAAAATTTTTGAAAAATGGTACATCCTGCTAAATTTTTGATTTTTAAGAATTTTTTATTTTCGAAAGTTACGTATCAGATTTCTTAAAAACTGGGAATTATTCGAAAATCCCCGGGAATATGTAACATGGTTGAAACATTATGCAAAAGGAAATATGAAATTATTAAAGATATAATAAAAAATAAAAAACTTTTTTTTTCGGACACCAGTACTCAATTTTTCAGATTATTTTTTGCTTGTTTATTGATGCAGCATTTTGGAAATCCAATACATGTGATTAATTTCAGAAACGACAAATCCTTCCTGTTAACTTTAAAGTAAATAAAAGCATATTAAAAAAATTGATTATTAAAAAAATATGCAGAAAATATTAGATACTTGACATTGTTTGATTACTTATGAACCGGAAGATTTCAAAAATTAATTTCTGAAGACCTTTTTTTTATATTGGAAAAATAGATTATATCTAAAACATTTAATTAATTAAAGTTTATTTCAACGGTATTTATTAATAGAAATTTGCTTACGTCAAATATAAACTTGAAAAAATATTTTCAAATTAATTAAAAAGATGAAGATTTTAATTCCTTTTGAGACATTGAGATAAAATGGCTTTTCTGTAATCAATGTCATATTTTTATCAATAATATTTTTTTTTAAACTAAATACGTTGTCATCTAGGTTTTAAATTTCTAGTTAATCGATAAATTTATATCTCTGGAAACATAAGTATGGATTGATATCTTTAACATGTTTTTAAATAACTGAACACAGTAAAGAAGCATTCTTTAAGGATGCTATGCGCATAAAAATATAAAAGAATCTTATGTATATAACCACCTTAAATTCTGAAAAGAAAAATTCTAAAGTTGGCATTTCTTTTTATTTTGCATTCTGTGTAAATTTTTTATACATTTTAGGGGATAATTCTAGATTTATACTGGAAGATTCCAAGTTTCAAATACTTAACATAATTCTGGAATTATCCATTAGCGGAAAAAATTATAATTTATAAAATTGGAAAAACAAATATGTAAGGATTAAGAATTCACAGAAAAGAAATGATACATGTACATGTGTATATGCAAAACTGATTTAAGTGAGATAGATACAGTATAATAAAATTGTAATATTAGATTTTTTTATAAAGAATTATTTAAAAAAAGATTTATTGAAACGTTTGTTTTCTTTCATTAAAGTTGAAAGTTATTTATCTTGGTAATGACAATCATAAAGAAAGCGCATTGTAAATATTTTTCTTTCTACGGGATATAATTCAATTGAAAACTATTTTTTCATCAAGCGAAATTAAATCTAAGAAAACCACGGGGGAACGAGATAGGGAGGATTTGAATAATAAATTTCAGTGTCATGAAAAACTTCCTTAAAGTTCCAAAAATATTTAATTCAGCGGAATAGTCGAGGCACTTTTCTTCGGCACGTTTCCTGCCTCTCTCCAAGGAAGTGAAAATAAGATAATCACAAATTTCACAGTACTGACCTCACAAAATTCATTTTCCACCTGCATTTGGCATTAATGAAATTTTAATGCAGAATTTAAAAAATCGTTACACAGATGGGGTAAGTTCTTAATCTCATTTCCAATTAATGATTTTTTAAAACTGTAAACTTGTTTTGCGATAAATTTCTGAAACACAAAATGGTCATTAAGTTTTTTGCAATACTTTAGAGCTTTTTTCTTTCTTTTTAATAGGTCATAAATCAATAGAAGGTATAAATCAAAATAAACTGCGAATATATCGGTAAAGAAATGCAAAATTTACCATGAGCAAAAAGCATCTTAAACAATCAAGCCCAAGGCGGGAATTGAACCCCAATCTAAAGTGGGCCACAATGGTGTTTTAGACACTACACCATCTAGGTAGCATTTTTTACATTCTTGTTTCTTTCATAAAACAAATTTAACTTAGTTGCTAAAATATTTTGATACGTTTATTTCTATATCAATTGAAAACAATTTCAAATTCCTGACTCAGATACCTGAATATACACATCCAAGCTATTTTAGATATTCGAAAATATTTAGATTTTTCTTTTTTTTACAATCTACGCTGCAATCTTATGAAAAAACTACCTGCATGTCTAACTATAAATTTTAGGATTAAAACTAGTGTGTACAGAGAAATCTAATCTCTTAAATATTTCTGCATAATTTTCCTCTGAATGTTTCAAAAATCTTGTAAGTTTATCTTGTTATATTTTTTATATCGGCGCACAGCTTCACTAGTGAAGAGACGTTCTAAAGTTTTAAGTGTATGTGATTATTTTACTTGGAAACTTAAAACTCGACAATTTTTTATATCAAGTGGCCGTGAGATTCCTTTAGCTAAAATTAGAAAAAACAGAATATTAGAATAAGCAATATAAATCACCGCGTGCTATAACAATCATCGATTCTCCGAAAATTCAACTTTTATGCTACGCACACTTGCTTTTCTTATGCTAATCTTTAATCATGGCGTTAGATCAAGGATGTCGCATACATGATTGGTTTTGGAAACTTGCCAAGATGGACTCAGATTTATATTTGAGCGGATAAAATATGAACGTGTCTGTACAATTCCCATTTCCTTATTTTTTAATAATTTCTTTGATGCAGTGGTTTCCTCAGTACGTGCACTGACCCCTGAAAAAGTGAGCATTTTTTAAAAACCTTTTTGTATATTCTTTTGAAGAATTATTTTACTTAATTTTGATCTCGCCGAAAGTTGTTTCTTGAAACCAAAGATGTAACTTTGAAACAAAACGTAAGTAAAATAGGTTCAGATACATTATATTTATTAAATGTTAAAAAAAAATTACCATTTAGAATTTATGTATGCGCGTGTTTATATAATACGTATAAATAGTTAGATAGATAATTATGTTAGAAAATATAGAAAAGTACTCACGAAGTTTTAGTTTATTTTTTAATTTAACTATAAACCAAGAGAAAGCTGATAATACAAATTATCTCTAAACTAAAACCTGTATGATACATTATTTTGCAGATTTCTTGAAAGATTTGTGATGATGTTTGAAATAAAATATATTAAACTTCAAAATAAATAGAATTTTAAACTGCATAGTTCAATTTTCTGATAATATTTTATAGAAATAATTCATTAATAGTACTTATATAAAATAAAAATAAATCGAACAAACCAAAAAATAACATCATGATATCAACACATAAAAAAATATCTTTCTAAAATTTTCAACAATACGACTTTAGAAAATTCCATGAAATTTTTGTTTTTCATGCTATTTTGATGAAAAGGTCGATAAAAATGAGCTCTATTTCTCAAAGCTTTCTTTATTGCGGACAACTTTCCAATTAAAGAGGATATTGGAATCTTTTCTAAGAAGTGAAAAGATCTCTTTTAACGTAAAAGCGATCGATAGCCTTTGTTATGGTGAAACGTCATTATGTGTATTGGGTGAGTTTTAGTTTACTTTCAAAATACAGGGAAATTTTTGCGATTATATAAACAGCAATGAAAAGTAGTTTCTGCGATTTTCTGGAATTTTCTAAACTCGTTCTGGAACAATTTGTAAAAAAAAAAAAATAAAAATGTGTATATATATTTGCGAATGATTTTCTATAAAGTCATTAAAAATTGTTAGATTCTTTGAAATGTGAGAAAGTTTATTTAAACTTGTTGTTCGTTTTCAGTTTTTATTTCTTTCATAACAAATCTCATAGGAGAATAAAATGTTCTATTGTATTTCAACTTTTTGAAATCTGCGTTAATTTTTTTGTTAATGCATTTTGAAAGAAAAAAAACTAATAGCACACACTGAGTAAAATAATAAATTTATGAGTTGTTTGACCATCATATTGAAAGGTAAAAAACAATAAGAGTTACACAAACTGTTGTGAAGTTATAAAAATCAAATGTAAGCAATATTTTAAATTTTGTATTCTAACTTACTCAAACATAGGGTACTTAGACAAATAATTATTATTCAGTAGATACAGTACGTAGTTAAACTGTAATTTACGGCGCATAGCTAAACTGTAAAAACTATAGATTGAGAAATGTATCAGTATTTAGTAATGGTATTAGAAAGTTAAATTTTACAAAGCGAAGACTAATGCAATACAGCGAATGGTACCTAAAGTTTAACTTTCGCATTAGCTAATATTTTGAAACCTTGCGTTAAATTTTGCATTTTTTTAAAATTTATCTTTCAGATGACGTTACTACAGTCTACATTAATTCGCCAAAAATTTTATTAGTATGATTGAAATTTTAAATATATTTAATTGGAGTTATTTTGAAAAAGACATTATGAACTAATCCAATTTTTTTCTAACAACTATTTCTCAAAAACAAACGTTGTGATAAATGTATAATAATATTAAGAAGGCTGTCGCTATTTATCTTACATAGTAAAATACATTATCATTTTTATTATTTAAAAATAATATTATATTAACTTTAAACTAAATTTTATGCGAAAAAAATAAAGATATGCAGAATATACTTAGAACTGGTTATTTTATTTTAGTTTCAAACTGTAAAGTAATATTTTCAAATATAAACTTTGATTATATTTCTGCCTATATCTATTGAACGAGAAGCAATATGTGTTTTCAAGACATGTCACCCTTGCTTTACTATATTGTAACCAAAGTGTGTGTATGTTTTAAGCACTATTTAATTATAAAAATCTAATTTTTCATATCTGATGGCTTATTTTAAATTTTTAGCGATTTATTGTTTCTTAAACTTACAGAAGGTATTTTCAACGCACTTCTTCATTAAAAATAATCGTTTTTCTTAAAAATATGTAAGTAAATAGTAAATAAATAAATAAATAATAATAAACATAAAAATATAAGTAAATAAAAATAAAAAGTTACAAACATTTTCAAAATTTTACTTGCACCATCAACACATCAGCATAGGTTGAAATAGCTTAATATCAAAGGAGAACTTCTGTTATCTTTGCTCGCTTAGCATGTAAATAAAAAAGAAAAAAAGATAGAATGAAATAATTTTAAAACGCCGTAAAATTCTTTCCACTGTTCAGAATTATTGTTCCAGTCTTTTGACAACATTAAAAAAAACCTTAATAAACCAGTTTTTTTAGTTATCAATATCAATATTATTTATAAAATAATACTCTTAAATTTTGTTTGATTACGTTGAAGGGGATTAAATTTATATATAACGGGTGATTCAAAATAGATGTTAAGGCGATTATTTTTTAAGAGCCGTAAGTGATCGAAACATACTTTCAACTAGAAAAATTCGTCAAATTAAAAGTATATTTCAGATAGGGCATTTTTGTACTGGATTTTGTATACATATTAAAATAAGAAATTTAATTTTTATACGGTCCCTCCTTTCGTACACTTTATATTTAGAAGAATGTTGCTCTTTGCCTAAGAAAATCAATAAAACAAATTCCGTGTCTCTATGTCGAATAGTTTCCGAGATATATCAATGTCGCCAAGCAATAACAAGATGTGATGTGAAAGTGAGAAACTTATTTTTTGCCAAGTTCGGCAATATTTCGCTAAACCTCTTCCTTAATATTTGACGTATTTTGGACATGCCGAAAACAATGACCATTCACAATTGTGTAAAGCTGGGTGCAGATTTTAATGTATTGTCTTTTTGGTGATCCTGTTAATAAACTGCAAAATGTATTTAGTCGCAAATGTAGGCAAATATGTTTGGTCGATCGCTCTTAAAAATTTTCCATACACCGACCAGTTCAAGTAAACTAAACCTGTTCATTTCACGAATTTGAACGCATTTAATTGTCAACAATGGGGTCGTTATTAAACTTTTTTCAACTCATAGTTGGTCCCCCAAAGTAAAGATTTTTTCGCTTGAAAACCAACGCCAACACAACAGGTAAAGTGGTGTAAGTCATCATTTTTAAAAATAATTTTTTTGGTAATTATTTCACATAAAGACATGAGATTTGTTTTATTAATTTTCTTAGGCAAAGAGCAACATTCTTCCAAATATAAAGGGTAGGAAAGGAGGGACCGTATAAAAATTAAATTCGGTATTTTAATAAGTACACAACCCCCAGTAAAAATGCCCTGTCTGAAAGCTCCTCTTAATTTGAAGAACTTTTCTAATTGGAAGTATGTTTCGATCACTTACGGTTAAAAAAATTATCGCCTTAACATCTAATTTGAGTCACCCGGTATATATATATATATATATATATATATATATATATATATATGGAAATAGTTATGATCTACGCAATACAATATGTACTATTAGTAATATTACCTCTTTATATACCTATGATTTTAAAGATCTATTTAACAATATTCCTCTTGACGATCTTTACAATGTAATTAATGAATTATTTGAAACTTGTGTTAACCATATTCAGCTCCCTTCCCATGTTGATGTAACTTATTTCAGTTGTCTATCTAAATTTATTATGTATAATAATTTTATTCTACATAACAATAAAATATATCTACAAAATCATGGTATACCACAAGGTGGTTCAGCATCTAGTTACCTTGCAGATCTTTACTTATATTACTATGAAAAAGAATATACTAATACCCACATCATTCTTAAACGATATATAGATGATATCTTACTTGTAAACACTACTAATAATAATAACATTATCTTCCCCATAAAATATCCATCTACTCTGGAATTAATTAAAAATGATATGCTTAACAATTCTGTTAGTTTTCTAGATCTAAGTATCTCCATCACTCCTAGAAATAGCCTTTGTTTCAATATATATGATAAGCGTAAAGATTTTAGCTTTAAACTAAATAGCTTTACTCATTTTTCCTCCTGCTTACATAAATCTGTATTTCGCAATATCATCTATAATCACTGCTGTAGAATCAAGTTTCTATGTTCTGATGATTTTAAAGTCTCCAATTTTAAATCTCTATTTCTGTCTGCTAGACAATACAACTATCCCACTAAGTTCCTAAAATCTATTATATACAATTCTTGATAATGATGTGTCTAATGTCTTTGTTAATTTACTGGAGGTTGGGTGGGGTTTTGGTTTTAAGGTTGTAATTGGATGGTTGGGTCGGGCGGAGGAAGTATTTCTCATAAAAAAAAAGTAATATGTTTAAAAACAATTTGGATGTGTATATGCATGCATATATATATATGGAGAAAAAAAAAAAAAAAAAAAAAAAAAAAAAAACGGGGTTCCTATATTGTGATTATTCTGTCCTAAACATTATTTTTTATTTTTTTCTTATTTACTAGATTAATCTTCTGTCATACAATAACTTATATTTTTTAAACAATATGTTATATTTAATTTTGCTATACTATTTATTTTATTCAATCATTTTAATTTATTATTATTCAATATATATTTATTATATTAATATACCTGGATATTCTTAAAATTTAATAATATTACCTTCTAGTATTTGGCAACTCCTATACTTTCTTCTTTCCACTTTTACACTTTTATTTAGTGGCAACACCATTTTTCACTTTTTACAATTCTTAACATTGGCAACACATATCATTTGTTCAAATGAAATTTACATGTGCTCAAGGTCTGGTATGTAAAATTATATTCCTATTTCTAATTTTTGTTATCTTTTTGATTTCTTCTTTCCTTTATATAGTAGGGTAGGGCCCAGATGTGTGGAGTTAATATCTCTTCTGATATGCCACACAACCGAAACCGTACTATTTGGTTTGCTGTAAATTATAATCCACTGTTTGTGGCCCCTGAAGATGGTGACAGTGGTTATAATTTCCGTTCCATTATATTATCACAATAATTCTTGCACTTTATTTGGATTCAAATTCTGGTTTCTAATTCCTGCTAATAGCTGTTATATATATATATTTTTTTTTTTTTGCGAGATATGTCTTATTTGTAGTATGTTTTGTGTTTTACTTGTTAGTTATATATATATATATATATATATATATATCAGATTAGAAGATTAGAACATTACATTAGAACATTCTTTTACATTTCGAGAACCTTTGAAAAGTGGTTTAAGTAAACATATATTCATTTTCATATCTTTAAGCGGTATTATGGCGAAATGCTGAATTCGCCAACTCGATGCATGGGCTGATTTCAGAAATTCGGAGGTTTTTTTTTTTTTTTTTTTTTTTTTGTTTTTTTTTTTTTTTTTTATTTTTTTTTATAACGGGCACTATATATATATATATATATATATAATTTTTGTATTTAATCATATTTTCAGATTTATCTCCGGGAGAACTTTAATGGTTATATAAATTGTTGTATCTTTTTCTTTTATGCAACTGCAATGAATTGTATGTACGGGGTGATCAGAAAATGATTATACATTTGAAAAATTAACAATTCAAATAATTATGTGGGTAAAGTGGTAAAATTTGACACACATGCTTGGAATGACATTGGGTTACATTCCAACCACAAAACAAGTTCAAACAATGGTCGGCAGATGGCTCTTCATGTGATAAGAAAAATAATAATTAGCTTAAAAAATATGACATAAGTAAAGACGATGTTCTTCAGAACAAATGCTCAACATGTGGTTCGTCAATCCTCAACAACAGCTGTAATCGACGGTCAATGTTGTGAACAAACAGAATAGTACAGCAATCACCATTTCTTCCTGAACTGCCTGAGCAGCATTAGCATTTGTGCTCGTGACCGCTGCGGATCCCGTCATCTAAACAACCCGCTACTTCGAACTTCGAAATCATTCTCTTCTCAGCCGAACTTGTCATAGTACCTTTTCCCGTTCGAATACATTTATTATGGCGATAGTATGTTAAAGCGGCATTAGCAGATTTTCGATAATCAATACGCACGATTCTCATGCAGCGTCACTGACATTTTGCTGCCCAGCTCCATCTGTTGGCCATTTTTGGAACTTTTTCTTTTTTTGAGGCTGTAATAAAACTCCTAGTCATTTCAAGCATGGGGGACAATTTTTTACCTCTCAACCTACATTAATCCTTGAAATATTAATTTTTTCAAATGTACACTCATTTTCTGATCAGCCTGTATATGTCTAAGATCTATAGTTAAGGAATCGAAGCCTAAGTCAGTGATTTTCGAACACTCTGTACATACACATTTCGCATGAAGCATATTTTTGCTTTATTTATTTTGCTTTCCTTTAACGTATGTTAGTTCCATTCAGATTTCTGTTCTATATTTTGTTTTTCTATTAATATGTCGATGATATTACACGAAATTATTCTTCCCTCTTTGAACCGGGAATGAAAAATATACATGGAACTAACTATGAATAAAAAATAAAGTTTAACATATTTTACAGAAGACTATATTGCAAAATTAAAAACAACATTAGCATCGGGTTTATATCACATTAGTAACTCCTAGCTTAAATGAATAATTTATTTTTTAAAACATCCTAACTTTTTGAATGAAAATTTTTTAATTTTTCCGTCTTCCTAAGATGCCAACAATTTTTCTCGGAATCATCATTTTAGCTCTTTGCATTTTATTATTTACGTAAAGAATAAAGCGAACGAAATTTATCCACAGCTCGTTGCCACTTTAATTCAGTAGTTTTTGAAAGTAAATAGCTGCCGTTCATCGTAGACAAGCAAGAAAAAAATGAAAAAAATAGCCAGTGGACATCTTTTATCCCGTCATATAGTCTATAAATTGTTTTCCTGCAGAATAACATAAAAGAAACCGGTTGTCTCCAATGTTCCATAAATGGGGTGTTCTTACTATGTTAGATAGGGTTATGTTAGAGAGGTTAGATACTATGTTAAATTTACGTACATTTATTATTGTTATTATTGTTATTATTATTATTACCACTGCTTTCGAAGTGTCAGAATTTAGGCGATCTGGAAATTTATCAAATAGTTTACTTTTCCTCTCTGTTTTTGTCCCTAGATGGCACACCTAGATTTATACTTTTAATATGACATAAATGCCAGCATTTATTTAATTTAATTTTTAATTTTTCTCTCGTTTCGGCTTTCTTGTCTATTGAGTTTACATTTACATTAAATGATAAGTATTAGAATTAGATTTAAAAGAGCTATCTACCTTTTAAAAATTCGTATTCGCGGAAACCTTGTTTCTTCTGGTGGTATTGTACAATGTTTAGCAAATTAAATCACTTTTGTTTGAGTGTACGAATGCAAAACACATTATTTTAAAGTTTCCTCATTTAACATATTTTTTCATCATTTGACGACACGAATAAAAATATTTACTCAGGCGTTCGAAACAAAACGTATAATGAAAGGAACTAATTAGATTTTATTAAAATAACATGAGTATAACCAACAGTGTTAATTTCAGAAAATAACCCCCCACCCTCCCAAAAAATAAAAAAGTTTATTAAAAATCAACATTTATATTAAATGTAACTCATTGTATAAGAAGTTTATTGTAATAAAAAGATTGAGATTATCAATTATCGAAACCCAATAGTTCTGACATAGATTTTGATAAATTATTTCCCTATCAGAATTTAATATTATTTACAACCACTTCAGTTAACTTAGATTTAATTACGATCTCTATTAACTCTGCTTAAATGATTATTTCTAAACATTTAAAATTATGCGATAATTATCTTCATTTATAAATTAAAATGTCATTAATTTGTCATAGGAGTACGTTACATGTACTTCCGCAATAAAGATCCTCCATATTTCAGTAGTAATGACTTGACGTACAAACATGTGAGAGGACTGGATAAAATGATTTGTCTGTGGTAGAAGATTAAATCAATTTAAAATAATTTGGGTTCAAGTTGACACTACAATTATTAATTAAATAACAAATGGAAACTATGCTCATGTTCATTTAAAGCTTTATGTTTCATTAATTTTACATTATATGAAAGCGACTTTAATTAGTAATTCTGAATCTTTATTGAAGTATATATCTTCTCGAGCAATTAATAAATTGCTTTTGTCAGAAGGGTATGAGGGCCACTTTTTAGTTATTAACTTAGCAAATTAAAATAAGCTAATATAGCAAAGGTTCATCCCCCCCCCCCTGCCCCGAAAAAAAAAGACGAGTGTCATAAAAAAACAGTTGTAACTAAACATACCGACCTTTTTCTCCAGCTTCAGAAGAATAAAGTCCGCGAGATCGGCAATGCACGATACATAGCAGCCGCAGCAAGTAAATAATTTTAAATAATAAACATTAAGACACTTGTTTCTGGTGGGATTCAAAAAAAGTATACGCCAAATGTTAGAATAAGAAATGTATACAGTATTACGCATACAACACTTATTTACATATTGAAAACTAAAATTCTTAGAGTTCCCATCATACGTCGTTTCGTTTCAAAAACAATTTTGGTGCCGTATTTAAAAAAAAAGAAAACTATCGCACTAACAATAACCTTCCTACTTTTTTAAGCATCTCTTTATTACATTCAAGTAGCATTAACATTTTTTTAAAAATCAGTATTATTTAGTTCAAAATGCCAAACATTGAGTAATATATATATGTTTTTATATCGTTTAATTGTTTGATTCTCCAGGAAATAAATTCTTACTAAAACATGCCAATTTCTGTTACATGTTACAAAGAGCTTGTTGTGACTTTTTTAATCAAACGCTGTCATGCTGCATGAAAAGAGATTTGTATATTTATTTACATAATTTAGTCAAGAAAAATTTTGAAATTCGTCCGTGAATTTAATTATTATTTTCTAAACATACCCCTAAAAAGTAATGATATTCCCATAGAAAAATCCTTAGCGGGTTAAAATTTTGCGATGCAACATTTTACTTTATAGCTGCATGATTTTAAATATGGGTCTTAAAAATAATGAAATCAAATTTTGAGTGCCGTCCTGGTGTGACTTTTGTTTTTAAATTCTATTACAGTTACTTTTGTTTTATTTTCTAAAGAAGATTTAATCATTCAAGCAATGCTTTTAATTATCAAATACACTGTAAAATATATCACACTTTTACTGAGACTATATTATATATACAAATGAATTTATTTTATTAATTTTATTTATCTTTTGCGTCATGCTATCCAAATGGACAAGTAAAATTTAAGTAAATATTTACTTAGTGCTTTAGTATCCAAACTAAGTGAAATGTACTCAAATACATAATGTGTCACTTTATGAAAATATATGCGCTGAACATACGCCTGATAAAATAACTATATATATATTTTTTTTAAATATAAGATACCTTCATTTCAAACTTTTTCTCGAAACTATACGTAATATAAAACAGAAAAACCTAATTTTAACTGCAATAAGAATGTACTTAATATCAAAAGTATATAGTGACTTTTACAGCACATTAATGACAGGTACTACGACAATTGTTAAGCGAAAAAAAACCTAAGATCTCATAATTCTATTACCTTCAAGAAATATATTTATCCTGGAGAAAATTATCCCTTTCGTGCCGACTGTCACACATAGGTGCCATAAAGAAACTTACTCCTTTCCCAGCCGGCACACTGGGGTGCAAGAGTGTTTTTTACATTCAACCCAGGTCGTCAAACATCTGTGCCAGAGTCCTGGAATCTTTTACAAACTAAAATCATATTTCGGTAATTTAAATTGGTTTTTAAAGCCGTAATTCGATAAGAGTTTGCTGCAGCTGTCCCGAAAGAGCTAAATGATATTCACAATGTACCATTAAAGGGGTCTTATTTTTTTAAGGTATTAACCTGCCCTCGGGGCACAGTTTTTTAAATAATAAAATTTTAATCAGCAATCCATTTTTTAAAAGAAAATTGGATATAAAACGAAAAACGTAAATGCAGTTTTAATGAAATTCTTTGCAAACTTTGAAATATTGCCAAATCTAGGCGAAATTTTGGTAAAAAATGCATCTGCGCCACACCTCCTAAAAAGAATTCTAATAAATCTTATTTAATAATATTTATAGTTTTATGCATAATTAACATATTTTTCTGTGTTGTGAACCAAAAGTTTTGCAAAAGTTCTAATAGTTATGAAAATATTTCAATTTCCATACTAAAGCTGAGCGTTTTTTTAATAAAAAAATATTTAGAAAAAGATGGTATTAAATCTATAACTAACCACAAACATGTTACATTCTGCTTCACAACACATTTAGGAATGATCAAAATATCCTGGCAGAATTCCAAGTGAATAACTTTAGCACGTTATGCGATATGACAGTAAATCGCAAAGAAAATTTACGAAAAACATACTTTTTCAGAAAATGACTTTAAAGATTTTAATATTGTAGAAAATACTAACCTTTTGGTTCACTAATTTTTGTATAACTTAGCTTCTTGTTACCGTTGAAACAAAGGTAAAGTGGTTTTGAAATCCTCATGGCGCGATCTATAAAATAAACAAATAAAGAAAATCGAAAATTTTCCGAAACAAGGAAACTTTGGCAGGAAGGAATCGCATTGCATGAATCATATTAATGAGTTAAATGAAACATTTTACTGTATAAATTATATTGTTGCAGAACACTCTGCTTGTTTCCAGCGTTCGTCGTTCTAAAATACAGCAGGTGTAGAAAGTTCTAGTAGAGAGACCACTGGTCAGGATGGAACAAAAACTTTATTGCTTTTAGAATTCTTCGAACAATCAGCTGCAGAAAATTCACAGGCACCAACGGCCAGTAGCTCGTTTAGAACAGTCCACTCAGTACCGAAGCTTTCACAAATGTTGAAATTGTCACAGAAAACAAAACACTTCTACAGGCAAAATTCAGTGGAAATATACAAGGGATATCGTATACAAGCCTTAAGACACAGCAATGTAGACTTCGCACGCAGCACTTAAAAATATGCTTCGAAAGGCAAGCGAAAATACCGATTCTACAGCGTCAATACAAATCGTAAATCAGAAAACTTTCTCGAAGAGAGCTCAACGAGCACTGACTCGTCGGTCTCTCTTCGTCCTGTTTATAAGTGACGCAGAAGCTGCAAGGAGCTTCTAGAAGAATGTATCTCTCGAAGATTTCGCATAAAGCGGGACTTTTCATTACGTCATAGAAGAGAAATATTGGGCGGTTATGCATGTTAATGCAGAAAAACCAACTTTACAAGCGCCATTGGGAAAATCGCACCAAATGACGAAAATGTCGCCAATCTTGGCGACCTTTGTCGAAATATCGCCAAATTTGGCGTCAAAAATAAGTCCCCAAAAGTGAAGTTACCGAGGGCCTAGGACCAATATTTCTCGAGATTTCTAGAAATTGCTACAGAAATCAATACTGAAGCCCAAAACTCCGTGTCTCGCGTTCTAGTTGACCGATTTTGATGCAACAAAAAGCAAAATTTAATTATTTGACGAGTAGAATACGAATTTTGAACTAATTTTAACAGCCAGGAGGCAGAACTGACCGAAAATTCGTAACAATATTTTATTTTGAAACAATTAGTCAATTTTTTTAAAATATTAACTAATTGTTTTAAATTGTATGAAAAATACAACTTTAAATCCAATGGTAATGTAAATCTCTAAAAAAATATTATGATCATGATGATGAATACTCGAGAAAAATACCACTCATTTCCTTTTAAAACAACTTTGAAACCCATAAGCTAAAGAGGTAAATTTAATTAAACTGTTATCAGCAGGGATGTTTCTAACATATTTTTTTTTTTCGTAATTAAATGCTAATCTCCAAGGGTTCTCCTAAAAAACACACACCTGGAAATTTAGTACAAAAACTTACTTCTAGAACAATAGGTGGATTAAAAGTTCTTTTCAATGCTGTAGATTAAAGTTCTTTCCAGTTCTGCAGTTTCCCGTAATTAATGATTATTGAAATTTACGAACATAAAAAAAGGAGGATTTAGAAAAATCTTGGGTTTTTTTAGCTATCACTTAAGTTCCCAAAGGATCGATTACTCTTAAAAGCTTTGAGAATGGACGAGATTGGTTCGTAGTCTTCCGCTTTGCAACAGAATAAATTGAGCTAAATTTTATCGCATCTGATTGTTCTTACTTAAAACTCTGAAACATTTTAAGAGGAAATGTGTAAACGCTTGGTTGAGGATATTCAGTCTACTTAGTCACTATTAAAAAAGCAAAATCACTGCCTAGTTTTATTGAGATTTATCAAATTTATACTTAAAAATTATATATAGCAAAAGCTAAATTTATAGTTTTGTAATAAATAGAAAGTTAAAAAATATATATGAAATAATCCAAATACATTTAGATAATATTTGTACAAAAATTATATTTTTTTAAAATTGTGAAAATACTATTTTTTTAATTAACTTAACATGAGCGTGAAATGGAAAACACAAGAAATGACAAATTTTCAAATAGTCGCTATCTATAATAATTTTACTATCAAAAACCAGCTGTAATATTAAAATTTTTGTAACTCGTAATACTGAAAATTGATTAGACGACACTCAGGTGAGACTTTTTTATCTCAACTTATACACATATTTTTGAATTCAATATATTATTGCTCATTTAAAGTATTTTTTAATCTGCAAAAATATTAATTAGAAAAGTACTTTGGCTTAAAAATGTTTTTATAAATGAAGGAAATTTTAAAAATTTGGAACTGTTTCTGTTTGGTGCATTAGAAAATATTCTTTAATGCTCAACTAACTTTCAAAAAAAGTGTCAACAGTTGTGAAAAAAAAGAAGAAAAGAGAAATACTTTATAAATATTTTATAACATAAATTTTTGTATTTTATAAGTATGCCTACAAATTTTTAAGGTCGCTGAAACGTCATTCATCATAAAAAGCACGGCAAACTTTAATTTTATTGGAAATACAATGGTCATGTATATTTTGAATGTCTGTTAACTTTTATAGTTTCTTCGTTTGCAAGGATGCATACAAAAATTTTATGAGGATAGATTATAAAATTTTTACGAGTCTATCAGACAGTTTCTTTTTTAAGTATTCCTTTCTTATTAGAAGAGTCTCAAAACGATAAAATAGGAATACAAAATCCGTAAATCAAATTTTTAAAAATAATACCTTAAATTAAAATTTTCAATGTTCATTCAAAAACCGAAAATACGCATTGCATGAATAATGTTTCGTGTAGTAGTCAAATTAATAACAGCCACATTTTATTTTAAATTTAATTGATATAATTATTCGTAAAAAAACAAAAAATCTCTGGACTTTTTTTTGTCCTTTTTACATAATAGAAGAATAAAATGTTCGTGAGCATGAGAACTATCATTTAGACTTTGCAGAAGAAATGCATAGATAGCTGCACGCAAAACATAAGAGACAAAAGGTGCATTTTTTCTCTTTTCACATATGGAAGAGAAATTTTGTGGAATAAAAACTTTTGTGTTCATCAAACTACTGAAATATTACTGGAAAAAAAAATAGTAAAAATTGTTAAAATGTACAAAAATGTTTAGATTTTACTAATGATCTAAGTGGTTTTAATCATTTGAAAATGTTAATGAGTTCATTAATTGTGTTTCTGAAATTACATATGATTGCTTATTTAAAGAAAAAAAGTTAGAATCATATATTTCAAAAGTGTTATTTTTATATAAAAGTGCTTTTTCTTTTTAATACTGTCATGATTTGTTTAAATTAATGTTTTACGTGTTTGTTTCAAGAAAAAATGGTCATTTTATGCATATTTAATTTTGAAAGATCTATTTTGTATCATTTAGTTAAATTCATTGGCTTATCTTATAAACATGCATTCCCTTGCGCACCAGGCCATTTTATCTCTAAAGGGACCGTAATACAGATTACTTCTGGTTTTCTCAATGACTACTAATTCCTTCTGTCGAGTGTAAATGAAGGCTAAACAAATCGAGATATGAAAAAAAAAACACGGCTTAGAATAACAGAAAACAATTATACAGTATGTTTAAGAACACCAGGTAGAAATAAGTTACGCAGTGATACCGCGAACGTACGCATGTACAGCTGCGGAAAAAAAACCACGCCCACTTTATTCGGCCGTCGTTCGTAGTACAGCAAATTACATACACCAATCGTTTACGATTGACGTACACTTTAATTTCCTACAAAAAAAAATCTTTCATAAGGGGCCATCTCCATATTAAAATTCGCACCAACTTTGATTTTTCCAATAGCAAACCCTAGATTTCACTTCATATTTCAAAAAATTATCTCATTTTAACCCCAGATACCTATTTTCAATAAATTTGAGCTGAAAATGAGTGGGTTATGGGCTTCCGAAATCCCCCTTCCCCTATGTTAAAATATTTCTTCATAATTTAAATTCATATCTCAGATAATATTGATAATAAGAAGCTGATTTTTATTTGTACTATTAGAACTAAACGACCCAAACATAATTTACTATTATTATAATTTTTAATAAAATATTAATATGAAATGCAAATTATTAAATTAATATTAAAAAATTAGGAATAGCGACCTAGCCAAATTTCGAGGGAAATAGATGCAGAAAGTAATATCACATGGCTGTGCAAAATTTCAAATTTTTACGTCCAGTAGTTTAATTTATATTAAATAAAATGTGTTATTTTCATGAGTTAAGGGGCCATATATATATATTTATTAAATGAGATTATTTTTTAAAAATTGCTTAAAATAAACGTAAATTAGATTTCTTTGCACAAAAATAGTGAACGTTCGCGGCATTAAAAATTATCAAATTTTGAAGTAAATAAATTTCAGGTTTGTACAGTTTGATGATAATTAAGTTTCTATTGTTGTTTCCGCTACTATTTCCCCAGAAACAAAATATTTTCCATAGAATTAGATTCTGTAGATGTATGCCTTCCAAAACAACCGCCTATTTCTGAAAAACTAACATCCTTAACATTCCAGGCATGAATTTGACCTTCTTTAATATCTGAAGCATCAGGTTTTTGGACTTCTCCTTATTTTATGAAACATTCAAAATCACATTTTTCTGTCTAAATTTTCATCTGACTATAAATTAAAATGCCGCCAAAAGCCTAAGAAAAATAATGCACACTATTCAAACAAATAAATTTTCATTCACGAAACCATTCTTCATGTTCGACCGTGGCTGAGTAACATTCATGCTTGTGCTAGAAGAGCAGAGAAAAGATTCTCACTCCTTTCAACATTTCATATGTCTAAGACAATCTTCAAATACGCAAGAGCAATTTCGAAATTAGAAAGATTTTCAAAATCGTAAGCAGTCGTTTTGCATTTTTTTCTTTAAATGATGCATACGACCAAGGAGATTTTAGAGTCACTTATCATTCGGACCACTGGCACTGACTAAATATTCTAATTTCTACCCCTGATAATCTCAGTACAAAAACTTTAAGACTAGAAACAATATTTTCCCTGTTGATAATATTTATTTCTTTTAACTATCGCGAGCGAAAATAATGAAAGGTGAAAAGTTCCGAACCTACAATTAGCGTTTTTCAATTTGCAGAAAGTCCCTTAAAATTGCGCAAAAAAGAATTCGCAATATCCCCTGAAATTCTAGTAGAAAATTTATGAAAATTTATATTTAGGGAAATTTGAAAGTTTTCTTTCGTTTTATAAAGTTCAGGAAAGGAAGAAGTGTTAAATGTGCGTCTAGTTTGTTAACCAAGTTTCATAAACAATGGGCTTTCCTCAGACAATTTCATAAATGTATTGAAAGAAACAATTCTGAAATAACGATTTTTATCAAGTGCAATCGGTGAAAGAGGAATTAGTTTTCTAAAACCCATGGCCAGAAAGTTTACCATAACGTGAACAGTTCTTCTGATTATTAACAGTCTGGTAGCGAATCACCCTGTACATATTATTTAAGGGATAGTAAAAAATAGTTCGTTAAAATAGTTTCGATTTGTTCGCTTAAAAGCAGTGTATTCTTATTGTATTATTTGCTTTCCAGTCACACTGGAACTTTCGAGGCCTATTTCTTGGAGTTACGTTACTTGTTTTTCGAATCTTGCACGCTTAAACCCAAAGAGCGAATAAAACGATACATTGTGAAGCGATCCGTTTCCATGGAAACCTACCGGTATTTCCGCAAAAGTGCTCGTTAAGTAGTCTTTTTTTCTGAGATTTCTCCTCCTCGCTTCGTCTTTTTTTGTGAGAATTCCCTCTACTTGCTTACTGATAAATTTGGCTCCGCTCTTGCAATCGAAAAACGCTCATAAAGAAGAAGCGCACTTTTGAAAACTGGGCCACGACTGATCGCTACGACTGATCGAATTTCGCTCGTTTCTTTTAAGCGTCAGGGATTCACTAACGGTATGTCCGAGACCCATATTTAGCGTAAACGTCAATAAAATTTCACCCTATAAACTGAATTTTATTGAATAAGTGATGAGAGGGAGTTGGAGATATTTTTGTGTAAACCACGTGGTTTCCTCTTTTTAAAATACCACACACACACACACACACACACACACACACACACACACACACACACACACACACATATATATATATGTATATATATATATATATATTATTTTGTGGAAGTCTTTTCATAAATATTTTATCAGACATTTTCCCCCTAATAATAAGACAACTCTCCCTGCTACGAATTGCTGAAAATCCAATTTGTTTTCCTTACAAAACTTAATAAAATGTACTCAGATTCGGTATATATTCTGCTGTCACTCACTAAATGTTCTTTCTTATTGAACTTGGTACATTTGTTTTATTACTCGCGGAAAAAAATCTTAAAAAAGAAAAGCAGAAATGATAGCTTTTACCATGGAGTTCAGAGAGGGATACAAGCGGGCAACAATACACACAAAGGATTTATATCGTGTACTATTAGAAAAGATGAGGATTGAGTGTTGAAAGTACAGAAAGATAAAAGTATTTTCGGTGCAACAGTAAATAACTTGAAGAAGCTGAGCGCGTGTACAGTCGAACGAAATTGTATATAAGAATTTCCTGTCTTTTCCTCTCGGCTTTGAAGAAATAGGAGAAAAGAGAAAATATATAATAGGGTTTTCTTGAATACAAAGATTTAATTCCTTTCCAGAGTGTATACTGAAGTGTTTCAATATAGAAATAAACAATTCACTTTTAAGGAAGTTGAAATTGTTACTTAGAGAAAGTGTACGTTAGGATTTTATAGAAAGAAAAAAAAGCGCGTTCTATGCCATGTCTATAGAAATTTATCAGTACATTCAGCAGTAGCGTAGCTAGGATTTTATTTCGGGGCTACTGGGTATCAAATTTAAAGCTAAAGTTGAATTGTAAGCTAAATATCAAATTGTAAGCAAAGTAAAGGGTCCCATTTCGGGGGGATGCACCCCCCCCTCACTCAGACCCCTTCTGGGTACGCGCCTGACATTGAGTATTGTCTTTGAATTGAGCATGCAAATGTTGCATTCAAGTAGTTATCAGGAACTTCTACGTAAATATCCTGTGCATCAAAGTTCGTTAAAATTTTAAAATTTCATTAGAAAAGAATGACTAATTACATACAAAATTGCATTTTGCAAGAATAGAGTTTAGGAAAAATGACTTTTTAATAAAAATAAATGTGGTTAAAAATTTTACCGATAGATGGAGCTCACATTCATGAAAACTTTTTCCTGTCTGAAAAACAGAGACCTCACGACTCTTCCAAGCATGCACACAACAATTTTTTAATCATTTTTTTCTAAAGTTTTCAGAAAATATTGACGCTTCCGGTAATTATTTTGTTAATAAGTTCATGTTGGGTATTTCGTTCCGCTAAGAAAAATTGGTTTTAGTTTCCAAATTCAGTTCAATGAGTATTTTGCAAGAGTACATAACAACTTTCAAACAAGCAAAATTCAACTAAACATATAAAATAACTATTAGTGCATAGATACCTTCAAGGCATATTTTTCAACATATGCGTATATACACACACATGACTAAAAAGTAGAATATTCCTCAAAATTAAGAAATCCCTAGTGTCTTTTAGCACTTTCCGTGAATTAAATTTCTTTAAAAACACTACTATCTTTTATTATTTAAACTGATACCTTACTTAATACTCCAACTTATACAAAAGTGATTAAATTTTAAGCAACATAAAGAAGTATTTTTATTTCTCTGATAAAAATAATAGAATAATAGCTTATTTGCTATAAGATTATTATTATTATTTAAAAGTGATATAATTCATTCTTACAAACCCCTGTAAACATGAACTAAAACCCTTATTTCCATTGAAAGAGAGAGCATTTATAGCCGATATCTTTCTTTTTACTGAAACACAAACAAAAGTTTAATGCTCTAAGATAGGAATTACAAAACTTTAATGTTCAAAGATACGCTGCATATAAAGATACATTCTTCTTAAAATATGCGCTTGCTCCTTAACACGGAGTAATTTAAAAATTACAAGCAGTTCGATAATAAAGTTTAAGGCTCTCGAATCCGCAGTTCTCGGAAGTTTCCGGAATTATTTACGATTATTATAATTTTTGGCAGCAACATATTTAGGAAAAATATTTATCTTTAATTAAAACTTTAAGCTTCCTCCTGAAAATAAGTAAATTCTTAACGAGAAAAGTTCGGTGAATAAGCTTTCAAGTATGCTAAAGAAAAAAATTAATAAACTTCCAAAGAAAAATTGAGAGATATGCAAGAGTGTGTTTTTGAAAGAGAATATTATTTGGAGATATAAGGGATTTTAATGAACCTCCATTAGAATTTATTATTGCATTATTATGAATTAATAAATAAAAAGAGGAATCTAGCGGAATTTAAAATCCAGTTTGTGTTTACATAATTACACATTAATAAGCTTCGAACTTAAAAAGAACATGATTTATAAGCTGATTACTCAAAAGAAATGCTGATTAAAACTTTTATTCGTTATTTTCCACTAAAAAGAGTTACAAAGCCAATCTTTGAATTACTAAAACTGAGGCATTTTTTTTTTTGGCTGTTATGTTATTTACCCCAAAAGAGTATTAATTTTAAATTTAAATAAAAGTTCCTGTTACAGAAAAATTTATTTTCTGTTAAATTACGCGCACTATAACAATGAACTGCTGATTTGAATGCAGTGCTATTGATACCAAACGTATGGATTATAAAACACTTTCTAAAACAGACATAAAGTAAATTTGTCAGTAAATCAATCCTTTAAGGTAATTTGTTTAAAATAATAACATATTTTCTAAATGTTCTAAATGTCACTTTTCGTGTTTATCTGTGTAAGTATTGATTTTTTATAGGTAATTTATGTAAGAAAATAATGGAGTCTCAGTTATTCTTTTGCGTTTTATAATAGTTTAACAAAAAAGCCGTACCATAGCCCAGTAAAGAAACATATATTAACATTGTATTGTTTTTTCACTGGAATTATAAAATATTTCCAACTAGCACCTGTTTATAGTGTTCTTGGTGTGTTCCACCTCCTCAAAATGTTTCAATCCATTACCAGAACAACCGGTATTAACCCATTTATGCTTAGTGTCCCTTTTTTGGGACGGCATTTTCGCTATTAGTCGAAAACATTATTTACTTTTCCTAGGCTTTATTCATGAGTATTGAGCCTCAACTCTACAAAATATTTTAACATGACCAAGTAGGATGTTGATATTTCGATTTTTATGCATAACGATTTTTAAAGAAGTCATCCCTTGTTCAAGAAGTTGACATCAGAAATTTATGTATTATTTCTGTTATCAGTAAAAATCGAAGTAAGTCGCAAAAATATCCAGGCACAAATGGGTTAACACACACATATACGTATCTCAGTTTATGAATAAAAAAAATCTAACACTGTATAAGTGTATAAACCTTTAAAAACGAAGACATGTTATGAAAAGAGAGAAACGTATATTATATCTTGAAGCAAAGACATCTTTAGTGGTAACATTTTCTTTCAAGTAAAACCACTTCATGCGTAATGAAAAAATGCACTTTCAGATTTTAATTTTTGACTTCTTTTTTTCACTTCTTTCGCCGATTCTGCATTATAATTAATTAAGTGTGTGCTCCACTTTAATCGTTTTACTCTTTTTCACACGCATTAACTTTCAGCGTTAATCATCTAGCGACGATTGTCACAAACACGCCCTCCCCGTCCCGAGTCATTAGCGGGGGAGGGTAGGACAATCGCCAGATTTCACCTCGAAGGAAGGGGGGAAGGGAAATATATTAACCTCGCGTGTTCTTTCAGTAAATAAAGTAAAAAAATCAAGGCTGGTAAAATGTGAAGTGAAGTCGGAAATGCTAAAAAGGTTGAACTGTGGATGAAAAAATAAAACGGCTTCTGCAATTAGTTAATTAATTTTATGCTAAGAGCGGAAGGAGAAAAAAAAAAGTACTCAGAAAGGTTTTGTACTAAATGTACGCACAAAATTGTTTTTTTTTATGCATAAGACAGAATATGACTGAAATATTTCAATCGAATCACTTACTAATTCGTGGCCAGGGGAGTTTTAGAAATTTTGCGGAGGAATTAGGATTTTATAATAGTTGTTCAAATCTATCGTTGACATGATAATGTTTGGCAGAGTACCGTCTTGGTAGTATGACTGTTTTTCTTAATGCAATTTTCAGATTATGTCTTAAAGATCTTAATCAAATCACCTACCGTTCTATGTCCAGGATATTTTATAAAGTATACAGAGGAATGAGGATTTAATAACTGTTCCATGTTTGACAGGGAATGCTCGGTAGAGTAACGTTTGATGATTGTTTTTCGTCATCCATAATACAGATTATGTCTGAAAGAACTTAATAACCTACCGTCTCGTAGCTAGGGAAATTTAAGAAATGTTACAGAGGAATGATGATTTTGCAATAGCTGCTCAATCTCCATCATTGTCAAGAAAACAGTCGGTATAGTACCGTCTTAGTGGTCTGATTGACAACTGATCGGATGACTGTTTTTCTTAATGCATAATACAGATTATGTCTGAAAGAACTTAATAACCTACCGTCTCGTAGCTAGGGAAATTTAAGAAATGTTACAGAGGAATGAGGATTTTGTAATAGCTGCTCAATCTCCATCGTTGTCAAGAAAACAGTCGGTATAGTACCGTCTTAGTGGTCTGATTGACAACTGATTGGATAACTGTTTTCTTAATGCATAATACAGGTTATGTCTGAAAGATTTTAGTCAAATGACCTAACGTTTCCAGGCTAGTGAAATTTTACATATTTCAAAGATGATTGATGATTTGATAATAGTTGTTCAAACTCCATGATTGACAAAGGAGTATTCGGTGGAGTACCGTCTTGGTGGTAGGATTGATACTTGGAGATATGATTGTTTTTCGTCATGCGTAATACAAATTATGTCTGAAAGATCTTAATCGAATCACCTACCGTCTCGTAGCTAGAGAAATTTAAGAAATGTACAGAGAAATGAGGATTTTGTAATAGCTGCTCAATCTCCATCGTTGTCAAGAAAAAATTCGGTTGAGTACCGTTTTGGTGGTATGATCAACAACTGGTGGGATGACTGTTTTTCTTAATGCATAATGCATTAACAAAAGCATGATATCACCTTTCCGTCAGAAACAGTCTGAAACTGTGATATCAGATACCGTTTCGTGGTCGAGGAATTTTATACATTTTACAGAGGAATGAGGATTTTATAATAGCTGTTAAACTCCATCGTTGACAATCGAATGTTCGATAGAATACCGTGATATGATTGATGCTTTCTACATACTGATATTGGGTTGGATAGTAGTTTTTGTAACATTTTTATGTGAAATCTTTAAAGCATAGTAATAATTAAGTTTTATAATTTAATCATTTTGTATTTTATTGGCTTTACTTTCGTTTTCCGCTCTTAATACTTTCTTGTCGGCATATCTCCATGCAATGCTAGGGATTAAATAAAATTCCTGTCTGAAAATCAGCATGTAAATGATGTTTTCAGCTCTTATTGTTTCAGATTCTCTTTTTCTAAACTAATGTTAACGCATGTGAGTACAACGTAATCCTTGGACTCCGATCATTATATAGAATTTAAACCAACTTTTCAAGCGAATATAATTCTTTAATGGATAAAAATATATTTTAAAAAATCTGTGTGAAAAAAAAGCCATGATGTAGTTTGATGCCTTAAATATAAAATTGGCAAAATGATTTAAAAAAATGATTTTTATAAAAAGTATTTAATAAAATATAAATATACTCCTAATAGGCTAAAATAATTTTTTAATTTCTATAAAATTAATATATGATAAGGATAACATATTTTTTATTACATTCAGTTCATTCAAGGTATGTTGCCATCTGAAAATATATACAGGGCACTATTATCATCCTTACATGAAGAAAATATCCAATTGCGATCCGATAATATTCCCTACTACAAATATGCATTTATTATTAAGAAGGGGAAGTTAATAATAAAGTCACGTTAAGTACATATACATCTCAAATACATTCTTATTCATTGTGTGCATTCATCTGCGCTGCATTTTTGGAGTTAAACTTTGAAATTTTGGTTTTCCACGCTATCGGAGTTTTATGTTGACACCTGAAAATGTACTCTAGTCACAGTGTTGTAAAATCCCATTTCGAAACATTATTAAAACTTTCAGCCTGGATGAAAAACATGCAGATAAAACTGTGTTAAAACTTTAAATGAGAAAAAGTATAGTTTTACTGAAAAGATTGGCTGTCTTTCATTCAACTTTTATCTGAAGAAATTGCAATTTATAGCATGGGAAATGGTGTGGGGAATCACGTTCTTTGTCTCAATTACCGTAGGTGCGAACAAAGAAAAGGCTGTGTGCCATCAATTCTGCAAGATAGAACAAACTCAAAATTTGTTTGAAAAAGAAGCTCCTCAGTAATATTTGACATATTCAGATATTAACTTTTAAGCTTTACTGGTACGTTTTGATACTTTCGATACTCAGGTTCCTTTATCATATCTTTTGCAATTTTACAAAATCATACTGCATTATAAATTAAGAAACTGGGAATTTGGGCAGTATTTTATACAGCTTTAAGAAAAATTCTAAATTAGTGCTAAAAAACTATATGCAGCTTTTTGTATTTTTTGTTTGTTTGTTTCTGAGTGTTTGAGGCGAATTTTTTAAACTAATCGCTTGCTCTTAGTGAATTCTTATTCATTTCAACGTAAGAAGAATTGAAGAAATAAAGTATATTTCATTTTTAGTGATAAAGATTTCATATTTATTTTCCTAAAATGTAACTGGCAATCGTAACTCTTCGAAATCGTAACACCTGGACAAGAATATTACACAGAAAAAATGTTTTCATATTACTTTCTTCCTTAAATCATCAAAGGATTTTATCAGTTTAAATACTTGTTAAATATCCTTTTTTCACTTCATTATCTAATAGTTTGTTATTTTCCATATCGGTAATGCATTAAAATTAATCTAAAATGTGCTCCACTTTAACTGTTTCATTATGTTTCACAAGCATTGGCTTTCAACTTTAGCATCTAGCGACAAACAAAAAGCGACAACATGTTCTGACGACAAATACACACACACACACACACACACACATATATATATATATATGTACAGCTGCAGAAAAAAAAAGTCCCACTTGCTCTTTATTTCGCCGTCATTCGTCGTACAGTAAAGTTATATATACCATTCGTTTGAAAATAACGCGTACTTTAATTAACTATTAATTTAATTTGCATCAGGGGCCGTCTTCATAATTAATTCTGCATCAACTTCGTTTTTCTCAATGGCAACCCCATATTTTGACTTTATTAAACGAAAGAAAACCCTAAATATAAATTTTCACCAATTTTCTACGATAATTTCCGGAGATATTGCGAATTCATTTTTGCGCGTTTTTAAGGGACTTTCTGCAAATTGAAAAACGCTATTTGTAGGTTCCGAACTTTTCGCCTTTCATTTATTTCGCTCGCGAGAATTAAAAGAAATTAATATTATTTTCAAGGAAAATATTGTTCCCATTTCTCTTAAAGTTTTTTGTACTGAGAATATCAAGGGTAGAATAGAATATTTAGTCTGTGGTCCAAATGACCCGTAAGTTCATAACTTCCTTGGTTCGTACACATGATTTAAGGGAAAAATGCAAAATGACTGCTAAGGATTTTGAAAATCTTTGTAATTTTGAAATTGTTATTCAGTGTTTCCCTTGAATATGTTTCTCTTAGACAGCTGAAATGTTGGCAGGAGTTAGAGGCTGCTCCCTGCTCTTCTGACTACAAGCATGAATATTGCTCGACTCAGCTATGGTCGAACTTAAAGAATGGTTTCATGATTGAAAATTTATTTGTTTGAATTTCATGTAAAAAATGCAATTACTTTTTTGCCGACCCAATATTATCACTGTGTTTGTTATTTCACTTTCTTCATTTAATACTATCGCCTGCAATGTGCAATATTCTTAAGACTTTTGGCGGTATTTTAATTTATAGTTAGATGAAAAATTTTTTACAGAAAAACGTGATTTTGAATGTTTGATAAAGTATGGGGAAGTCCAAAGACCTAATGTTTCCGATATTAAAAAAGGTCACATTCACGTCTGGAAAGTTGAGGATGTTAGTTTTTCAGAAATAGGACGTTGTATTAGAAGACATACATCTACTGCATCTAATTGTATAGCTGGAAAATTTTTTACTTGGGGGAATATGGTAGCGGTCGCAACAATACACGCTTTATAGAATCCCTATCAAACTGTGAAAACCTCTAATTTATTTGCTTCAAAATTTGATATTTTTAATACTGGTATCTTTTACTGTGTTTTTGCACAAAATAAATCTAATTTACGTTTATTTTATGCAATTTTCAAAAAATTTTCACTTAGTAAATTTATATATGGTCCCTTAACTCATGAAAATAACACATTTTATTTAATATAAATTAAACTACTGAACATAAAAATTTGAAATTTTGCACAGTCATGTAATATTAATTTCTGCATCTATTTCCATCGAAATTTGGCTAGGTCGCTATTCATAATTTTTTTGAATATTAATTTAATAATTTATAATTCATATTCATAATTTTATAAAAAATCACAATAACATTTAATTATGTTTGGGTCGTTTAGTTCTAATAGTACGAATAAAAATCAGCTTCTTACTACCAATATTATATGAGATATGAATTGAAGTATGAAAAAATATTTTAACATAGGGGGAGGGGGATTTGGGGTGCTCATAACTCACTCATTTTCTGTCCAAATTTACTGAAAATTTGTGTCCGGGGTTAAAATGAGCTAAATTTTCGAAATATGAAGTGAAATTTTGGGGTTGCTATTGAGAAAAAAAAGTTGGTGCGAATTTTAATATGTAAATGGCCCCTTATGCAATTTTTATGCATAGCAAATTAAAGTGTACGTCAATCGTAAACGATTGGTATCTGTAACTTTGCTGTGCGACGAACGACGGCCGAAAAAAGTACAAGTGGGACCTTTTTTTCCGCAGCTGTACATAAGTTATTAAAATATTATATAGTAAATGCTGAAAAAGATTAAATTGATAAAAAATAATAAATGATTGCACATAATTCATTAATTTAAGGAAGCGAAAAAGAAATGATCAAGTTTAATATTACATGCTGGCAGAAAAAAATATATGCATTTATTTGGCTACATTTATTAAAGCTCTTCAATAATTACAGCTTATAAATTATTTATATATAGAGTTGAAATAAAAAAAATATTTTCGTTTGACTTACCGTATTCGTTGAATAGATAGAAATTGGAATTTGCACTAAATGGAATTACTCTATGAATTATATTTAATTGCTGAAAAATATTCCTTAGGTCAGTATTACATAAAATGCAGCACGTTCTTGCATACACTGCGGTTATAACATGTTTTGACATTATTTAGTGATATCTGACGTAAGTACAGAATTGCCAGTTAAGTTCATGTATTTGGTGCTAACATTAAAAGTATTTCATAATTCATAAAATGATAAATCATGTTGGTCATATAAATTTTTCATATGCATTTGGCCATATGCATTTTGGAAACGCTTGTAAATTGTTTTATGTAATATTGCTTTGCTTTCTTAAGTAATTAAAAATTTCATTTTTCTGTGCAAAACAAATCAGCTTAAAATGTTCATTAGCCTTATTAAACTAATTAATGTTGTGGAATTGTTTAATCTTTATGAAATATTTTCTTCTTTACAAGAAAGAACAGATAAGTAACTTAAATAAATTATTAAGAAGCCTTTTATAAAGAAGTTATGCGGAAATTCAAAATTTACATAAACGGGTTTTGAACTGGAAAATTTTAAAATTGTCAGATGTTGAAAAATTAAAATGTAAATGTAAAAAAAAAAAAAAAAAAAAAAAAAAAAAAAAATGTGTTTTCAAAGACAATTTCATAAATCTATCAGTGAATTTAAACATACAAGGCTACAAAACATAAAATTTCTGAAATAAATTTCATCTTCGGTAATTCCAGTTACTATTAGTATAAAATTACCATAAACCAAATATCTTCTGTATTCTAGTAGAATATATATGCTATTTTTAATTTACAAGAAATATATTTTACTTATTATTTAAACTCATAAATTTGAAACTAGTAGAATAAACAGTAATTTTTACTTGAAAAGGAAAAAAAAACTGCTACTGTTATATGCTTACTTAAAATCTTTTCTTATATCGTAGACATGAATGATTTTATTTTTCCTTGGATTTATATGAATGTATTTCTAATAATAAACTTTCGCCTATGATAAACAAAGCATGGTTAGAAAATAAGAAATTACAGAAATTCATTCTTCTTCAATGTTTATTTATAAGCCCTGCAACACTTTCAAAACATGCAGATATTAAAATTTCGTGAAAATTATAAATGCTTCAGTTAAAATGCTTTATTGTTGGATAAATTTTAAAGAAAAGTAAAACACACATATCTTAACAAATATATCGCATACTAGACTGTTAGATGCTGTGAGGGAGAAAAGATTGAACCTATGTTTACATGTAAACATCTGCACGTTTCTCTTAGAATTCATTTAGAATAACGAAATATGCGTGCAAGTCAATGCCGAGATAAATGATTTAGAAGAAGATGAAAGAAAAAAGAAAAGAAAAGAAAAAGAAATGTACAATGTATTTTAATTCTAGATAATAAATATTCGAAAGGGAAAGCATTGTGCGGGAAAGAGGAAAGAGTTAATTTCCCAAAGTGAATTTATTCTTTCTGTTGAAGAGAGGTGATTTTTAAGGAAATGTTAAATGAATACATTTTATTTCCCATGATTTAAATATTTTAGACGGTTCTTGGCCCTAAAGATAAGCACGAAGAAATAATTTGATTGTGCTCTTGAATACTAACAATTATCTTTAAATGGTATTCTTGATGCTGGATAATTTTAAATGAAAACTATCAAAATCGCTTTTTGCAATTTGTACTTGCGCTTTAATTAGCAGTGAATAAATATTTTTTCTGTGTTCTCAGAATGCTCCGAACAGTTAAACACATATTTATCAAAAAATATGATAAAAAAGTCAGATACTGCTTAGTTTTAAATCTTTCTTGTTCACTTCTAATTGTTCTAGTAGATAATATAAGCTATCATCGATAGTTACAAAATTCATAAAATTGAAACATGTTTAGTAAAAATAATCTTCCACATGTTTCGATTAATATAATTTGTTGGATAAAAAACTTATTCACGTAATCCAAAGAGCACAGTTATATAAATCAAGGATTTAAATATAATTTTTTTACCTTACCACATTTAAAATTTAATAAATGTTATTTATGTTCAACAAAATTTCAATTTACTTTTTCCCACTGTCGATTATAAATACACTTAACTACTTGAGATAGTTAAGCTAGATAGCCATTTCAGATAATAAAAATTTGCCAAAAATTATGAAATCAAATATCTCTTCTACGTGTATCACCATCTTCACATATTTTACTAACAATATATATTTTTTTAAACATTAACTTTGCACATTTCATCGATCTTGTAAATGTTTGGAATTTCATAAACGCCTAACTCATTTTTGACGATAATGTATATTCCTACAAAAAAGTAATTAGAACATTAACCATGTTTCAGACTATCTTTTTATCTATCTTTTTATTTTATTTTTTCTTAATGTGTGGTAAAATATAATGCTTCTAATTTATTTAGTTTATTTTGCAATAAAGACATTTCCACAAATTTATTTCAGATTGATTGACTTTATTGAGATATTTTTAGAGAATATTATCGTTGTATTTTAAATAATTTTGAGTATAGATCATTTTACTGTGCATTTCAAGGCGTTGAAAAATAAATTTTATTAAGCACATTAAAAAAATATATAAAATTTCACAAGTAATCGTTTTCAATGTTTTTTGCAGTTTAGTAATAAGAATGTTTCGAAGAAATGACAGAAAAAAAGAAATGCAATTAAAAAATAAAAATTGAATCAAAGTTGCGCTATTAAAAGTACTATTTTGTTTAGAATCTCAAATTTTCACTATTGGATGTTTTTTTTTTTTTCCCTAATAAAATGCACATTACTATTACTTTTCAATACATTATCAATACATTACTTTTCAGGAAACATGCGCAAAAGCGCACTTAATAAGACTAAAAAACATGAAATGTAAAAATGCAAAGTTTCATAAGTTTTCCATTCATGCCAGACAGTGTTATGAATGATAGGATATACCATAAAATATTTTAAATTGGAATTTCATAATTATTTTTACGTGCATCAGAATTACTTTTAATTCGCTGAGATATAATAAAGGTAACTACCAAAATAGATTTAATGTACAAGTTGTCCGAAATTAAACCCTATTTTAAAGTTTTCTACAGATTATTTTTGATAAAGTTATGAAATTTTGTGTTGGACCTAATGAAGGTATGGGAATTTGCTTGAACGAAAAAAAAGTTCAAATATTCACCCCCAGGGTGCATTCTATGGCGGTGCCCAGACCACAGTCCATGCGACTTTTAGCTTTGGGGGAGTTTGAAACATTTGATAAGTCGTGACGACCCAGGAGCTTTGCTGGATCTTTAAGAAAGCATTTCACAACATATTCGTAACACTTCCGTGAACACTGTGCGATCAGATGTGGAACGTGTTTATCTTACGATTCCAGAGGATATCTAAAAATGATGGCCATCATATTGAATATGTTTTGTTGTAATAATATTTGAAAACTGTCATAAATGTGCGCTAAATGTGTAATTTATTAAAAAAACGCGCCCTAGTGGCGAACATTTGAACTAATTTTTTTTATTAGCTCAAACAAATTCCCATGCCTCCATTATATCCTACACACTAGGGTGGATCGAAAAAACTTTATTTTTTAAATTCACATTGCCTGAGTCATTATATGGTGCCAAACTAGCTGAAACCAATTGTCTCCAAATTTCAGCTTAAAATGTTGACATCTTGAGGTTCCACACCTCATGTGAATGTTTATATTGGCTTTTTTTTCAAGTTTTCAATGATTTTTATGTAAAAAAATATTTTTTTAATTTAATATTTTACTAAATAATTCATTAATTTATAAAATAATATTAATGAATTACTTTCTCATTAATAAATTGTTTTATTGAAACGTTACTGCCAGATATCAGATCCAGAAATGTCTTTTTGTACATAAAAAAAGCATATTATACTCTAAAATCTACTAGATAGCAGCTCGTATTCTAATCTAACTATTATATCATAACCCAATAAGGCACGTCACTTTTATTGTGTGGAATGATTCGTTTTTGCGATTGCCTTTGTTTCAACCACTTGTTTCTCCTTTGTAAGATTGAAGCAATACGTTTTATTAATTTTGATTTATATTTGAGAAAAAAATAATATGGAGTTTTCAATTTAAATATGACCACAACTAGAAGTGAAAAGTTTTGTAGTGTTTTCGGAATTCTAGTACTATTGAAAGAGACAGAGTTACCACCAACGTATATTGATTTAATGAAGCATTTCTTAATCACAAAAAATGATATACTGTGGAATAAGGGGAAAAAAAGGATCCTTTAGTAAAAGAGATCATCAAAATTATTTCTTTGGGCGTTGAAAGAATTTGGAAGAAAGCCTCCTTGCCTGTGGTAAGTAACCAAGAAGTAATTGCCCTTATTAAAAATTATAATGAAAGATACGATCACAACTTAATTCTATAGAAGTAGCACAGTCTTTGTACACCATATACTTCGATGGAAGAAAGGACACAACTATTATGTAAGGAGTGAAGCTCTTTATATACTACTGTATCTGTGGAAGAGCATATTGTTAAGTTGCCAGAACCTGGTTCTGTTCACATAGGACATGTGACTCCGCATTCAGGCTCTAGTACTGATATTACCTGCAGCATCATCAACTTTGGGGTCTTGTTGCTGTTGGGTGAGATGCACCGAAAGTCAACATTGGGGAGAAAAATGGCGTAGTTAGACAGCTTGAAATCTTTGTTGGCCATAAATTGCACTGGTTTGTATGCTTATTGCATACTAATGAACTATCTCTTCGCCACCTTTTATATAAGATTGACGGAAAGACATCTGGGCCACACCAGTTTTCTGGAACAATAGGAAAATTTCTGGAAACGTATGAAACGTTTGCTGTGAAAATTTTTGTTTCTATTCCTGTTGCTCTACCTGAAATTGATAAAAAAGACCTCAGTACAGACCAAAAGTACTTTTTCGATATTTCTAGGACAGTATGCTCGGGACAGTGTCATCCAGATTTGGGAAACAGAAGTCCAAGAAGGATGTCTCATTCAAGCTGACTCACTACAGCGAACTGAATACTGCACCTGTACGTGTCGACTGCCGAACCAACAGAATGCTTTAAACTCCGAGTAGACGATGTGATGAAAGTGTACGTGCCATCCTGGTTTGAAATAAAGAAAATCACAGGAGCTACTCATAGAGCACGGAATGATGAAAAGAAGTTCATTCTTCCCAGAAGATTTTAAGTGAATCATTCATGAAATTATTCAGAGGATCTCTTATTTTGCTCATTCTGAAAATTTTCTGTTGGCAATGCTGTTTGATGAATGATCACATATTCGGGAATTTGACCTAAGAAGAATATTGAAAGCAAGAAAAACTGACTGGAAGGGAAAAATATGCCAATTTGATCTTCTAAATATAAATTTCGAAGCAGAGTAGTATTGTCACATGATTCACTGGGACAATCCTTTGGAACCACTAGCTACCATGAACCTCAGTGGCGAAGACGTAGCAAGTATCTGAAAAAACACTCAAAATACTGGTGTTAAACGATAAAGTAATTAAAAAACTTTGTAAAAAACACACATAAGAAGTAAAAGGAAAGAGGATACGCGTTTCGTTCAAAAATTGTTTTGAACTTCTTCAGTCCAAGCCCTTCGACGCAAAGAACCCAGGGAACGTTCCCTGTGTTCTTTACGTCGAAGGGCTTGGACTGAAGAAGTTCAAAAAAATTTTTGAACGAAACGCGTATCCTCTTTCCTTTTACTTCTTATGTGTGTTTTTTACAAAGTTTTTTAATTACTTTATTGTAGCAAGTATGATCAGAAACGGTTCAGAATTTGAAATAGAGAACCTCCCTTGCCCTTCTCAAGCAGTAGAAAGGCATGTAAGACTACTAACGCAAGCATCATTGGTAACATGTGGCGCAAAAGCCAGAGATGGATACATTCGTTGTGGAATCAAATCACGAAAGGAACTACCAAAGTTCATTATTTTGCCCGGCATGTGGACTCCAAAATTGAAGACTGATTAAAATAAAGTGTTTTATTAGTCAACAATACTCAAAAGGTAAATTTGGTATCATTTCCTTTTCTGTATTAGTGTGCTTTCTAAATATTAATTGTCTTTAAAAATGAAGTAATATGTAAATATTTAATAACTATGTATTCAAAATATACCCCAAAACTTATGACGCTCGGTTGCAAGTTAGTGACTTTTTTTTTCTTCTTTCTTTCCTTTTTTTTGTTTGTTTGTTAACGGCAATAAAACATTGCCTTACTGTTTCTTTTAAGTGGTTAGAACTGTTTTTGAGTCAGAAAATAAAGTTATTGTAAACATTAAAATTAAATTTTCAAAAATAGATTTTTTTACTTTTTACGTTAACATTCCTTTCTTTGAGCCCAGTGTGGAACCTGAAGACAATCAGTGAATGGACTAGAATTTTTTTTCTGTGACTTTTTTGCCATACAGCACCATTTGTTGAGTCAGGCAATATTTAAAAAAAATTGGCCATTTTCACTCCACCCTACTACACACCATTTCATATCTTTATGAACAACAGTTTCGTCTGTAGCCCACTTTAAAATAGGATCGTTTAATTTCGGACACCCTGTATTTAACAAATTTAGTGTAATAACAAAAATGCCTCATTTCATACAGTTCTTCAATCACTATTAGATATTTATCAAAACAAACTAGTAAATATTTCAAATTTTAATCCTTTTTGTACGGATTCGGCCCAACCAGGCCTGGGCGGTTAATGACGAGCCTAACCGAATCAACACCTCCTAGATATAGAAGGCCTGAGAACAGAAGCTTTTACGTCATCAATAGGTCTTCTCAAATGACGGCATCACAGTTTTAATTTCACTAAATAAAACTATTTGAAATTTCTAGTGAATGATACAAATTTTAGAAAATATCTTAAGTCGAAGATAAAAATTAAAATACCTTTCTGATAAAAAATAATTTATTATGATCTATTTCTATATCATATTATATAATCAGTGATAGTTAAAATTTCCTATTTATTGTAAAAAAAAAAAAAAAAAATCTTAAATCATTAAAATGTTTTATGTGGGTGTAAACTCCACGAAATTTGATTACTTTGTGAAAATAAATGTGTGATGACGTCATTTTAATGGACCTGGTATGACGTAAAAGTTTGCATTCTCAGGCATTGGCCGGATTCGGCAGGATAAGTGAAAAATAGGAATGGAAGGTGTTTTAACAGCTGAGAAAAATATGAACAACCTTTGGGGAACACGAAGGGGATGTTTTGACAGGCGTCTTTCTATTTCACATTGTAACAAATGGCATGTTTGCCAGTGGGTGCGGGGAGTTACGAAATAATTGTAACTAGGCAGAGTAAATAAAGAAAAAAAAAGCGGCTCGAATTTGAAGTGGTGCAAAGTATTTTCTTAAAGCTTGTTGGAAAACAATTTACAAGTTGGGGGGCGGAGCGTTGATTGTTTAGTCCGATCTAACTCCATACGTATTGCAAGCATGGAGGAAAAGTAGTCGAGTCCATTTTAAAAATTTCCCGTTGTTGAACTCTCGGACTTAATGATAGCAGATTTTGACTGCCTGCCCGTCCTTTAGAAGTTAACCTATTTGTGCCCAGATATTTTTGCGACTTTCTTCTATTTTTGCTAATACCAGCAATAATAGATAAATTTCTGACGCCAACTTCTTAAACAAAGGATGATTTCTTTTAAAATATTTATGTATAAAAATTGAAATGTCAACATCCTACTTGGCCATGGTAAAATAATTTGTGGAGTTATGGTTCAATACTCGTGAATAAAGGCTAGGAAGAACAAATAGAGTTTTCGACTGATAGCGAAAATGCCGTCCTAAAAAAGGAACACTAGGCATAAATGGGTTTTAAATGTTACAAATCACTTACTTTCGAATCTTGAAATTGAAAAATTGCACTTTTTGTAAATCCTCTAGCAATAAATTTACTATTATTTTCTATAAAGAGCTGTGACATTAAGCTACATCTACCAGCAAAATGTGATATTAAAAAAATGCATACTTAAGAAATTGTGCCTAATAGCCGATTCACGAAACTTCTCCATTACATTTGAAACAATGCACTAACTACTTGCACTGCCAAATAGAATAGTCTTTAGTCAAATTCCAAGAAATCGCTTTTGCTGCTGCAATAGGGAAATTATCTTTGGAAAGTGAAAACTATCTTTAATTAGTGTGTTTGGTATAGTAAATATCAGTAACATGCGCAAATTACGGAGACGTTTTTTTTTTTTTTTTTATCTTTGCAGTATTACGATTTGAACTGAACATAGAAGCAAAAATTGACTTTTTTTTTCTTCTTATATTTCTTGGGCCGCAGATCTTGGTCATTTTGTTATGGAGTGCCTGTTAAGCAGGCCTATGTTGTTCCCTGTGAGTCGTCTTCAAATTCCGAACAAATTTCAGATGAGAGACCTAGCAACTGAATAGATTCGGAACCCCCAGAGGTGTCCTTTGAATATGGAGGACATTGGAGCCACGAAAAGATTTTGCACCAATTCCCATTACCATACACGGTTCCCCAACAGTTCAGTCGAGGGATGTTTTCGCCCTCCCAAGCACTGGCCAAGCATAAACGGAACACTGCAGGCATGAAAACCGAAATGGAGCTATTTATGGAATAATAAGGCAACCTTGGTAACGTTTATGTGAAATAGAGATGAGTTCGGGCTCATTTTTTGAAGCCCGAGCCCGCCCGAGCCCGAGGACTTTTAATCCGAGCCCGCCCGAGCCCGAGCAATATTATTAAAGTTGGAGCCCGAACCCGAAATTTCAGCTAAAGACAAATAAAATTAACTACTTCATTAATAGGATACAATAAATTTTGGAGCTCCACACACCTTCTAGTCCCCCGTGCCGCTGTTTTTTTAAATAAGTGCGTCTATTTATCCCATGAATCACTTTTTAAAATCTGTTTCAAGGAGTATGTTCAACAAAGGAGAAATTTTTCATGAGCCCGAGCCCGCCCGAGCCCGAACGCAATCGTGAATTACAGAGCCCGCGCCCGAGTCGGGCCCGGGCTCGGGCTTTCGGGCTCGGGCTGAGCCCGTCTCATCTCTAATGTGAAAGGTGTTCAAATACGTTGTTCCTTCTGTGTTGGTTATTTGGCTTCAAATCTACAACTTTTATGATCTTTGCACATATCTTTCAAAACGTTGAAGTTTTTCTTCATGGATTATAGTGTTATGAATACACATGTTAATCATTAATCAATCAATAACCCAAAATTATTTATTCAGTGCATTTAACGTGCTAAACGAACTTTTTTTACATTAAATTCAACTCAAGAAAGATATCGAAGTACACTGCTCAAAATGTGGGTAGCTAAAAATCTTTAGTCTGCATCTTTCCTGTTCGTAAACACGTGTTTGAATATTTAATTAAAATTATGTGCTGTTAGGACAAAATTTTATTTTAATAAGAATGATCAATACTATTTAAATTAAGATTCACATGCAGTTTGAAGTGTTAGTTAAACCAAATAAATGGAAGCAATATGTTTTGAAGTTTTAGTTAAAGACAAATAAATGAATGCAATGTTCAAAATGAAACTATTCCCGAAAAAAAGGCTTAATTTAAGTACGTGATTGGGCATGTGTAAAAAGAAATAATGTTAAAAAGTTTTAGACTAATATGGGAATAATATTTGCTTAAATTTATACTGTTGACAATCATATAAAAATGAAAAAAATGAAAAGTACATTTTTGGAAATGCGACTACAGCAAAAGAGAAAAAACAGCAAGAAGATGAATTTAATTTTTAAAAATATTCGTATCTTAATATTAATTTCATATCACTTACTTGCTGAGCGAATTCTGTAATCCTGATTATGTAATCATATGTATTTCGAAACTCGCAAAATTATTCGTTTCGTAAAGCAAAATAAAAATTTCAAATTATTGAAAGCTAGTGCTCAAACCAAGAAGAATATTCGTAACGGAGATGAAAAAAAATGCATTTGCGAAACTTGTTTGTTCTAGAAAATGCATTATCTCGAATCTCCGCTACAGGTTTTCGAATTTTATTTACAGAAAAGAAGTACGAATTGGGGTCACGAGCGGATACAAATGATGTAAAGTTATACGACGAGATGAATAAAATTTGTTCCAGACTGAAATGACGTATATAGCATTCTAGAATAAGTTGTGGTAGGAAGTATGTTTTATAAAATATGATTCGATCGATTTAAACCATCTTCTGACGGAAAAATAAATACTTCTGATTCAGATATAATGTATTTCCTGGAAATTTGTACTCCATAGAATAAACATCGGAATTTCGTTATTCAAATTTGGAAAAGTTTAATACGTAAGAGAATTCTATCGAAAATGTTATGTAAATATACGAGAAAAACAAATGGTTTCGCAATAAAATATGCATGAAGGCTCGTATGGAAACATGAGTGGATTTATGAATGAATTTTGGGTGAAGTTGTTTGTTTTAATAACAATGAAATTCGGTATATAAGAAACGAGAAGTGAAGTCGTGAAATGAGATAAGTTAAAATGTTTAGAAGAGTTATGTATTACTTACTATAATATTAACAGAAAAGACCGCTCTATTACAAAATTGAATCAGGATTTTGCGTACAATAATGCATAATTTAAACAAACAAACAAACAAACAAACAAACAAGAAACGATTGCTCCATCATAATAGAGAATGACAGTGCTATGAGTGACGCAGCCTACATGAACGAACCAACCGTCAATAATCAGTGACATTCTTATTATACAGGTTTTTTTTTTCTGAAAATTGGCGTCCCCTTTTTATCTCGGAATCCGCTCTAACGATTTTTTAAAAATTAATATATGAATTTAATCGGTTCTGAAATCGGTGACTGACGTCGTAAGTTGATTTAGGAAACCTTGTTTTTTATTTAATCCAGTTTAAAGAGGGGTCTATTTAACTCGCGCGTATTAATACTGAAACAAACTCAACGACATTATTAAACATATAGCAGTTATAAGGGATATAGAGCACTTTGGCAACCCAAACTTGAGGCACTTGTTCCATCAGTAGACTTACGGAAAGATTTCGCACGCATAGTTCTTGCGGATCCAACTTGACTTAGTTTTCTATAGATCATTTGTGGCCAGAGCGCTTATTTCCGTTTCCATAATTACATCAAACTATTGGTACATGGATTCTCTGCATACGGATGCAATTTGTGATTTTTGAAATGGTCTGGTATAATATTTTACAGTAGAGAGCTTCTTTCTATATTTTTAAGACATAACCTTTATAAAGGAAGAATATTTCAATGAATCCACATCCACTAAGTGATGGCAATACTTTTTGTAAGCCGAGAGGGTTTTTAATTTGTAGGTTGACAATAAATCACACCAAACATATTTTCCGAGCCACAAATCACGGGATTCATCCTTACCTCGCTTTTCGAACAGGTTTTGAAGGGCGTTGCGCTCTCTTGTATATTTGTATTCTCTGTATCTAACAAAGAAGGCCGACCGAGTTGTATGGTGGGTAAAGTACCGTACTTCGGGTTCAACTCCCGGCGGCCGGGGATCGATCCTCGACTGTGCGTGGTTGTCATTGTGCCCATCCCTTCATAGGGGATAACGCTGACCGCCCACTGCGTGCCCCATAATAAAATGGTCACACATTCGGGCCGTAGTAAGGGACAATGTCTAATCGGCAAGTTCCCGCCCGTTATTAAAAAAAATTCTAACAAAGAAGCATAATTCAATTTCTTTGTCAAATTTGAAGCAAGGCAAGGCGTAATCAGCATAATTGACATCTGTTTTTATCTGCTACAGAACTGCTTGAGTGTGGCGAGAGCATGATTTAGCCGGCAAATAATTTCAAACATTAACAGAATAAAAATAATTTTCAAAAATTAAATTAGCTTTAATCAAATAAGAGATACTTACAAACCATGAAAACAAATAGCTTGCAATGCATCCTAATGTGTAAATAGTTACCAATTATAAGCTATGTCAAAATGAAGCCTATGTAGCAAAACATTCTATCATCATCTCATTATTGACAGCACTATTACAAAACTTGCATTTTGATAACTAAAAATAGTAAAAAAAAATACGACAGTAGGAATCATATTTTTTCTTAATTTTATTCGGATCAAGCATAATCCCTTAATATGACCAATGTATGCTATTCAGTACTGAAATTTATGCATGTACATTGAGTGATAAGTCATCATTAATTACGCAGCATTTGTGATAAATTTGACTACTTTAAAAGGGATTTAATGTCAAGTTTTAACATATTTGTAAAAAATTATGTGGATTACAAATCGAATTAAAAATACTGTATACAAGGGCGAGTCCTCCCCCCCTGCACAAAAATGGTTCGATCGATCATCTGCGCCGCACACGCATAGCACAGAGACATCCCTCATTTATGAAAGTGACGCGAAAATGTGAGATTAAAGTTCTTTAAGGCGCTCATACATTGTGTTGAAGACGGTAGCATCTCATAATGGACGTTCCAAAAGAGGAACAGCGTAGTGTGGTCAGGTTTTCGACAGCTGAAGGTGTTTCCGAACAAGAAATTAGTCGCCGTTCGACTGCTGTGTACGGTGAACATTGCATCTCATTGGCCACTGTGAAAGTTTGGAGCAAACGGTTCAGAGAAGGACATGAAAGTTGCAAAGACGATCCAAAACTGGGCCAAAGCCACGTCGCAATCACCCCCCCCCCCCGACACAATTGCACATTGCAGATGAACAGATTGATGAGCTGATTCGACAAAGGCATGCAGCCCAGATTTGTCGCCATGCGACTTTCACATTTTCGGGGAACTGAAAAAAACATGTCAAGGGTACCATATTCGTGTCGGACGCCGCCGTGAAGGAGTTAGTTACAGACTTTTTGAATCAGGAGCCTATGGAGTTTTATGAGACGGGAATCATGCGGCTCGTTTGTCAATGGGACAAATATCTCAATGTTCATGGAGACTACTTTTAAATAAAGTAATATGTTTGTCATTTAATCGCATTGACTCACTTTCATTTGACTCGCCGTCGTACATGGACATCAATGAAACATAATTTTAAAATTGAAAACAACATTCTCCAATTGCTGAAAGATATGCTGAAGTAATGCTCATGGACGTATATAAAAGAAAGAGAGAAAAAAAATAAACATATTAAGCTCTTGCTTTTTGAGAAATTTTTATGATAGTCTTATGTATAAAATCCAAAGTACCCTTTCCTTTAATCGAATTTGAAGTAAATAATGACAGGGAAAATCACAACTCGTACAACAATCACCTTTCACTAATATTTAGAAGTGTTAGGATTTGTCATTTTGTTCTTTGTCGAGCATATTTGTCATTCAGAATGTTCTTTATTCTTCGTCATTACAATTTTCAGCATATTTGACGCAACTTTTCTTCTTTTTTGTCAGTTTATGTTAGTCATGACGGGGCTTCAGCAATGCAGTTCTTTGAAAAGAATTCAAACACACTGCATTACAAAAAGGAATCTATGGATTCATGGTTTCTGGAATTGGGTTATCATTTCCATTGGTAGAAATATTGAAATATTTTTATGAAGTGTGGTGCGTTTGCAAGAATATATGAATAAAGTTAGGGCGCCAATATTAAATATCATTACAAATGCTAGGACAGCGAGAGTTTAAGTACGCTCAAAAGTTATTTGAAGTTTGTTGCTGTATTGCGGTGTGAACTTGTACTTATGTCATGCATTTACGAAAGGCAACAATAAAATATTTATTAGAAAATTTAAAAAATAATCATAAATACAGCCAAAAATGAAACCTCTATTTAACTCTTTAAAAAGGGTCTTTTAAAATGACGATGTCTCCTGAAATTTTAATATGTTAACCTTTCTATGGATAGCCATTTTTATCCGCAATTTCCAATTTCTTGTAGATTAATGCACTGATGAATTAATGTCCGAAATTAAATAGACTAATATAGATTCTTACTAATATATATATATATATATATATATTTATTTATATATACATATAAATGCATTAAAAACCAGAAATCTTTTACCCATACCTTTGTATACTTCAGTATTTTGTGGAACTACATAGATATTCTCAGGATAGCAACAAAAGTTAAGAACTTAGTAAAAAGTAACAAAGCAATAGTGGGATTTTAAAAAAAATTATAAAATGTAAATGTAGCTGTAAAAAAATATGCAAAGGCACATACATAATTTTTTCTCTAAATTTAGATTTATCTATAACACCACTTATGGCGTTACTGGACATTTCAAATATACACACATGTGTGTATATTTGAAGGAATTTTGAAGCAAATGAAAGTAATCGGAAGGCCTAATGTTTACTCATTCAAATTATTATTAATGAAAGTATTTTTATTAAAATTTTAGATATATATTATATCATTTATCAAAACAATTTATATTTTAATACGATATCTATAAGTAAGAGATTGGACAGACGAAAAGTTGCCTATAAAATATTGTATCTTGAGTTATATGCATTAAATATATATATAAAAGATTTTAAATATTGTATTTCAATATTAGAATAAATTTCTGAAAAATAAACAGAATGTATCTATTTACCTTGTACATATATTCATTATAGTTTTAAATACAGTAATTTTATTAATATTTAATGGGCTAAACCATCTATTTATTATAATTAAATAATTATAATTTTAATTTAATTAATATGCATGTATGTTAATAATGTCGAATAATATTACACAACTGTTTCCGGCAACACTTTTATAGTCTACTATTACACATTCCAATTCTGGCAACACCGTTATTTCACTTCTTGATTGTGGCAACATTCTTACAACGCAGCTTGCTGTCTCATGTCATGTGATCTACATTATACCTGTTGGGCATGTCTGTCTTGCACTGTTTTTCGACTATTTTGCCTTCAAATGAATTACATATTTAGTTATTTTTGTTTTTCTATTGTAGGATAGAGCAGGGCCATCGTGATTCTACCGGGCCTACTTGTGCACTACGATGAGTCATCGAAAGAGGCCTACGGAGACTCACTTATTGGATCCAGCACTTTAAATACGTCATCTAACGATAGAATCTAACCAATGAGGAAACGTCCGTTAGGTTTCTTTCGAAATGCACAAGCAGGCCCAGTAGAATCACGATGGCCCCGGATAGGGCGTAAATGTGTGGAGAGGATATTTTTACGAATGTTTGGGCCAACTCGCTGCTCTGGGGTTTAAACTAGTTCAAAATGTGTATTCTACGCGTAAAATAATTAAATTTTGAATTTCGTTGCATCGAAATCGGTTAACTAGAACGCGAGATACGTGATTTTGGGTTTCTTCATTGGTTTCTATAGCGTTTTCTAGAAATTTCGAGAAATACTGGTCCTAGGCCGTCGCTAATCTATCTTTTGGAGGCTTATTTTTAACGCCAAATTTAGCGATATTTTGCCAAAAAGGTCGCTGACCTTGGCGACATTTCAGACATTTGGAACGATTTTCGCAATGGGGCTTGTAAAGGGGTTATTCCTGCACTACCATCACATATTAGCCTTGTATTCATTAATATTTCTATGACGTACTCAAAACGCGATTGTTCCGAGAGTCTCTAATGAGGTCCAGAGTTTTCTGGAATGTACGTCCGAAAGTATAAAATAGGTGCGGGCTGCCGCAATCCAGTCAGTCTTGCTTCTGCATGATCAGAGAGCAGATGTTAGTGAAACCTTAAGGTATTGGCACCATAGAAGCACTATTTTCTGTTGCTTTAAAAGCCTTGTTTCTAACAGATGTGAGTAAGTTCTTCATTGCTGAGTCTTGAGAGACTGTTTACGGATCAACTGTTAAATTTCCATTCAAATTTTGATTGTGTAAGTGTTTTATTTTGTGTAAGAAATACAGGATTTGTGAACACTTTGTGCTAAGCGGACTTTTATAAGCACGTTATACTGGCTGACTGTGCTTGGGAATTCATTACAGCTGATTGTTCGACGAAGTTCTTGAAGCAATAAAGTTCTTGCTCCATCCTGACAAATGGACTCTTTACTAGAACTTTTTACACCTGCTGCACTTTAGAACGACGAACCCCGAAACTAGCGTTTTTCTGCAACAATATCTCTTTTGATATGCCTCACAACCGAAATCCTACTATTTTGTTGTATTTAATTATAATCTTCTGGGTATGCTCCTTGACGAATGTCCCAGAGATTATAATTTTCATACCAATCATTCTTGTATAATTTGATTCATTGTATTTCGAATTTCATAGAGTTTGGCCCTCTGATTCTGCTGATATACTTTCTTTTAGAAACGGGGTAAGCCATTTTTGCAGTAATATTCTTTCTGTATTACTTATTACATATATAATCTTATCTTCATTATACATTATATATTATATTCGAACAGTATTTGATCGTATATACATATGCTAACATATATCCACAATTCCGTATTCTTATAATATAACAAGTACACGACAAAATAAATGAAGATGTAGCTAACAAGCAATATCAAAGTCACACAACTTTTATTCCTTCTTCTAATGTTCAGAAGATAACTACTGACAAACTTTATCCAACTGACAGATAAATCAATTTTCCTTCGCAGACTTTGTTTTGGTGAAAGCGAATGATTAGGAAGATTGAAGTTAATAAAAAAAAATACAGTTTATCTGATAAAAGCTTATTAGATAAATTGAGCAATCAGAGTGAATTTTAGGTAGAATTTTCAGATTTCTTTGTTATACTAAATGCGAGTGTGACAGTATTGTCAAGATATTTTTTCTGATTTTGCTGAAGAATTAAATCTTAAAGAACGAAAATTTCTTTCAACGGTTCTATACTGATGTTCTAGTAGTTCTGTTGTCATAGGTTATCTACAGCTTTAAAATTTAGTATCTTTAAACAAACAATCTTAAAAGTGGAAACTTCTGACACAATTTTCGTCATTTTTCGAAGTAAGAAATACGATCGTACGTTAGGCTTAATAAATAGGTAAAACAAATCACTGTTTCTATAACCGCGTAGATCATGATTAGATAGATCATGAAACACCAGTCGAACCTGCTCAATGTGATAGCAAATTTGCCATTAAATTTATTCTTAGAAGAAATATACTGTTGTTCTTCTTGTTTTTGTTGTTTCTGATGCCCAGTGACAACCACAAACAGCGGTGCCAGATCCCCCACGAAGGGAGGCGATGGACAGAGGGGGTGCACCTTCCATTTTTTAGGGCCCCAGTGGGAGGAAGTACGATTTAAAACGGGGTCCCCTAATTTTGAACCAATTCCAAAGGAGGGTCCAACACCTGAAATCGGCGCCGACAGAGGTATCGTTTAACAACTTGGAGGACATTGGAGCCGCGATAGATTTTAGTGCACCAGCTCCAATTAACGTACAGGGTCCCACAGCAGTCGGGGGCAGAGGAAGTTGACCCTCCCAAGCACTGCCCAAGCCGGATGCTGCTTCACATGCCGTGTTCTAATGGGAACGGAATTTAGCTCCCAGACTACTGCGGGACAAGGATATTCCCTTATTCAGGACCACACTGATTAATTATTACCGTTTTTGTACATTGAAAATTTATTACAATAGTCGGGGTATTTCTTTAACACATTCCATTTAGCGGGTTCTACTGTATCATTATTTTAATATGAAGGGTTCCCCAAAAATATCTGACAATATTTTAATATTGGTGGAGTACCCTAAAGGGTAGAAGGAACCAAGACGGCCCAGAATCACATACCAATATGATGATAGAAACGGCGTTCTCATGTGTTCGTTAATAACTATCCTTGAACAAAAGTAAAATTTCCAACTATGGTTAACAAATGAATTGTTCACAGAAAGCACTTCGCTACAGTTGGTTATTAACAGTACTTATTTCTAAAGAAGGGATTATTCAGTCATTCCATGATAAAACCAACATGAAGATGCAATTTTTATAAAAACTAAATTGACTAGGAAAATGTTTAATTGCATTTGCAGGCATACCGCTGAGAATATATTTTCTAACAAATATTAATTTTAAAAAATCCCACAGATGCAAATTAACTTTAAATAGTACAACTTTTGAGAGCATTAAAAAATAAGCTTTTTTAAAATGCCTACTCTTAAAAACATATACTCCATATGCCTCCTCTTAAAAACAAAGTCTGTATACGATGCCTGCAATGAAAAAGACTTATAATTCTTTTTTTTTATCAGACGCTTTCTAAATTACAGCGCAAAAACTTCATCTATCTGACATATAAATCAATTCTGCCTTCCAAGCAGTCTTAAAAAGGACTGGTGGGAATTATTGTTTTCAATTACGGAAATAATTTATCTTTTTAATCCTTATTGGAGAAGTAGAACGCTTTATGGTACTATTTATAACTATGAATAGTTACTTCTGTTTTTATTTCAGCAGCACTTCATTCAATTATCGGGATAATTACAGGGAAAAAAAAGAGATACGTGTGTGTAATTAATTTTATCTCACATTGTCTCATTTTTATAACTAAAACATTATTTATTTTGTTGAGTGTTGTTCATATATTTATAAACTCTTCTTAATAAAAGACTATGCAGTTTCTAAACATATTTATTGATGCGTCTTCACATTAACAATTTCTTTTTAATTCGAAAGTCTTTAATTTTTAAGAAAAATTATGCACATAAATTTAAACAAACTTCCGGGTTTTACTGCAAGCACGCATAATTTATACGTAAGCTTATAAAATATTTTATAAGCTTGATTAAAATCTCAAATTATTCAACCTAACTTTTAGAATAAATGTATGAAATGCCTTGCCGATTCAAAAACAACAAATGTATCAAAACAGTTCAACTCTGAAGTAAAGTTTAAGCAAATATATATAAATATGTTACAAATATATTTGTTTTTAAAGCAAAAACAACAATTTCTGTAACACATAATCTTTCTTTTTAAGTAACAGAGTGGTGTCAGTACTTAGATAAAAAATAGTATACATAATTAATAAAAACATAAAAAATAAATGGCAAATATGGTGGAACGAGAGTGAAACCGGCAGATATACTTACAACTTCTTACCACATATACAAAATAATTATAATATCAATAATATAGTAGCCACTAAATTTATAACGGGCGGGGGCAGTTTCCCAAAATATTTAAAAAGAATCAATTATAGAACAACGGATCTATGTGACTGTGGTAAGACAGGGGATCCCCTGCATTACATCTTTGGGGACTGCCCCTAATGCCTAATAAAATAAGAAGAAATAACTCAATAGATCCATATAAAAATTTTATGCAAATTATCCAATTGCCAAACATAATGAATCTAATAAAAGTAAATTATAGTAAGCTTATAGAACACTGTAGCACTATTAAATTTAAATATTATTGATCTGCCATTCTCCTGTGGTACAATATATATATATATATATATATATATATATATATATATATATATATATATATATATATATGTAATGTATAAAAAGGTAATTTGGGTTTTACTAGTTTGGGTATTGTTCAAGCGGGTACTTTCACTGTAAGTTTTACTTTCCTGTCATACTTGCCACGCGCGCTCTGGAGCTATGTTTTATTTATTTTGTTATTTGTCAGACATCAGGCCGTCGATTCTGAGTTCTTTAGATGTACACGTGTCCTCACGCCCTCTTAGCCCCGGATGCGGGTCATCTTGGGAAATGTGTGTGGTTCGATCAGAGATAAGAGAGAGGAGGAGTTGTGTCTTCGCAGACCACGTGGTGTGGTAAGCGTAAATACTCCCGCACATCGAAAATCGGGGACTTCTGCCACTGGAACTGCTTCATGAGTCCACGCTGATTCTTGTACCCGTCTCCCCTCCCCTCTTCTCATTCTAAATTGTAACTTAATTGTAATGTTCAATAAACCATATTACCTGCCTTAACTCTGAAGCTTACTTGAAATATCTGACGTCTCAAATAGTCGACAGGATGATTGCCTGTGTGCCAACTAAAAATTTTAAATTGTAAAAAATTAACGCTCAGTAATCTGGGAGACGGGGTACACTGCTTACCAGAAGATGCGGAGTACGCCGGAGATGCGGCGTTATGCCGACCGCCTGCCGATCAGAGAACCAACTTGCCCTTCACCGACTGCAGATTTGGACTTCTCATTCCCTGCTTTGATGAAACTACTTTCGCCTGACCTCCCATCGAATCCTCCCATGAAGCCCATCAAAAAATTTGCGCTCCTGAGTTTTCCATAGCGACTAACGACGCTGATGCCGACACGTAAATTAAAGAAGTGCCTGCCCTCCGTTATCTGATATCACATTTCTGTACCATGTTTACCATCCCGAAATCTGCGCCTCCTAATTCATTTTTTTTTCTTCGCACATTCGCCGCAAACCAAGAGAAACTCTTGTCATCATTACTTCTGCACCCAACAGGCCCCCACGAGAAGTGTGTGCAACTGGTGAATTATGTCCCCCTTTTCTCCGTGCCGAATATTTTTGTTTTTGACCGAAACTCCTCCTGCCTGCATTGAACTTGTGAGAGAAGATATTTTTTTTTGTGTGCGTGTGTTTTGTTTATCGTTGAGGGATGACGATTTTAATTTGTGGATATCAATTTCTTTCGTAAAAGTAAGCGATTTTTATTTTAGAGTTGAAATGAACATTAGAGCATTATATTTAAATGGTTATTAATTGTGTGTGTGTTATTTTAAAGTGCTATTTTAGTGTTGATAAAAAAAAAAAAAATTTTTTTTTGATATATCTGCATTTTTTTTCATTAATATAGTATTTTCATTAAGGTAAGGTTTTGTAAATTTATTGCAGTATTATTATTAATGTTGCTAAATAAAAATTCTGAATGCAATTATTAAATGCTTCTCCGTTCAGGTAAAAATTTAGAAAAAAAAAATTTCAGCATGTCGTTAGATGGTAAAGAAAATACACAAACTATTGCCACTATGTCCCTGCAAAAAAGTGATGAGTTTATTGCCCCCTTTAATTTTGAAGATAATATGAGTTTTGAAAGTTGGATAGCATATTACGAACAGTGTTGCTTACAACAAAATAAAGATGAAGACTGGAAATTTCAAAATATAGGAAAATTTCTTAAGGGGTCTGCCTTAACAACATACATAAATAACATAGCAAATTGTAATAATTTTCAAGAATTGATTGAAATACTGAGAGAAAAATACATTTCATGTACCGTCTTTACTTTCATGGATTTTACAAATTTAAAACTAGAAAAAATTTCGAATCTTATAACTTATTTTCATGAAAAATTAGAAATAGGTAGAAAATTGGGGCTACCTAATAATATAATATTAGAAGGATTGACCAATGGTCTTCCTAGTAATGTGAGAGCTCTTTTAACCCTGCAACCACCCAGTAGTGCCACCGAGTGGCTTAAGGTAGCGTCAAAATTAATTAAAATTCACGAACCGCCCCAACAGGCAAGCTTTACCTCCTCGCCCAATAATGCACAAAATTCTAGTTACTTTACACCCAAGCTTCGGAATTTTAGACCCTACCATGCTCCTGTTTATAACCGACCAAATTGGCATCAACCAATTCATAATTCAACCCAAGAGCGAACCCCAATAAATAATTGGCCCCGTTTTCGACCCCTATCTCAAAGTTTACACCACCAAAATAATGTCAATTACCAAGAAAGCACACTACCTAGAACTCCATGTAGAAAATGTGAGGGGCTAGGAATAAGCAATGCTTTCCATTGGACGCATACTTGTCCCTTTAAAAGTAACAACCAAATTGCGACACCAAATATGACTCACCCGAATATGACTTCGAACGCCACTATTTTAAATTCACAAAATAACGGTACTGAGACCTCGCGAGAAGAGAACTTATTACTATTTACTGTACCCGGGTACCTAAGGAAAAAATTAACTCAACCCAAAATTGACAATTTTGAATTTTTAAGTGTTCCCTGTGTCATAGACACTGGCTCTACACTCTCTGTCTTGCCGCAAAGTTTTGTTGGACGATATAATTTAGAAGTACAGAGAGTCTCGCCTTTAAATGTTACTCAGGCAGATGGACTGCTGATACTTGATACAGTGTGTTATGTTAATTTAGAAATTGGAAACATTACTCAGTGTGTAAAATTTTTTATAGTATATTCAAGCCTGCCATATGCCATATTGGGTTTACCAGAGTGTAAAAAGTTTTGTTTATATATTGATTGTGTGAATTTATGTGTTTTTCAAAATAATGTTAGATTACCTTTATACAATTATGATGCCTTACCTATGTCTCTACATTTAAATCAACCCAGTTCTTCAACCGATAGCAAAGCCTCTGAGGAAAGCGTTCCCCCTCAGACTGTTTATAAAGCTATCAATCCAAAATTAGAGGAATTATTAAATAAATATGAGAAAATCTTTGCAAAAAATAAATATGATATTGGTCGTATTAATGTAGAACCTCAACGTATAAATTTAACTTCTGACCTACCTGTTTGCCTCAGGCCTTATCGAACCTCTCCTAAAGAGGAAGACGAAATTAATTCTCAGATTGAACAATTATTAAAAGCTGGTTTAATTAAGGAAAGCAATAGCCCCTATGCTGCACCCGTCACTTTAGCGTATAAACGCGACGAGGGTACCAAAACTAGACTGTGTGTGGATTATCGTAAATTAAATAATATAGTAAAAAATGATGCCGAGCCTTTGCCACGTATTGACAGCTTATTAGATAAACTAAGTGGGGCGAAAATATTCTCAACTCTTGATTTGGCGTCTGGATTTTGGCATGTGCCCATCCACCCTCAAGATACTGAAAAACTAGCCTTTGTAACTAATACAGGTCTCTATACGTTCCAGGTCTTGCCATTTGGCATTAAGACAGGGCCTGCTATATTTAACAGAGTCATGAGAAGAATATTAAATAAATATAAAATTAAATTTGCCTATAATTATTTTGATGACATAATGGTTTTTTCTTCTTCTATGGAAGAACACATGCAGCATTTAGAAACTATTTTCCAAATTTGTTTGCAGGAAAATATTAAATTGAAATTATCTAAATGTAACTTTGCTAAGGACACTATAAAATTTTTGGGGTATGAGGTTAAACAAGGTCAAATTACTCCAGATAATGCTAATATTGAAATTATCAAAAATTTGAAGCCACCTACTAACGTAAAGGAACTACAGAGGTTTCTTGGTTCTGTAAATGTTTATAACAGATTTATTGATCGGTATGCAAAATTAAGACGTCCTTTAAATGATTTGTTAAAGAAAAACGCTAAATGGGATTGGTCAACAAACTGTGAGAAAAGTTTTGAAACCTTAAAAAATATTTTGATATCTAAACCTGTGTTACAATTATACGACGTTAAATTACCTATCCATGTATTTATTGATGCATCAAATTGTTCAGTTGGAGCTGTGTTGAAGCAGCCGGATGCCTCAGGTATCTTGCACCCGATTGCATATCATTCGAGATCGCTTCGATCATATGAAAAGAATTACACCATAACTGAATTAGAATGTTTGGCTATCGTTGATGCCCTTGATAAATTTTATCATTACCTTCACGGTCAAAAATTCGTCATTCATACTGACCACGCGGCATTGGTTTGGTTAAAAAATGTCAAAAATTTAAGAGAAAGATTATTCCGCTGGTCCCTTAAATTAAGTATGTTTGACTATGAAATAAAGTACCTAAAGGGCTCAACAAATGTCGAAGCTGATATGTTATCAAGGATTCCTCCTTCTCAACATCTCCAACTAATTCAACCTTCGGTTTTATTGTTAGATGCTGAAGAAATTAAAAATCAACAATTAGCAGAAAATATGCATGGTCCTAAATATAAAGTCATTAATGATTTAATTACCATAAATAAGAAAGGATTCAAAAAAATAGTGGTGCCTATGAGCTTAAGAAAAACTTTAATGAAAAATGCACATGAAAATTTTGGCCATCCTGGTGTTCAAAAAATGTTAAGTATAATTTCACCTTCCTATTATTGGCCTCATATGACTCAAGATATTTCCAATTATGTTAAACATTGTTCGACTTGCCAATTTAACAAAAAACCTAAACAGAAGAAATTTGGTTTGTTACAGGCTGTACCTGCTACTGATAAACCCTTTGAATGTCTTTCTATTGATACTGTAGGAGGTTTCAACTATTACAATTCAACAAAAAAATATCTACATCTAATAATTGACCATGCGACAAGATATGTTTGGGCCTTTCCTTCGAAAAGTGTCACTACTGAAACCTATGTAAACTGTCTAAAACAAATATTCAACATTCAAGTTCCTCAAAAGATACTTAGTGATAGAAATGCAGCTTTTACTGCTTCGCGTTTTAAAAAATTCCTCAAGAACTACAATACTAAACAACTATTAACTTCAGCTCATCATCCACAGACAAATGGAAAAGTAGAGAGAGTAAATCAATCCATAGTTACTAGATTAAAATGTAAAGTTAACTCTTCACCTTCTAAAATTCCTTGGACTAAGTTACTAGAGCAGGTTATTAGTGAATATAATAACACACCTCATTCAGTAACGAAGTTTACACCCATGTATTTAATGTTTGGAAAATTGCCATATGACTCACCTATTTCGGAAAATACCTATCCTCCTGTTGATGAAGCTCGAAAATTAGCAAAAGAAAGGACAATAGAATTTCATAATAAAAATAAAATTAGATATGACAATAAATTCATAGAAGCTAATTTCGAACCAGGAGATCTTGTAATTTATGAAGAATTTAACTACCCAAATACACGTAAATTATCTCCTACTTTTTCAGGTCCTTATTCAATTGTAAACAAATGTTCTTCAGTTACATTCGAAATTGATAAACCTAATTACCATACTAAGAAACCTACGGAAATAGTTCACTCTTCTAAATTAAGACCTTATTACCCTCCTGACAAATTAAAGCTAGCCCACGAAGGTGATTAAATTTAATTAACAATAGTTGATCCTTTAAAAAAAAAAAAAAAAAAAAAAAAAAAATAGAAAATTAGAAAAAGAAAAAAAAAAATGTATTCAAAATTTCTAAGTGTTGAGTTTGGAACCCTGAATACTCGACATAAAGTCTATCGTCTATCCTTTTTTCTTTTATGCTTCTACCAACCTTTCTCTGTCACCCGCTTCTCTTAGTCATTGAAGAAGTCCCCAAGTCCGAGTGTGTGCGGTGTAAGTAAAACTGCACCTTTTTTCTTTGTATATTTTATAGATATTATGCAAACAATAAATGAAGCTTGACTTAGACTAGGCTGGGACTTCCTCTCAATAATTCCCCAGTTTTTCCCAACTGTCTATTGAGTCATTTCTTCCCCTTTTTTTGGAAGCTATGAGGCAATGGCTAAGTGTTCTCTTTCGTAGTTGACAACTGTCTTCCTTTTTCGGGATCATGTGAACCCATTTTTGTTGTCATACTATGGAGAGTTTAAAGTTTAGGCAAACTTAAAATGCCTACAAGTGGTATTTACTATACCCCATACCTGTGTGATGGTACTGCTGTTTCACAGCTATGGTTTTCGAAATTTTCTACACACTACGCACATTTTTACATTTTTTTTTACATTGCCTTTACACTAAATAAATTTACTCCATTTTGCCAACTATTTTGCCAACCATTTTGCCAAGTTATTTTCATTCCATTCACTTTATATGCCATGCAAGCCAAAGCCATAAGTATTTGCCAAAGAGAATGAATGTCAGCCATGTTTATTCCATTTTGTTGAATTATATTACTATATTGTTGTACAGTATTATTGTATCCCACCTAGGTTGTAAATATTACTTGTGATAATTTGAAAAAATTGTGCGCACTCATTGTTTTATTTTTATTTTCGTACTATTGCATCATTATGTTTTGTCAAATTTTAGAAACTGCATCCTGCCTCTCAAGTATTGTACAACATAACTCCAGAATTCTAGCCAGAAAAATTTAAGGTGTCTAAACTTGAAAATTAGATTAGTTCGCAGTTTTAAGATTAGGATGCAAGGACGTCTGACTCGCAAGTGAGAGACTGGCCAACTCAATGATATTGCTCGTCAGACTTCTTTTGCCGGGGGGGATATTGTATTGTATAAAAAGGTAATTTGGGTTTTACTAGTTTGGGTATTGTTCAAGCGGGTACTTTCACTGTAAGTTTTACTTTCCTGTCATACTTGCCACGCGCGCTCTGGAGCTATGTTTTATTTATTTTGTTATTTGTCAGACATCAGGCCGTCGATTCTGAGTTCTTTAGATGTACACGTGTCCTCACGCCCTCTTAGCCCCGGATGCGGGTCATCTTGGGAAATGTGTGTGGTTCGATCAGAGATAAGAGAGAGGAGGAGTTGTGTCTTCGCAGACCACGTGGTGTGGTAAGCGTAAATACTCCCGCACATCGAAAATCGGGGACTTCTGCCACTGGAACTGCTTCATGAGTCCACGCTGATTCTTGTACCCGTCTCCCTTCCCCTCTTCTCATTCTAAATTGTAACTTAATTGTAATGTTCAATAAACCATATTACCTGCCTTAACTCTGAAGCTTACTGGAAATATCTGACGTCACAAATATATGTATGTATATATATGTGTATGTGTATATGTGTGTATATGTATGTTTTATCATGTGTATATGTGTGCATATGTATGTTTTATCATGTGTATATGTGTGCATATGTATGTTTTATCAGGTCATGTGTGATATCATGTCTGTAATTTATGATTGTACTAATATTATTTACTGTCTGCCGTTGGAGTTCTGCGAGCCCCAGCGGCATAGTATGTAAAAATAAGCGATGAATGAATAAATTCTTCCCTGGAGGGATTTTATGCCGTAAACCTTCGGGTCGGCCCCTCCAGTGGGTGTCTCACACCTCACACATAATCTTTAAAATGGATAACTATAACAGATAAATAACTTTGATTTGCGAGTTAGAAGCAAGTACACTATGGGTCAATGCAGTGGTCTCCATCTCCCCTGACCCGTGGAAGCAACCTGCCCTCCACCAAAATAGTTCATTTTAACTAATGTAATATTTCGTTTATTGTCAAGGTTAGCCATAGTGATAAACATTGTAAAGCATATTATTCTTTGAGCTAATAGCTTATTTAAAGCAACTGTTAAATAAACAGTCTTTATAAAAATAATATAAGTAATAAATAATAAAATTATAACAAAGTATTAATAACAAGCAAGACGGAGGCCTCTAACTTAATTACATTACCCATTTAACTGCCTTGTGATAGCTTCTTCAATTATGATATAATTCTTGCAAACATCCAGAATGCTGTGAAGACCTGTGAGTGTTGAGAGAGAATGAATGTTGTTTTGTTCTATTGCGGTATCTGGTTGTTTGGACGCTTTTCAATGACATTTCCCCCCTATGCCTTGCATTTCAAAAAACACTGCATTTCCTTATAGCTTGAGATGAATATGGGAAGTTCCTTAACCCATTAAGCGCCAAAGCTCCCGTTACGGGAACATCTATTATACATTTTTTTTTCTTAACATATTTTAACGCAATTTACGAAATACATATTTTATATAAATATTTACACTATAGGGTGTGTTATATAGTGTAAATGTTTATATAAAATGTGTATTTCGTAAATTGCGGTAAAATATTTTAAGAAAAAATATATATATAATACATGTTCCCGTAACGGGAGCTTTGGCGCTTAATGGGTTAAGTAATAAATAATTTTCTCCGTTTCAGTTGAAGATGAACACATTGAATTGATAAGTAAATTAAATCGATGACTATTGCAGCAGGTGCATTCTGCCTTTGGTGCGACATTCTGAATCAATATCTTCAATTATTTATATTTTCCACGCAAATTTAATGCCCGATCATAGCTCAGCCCAGTGAGATTTTCAAGGGCTATGTCGACATCATTAAAACAATTGACCATGATTTTCTTCAAAGCTATCCCTGATGTTTCATGAGTTATAAAGACTTTCAGCAATCTGTCAACTACAACTGACGTTTCTACAGAATCTGATGATTCGAGGTAATGAATAACGCAATCACTTCTTTCTTGCTACTTTCTTATATGCTTTCAGCTGTTATGGCTCATAAACAGTGAGGCAGGGTGTAACTTCATTTGCTATAGGCTTGTTCCATGTTTACTAACAAATAGCTCAGTGACTTCACGTAGAGTAAGCCTATTGGTTACTTATGCCTACCAGACGTCGCGTCGAACAAGCCTATTGGTTAGTTTTACCTACCAAGACGAAGTGTGATGTAACGTGGGACAAATATATGCACCACTTCATGACATAGAGGAGTCCATACATAGAGGATTTCATGACATAGAGGAGTCATGGCATAGAGGAGTGACATAAAGATTTGATTTTTCCAATTTAAGATTTTTATCTAGAGACGTTTCTTCGTCTTTTGCTGTAAATCTAGGCTGTCGAGATAGCTTCTGGAATAGGGATTGCGTTTGAAAAGCAGCTTAAATAAATTCAAAAATTTCCCTTATTTAGAAGTTTGATTTGAAAAATCATCGTCTCATTTGAAAAATGCAGTCAATCATGCAGATAATTATACGACGATTTTCTTCAAATTCAACATTTTGCAAATCAGATGCTTTCCAATTCGCTCACTTAGAATTCAGAGAAAAGTTGCCTTCTCATCCTTATAATTTTCTTTGTTGTATTCATATCTGGACATGTCTCTGTACATTGCCCAGCGCACGACAGCTAACCATCTCCTGGTCATGTATGAAAAGCGTTTCGACCTCAGAACATAATGCATAAGTTACAATATGTTATCCCAGTGGGAGCGCTATACTTTCTATGCAAAGCCACTTTCTATGCTTTTCAGCACCATTCTTTAACTTCAAGTTACACCAAAAATAACGAAACTTGCCTGCCAAGATGTGCATAGAATCCATGGTGTAGCCAGAAATTTTTCATGGGGGGGGGTTACGACTACTGAAACTCACATATGTATACGTGTGTGTGAAAAGGGAGTGAAGAAAATACATTTTGTATGGCAACAAATTCCTCGTGGGAAGGTTGTGATTCCCCTATTCTCCCTGTGGCTACGTCACTGCATGGAATTGATGATTGAAGTCTGGCTGTGAAAGCTGAAGTCTAAGATGAAATAAGTGAATGTTTGAGATCTAAGCCTCTTGCCCGCACAATTCCCTGGGTTTTAATTGCTAGAGCAGATGCGTTATTTACATACCGTGAAGTACCGCATTCGAATCAGGTGGCACCTGATAATGTGCATCGGCTTAAAAATGGAGTGCGGGAAAATAATTTTGTTGGAGCATGAAGTAAAAAATTAAAACTCATTTAATTTACTTCCATTTATGAAATTAATGCCTCGGTATGAATTAACCAAAGTATAAGTTCAATCATATGCACGTTTAATATTACTTACTTTGGAAGTTCAAATCATCTAGCATAACTCTTGCTCCCCTTCCTCCCATCCCTGAGATACGAGTGCAATGGAAACACCCTATATCCAATTCCAATTGAATAGAGGCTCCTGCATCAATGCAAACTTGATGTAATTGCAGCATTTTCGATAGTGAATCTAGATATGAGAGGTCAGAATTCCCTTGAGAAGTTGATACAAGTATGTAAATTAATTTTTTAATGTATAATCACTGTTTAGTGACGATAAATATGCTTTAACTCTTTAGTTCCCTGCACCACAAAAATCTCATATCTTAATTCCCTGCAAAACGGCCTGAAGTAAAAGGGTGGAGGTGGTATACTTCTTTTGGCCGTAAGTCATTTTAAAGTTATATTATTAATTTAGGTAGGTTACATAAGCTAAAATATTTTAAATCGTAAGTGGTAGTACAAATCCGCAATAATCCAAAAATCCTACCTTTCGGAAATTTCCTCAACCAACAACTCCTAAAATAAAATTTTCCCATTTAAAGGTTCCTGAAACAAAATATAATTACCGGCTCCATAAAAGAGACAGATTTTAAAACATTTTCTTTAATTATTATTACTTAACTTCCAAACATACAATATCTTATACAATTTACTCGTACTATTTGTTATCTTCTTTTTCTTTACACATTTATAAATTATAATTGTGACATCATTTGTTTGTTTTTTGAATATTCAATAATATTAACATTAAATATAGATATCGTGGTGAGATCGGGGAGGTATAGTGCGGCCCAAAATTAAATATAAATCAATACAAGGTTCTTTTACTTTCTTTGATGACGCACTCGTCTGGCATTTTTTTATGCTCGATGGCACGTTGACGTCTAGGCTGGGCGACGAAGTCATCAATATTTTAGAATTCGATGCTTTCCGCACCGAGTCATCTCTCTAGGCAGTCGTTAGCTGGATTCCACGGATATCCCTCCAAGGACCTCGGCCGTCTCCTTCAAGTCGCGATGCACTTAGTATTTTTTTACATTCATTTTTTTAGCACACTCTCTCAACAACAATCCTCTCTGAGTCCGTCCTCTCTCGACTTCTCTCGACACTCTCTCTCCGACCGCCTCTCAGACTGTCATGGGCACCCTCTCCGTTTCTCCTTTCTTTTTCCGCCAAACCAATCCTTGAGTCATTTTGTTCACGCCCCCTTTACGTGCATAATTTTTTGTTTCTCCATTTCTGTGATTGATTCTCTTTCCTTATTTTATACCGCCTCCTTACCTACGCCTTCCTGCAATATTGGCCATCAGCATCTGCCCACTATAAATTTCTTTAATTTATTATGGGGCAATTTTGACCGTCCCTTGGTGACACATCTGGCACCACTATGTCTGAATATTGTAAATCCTCTGCCCACTATAAATTTCTTTAATTTACTATGGGGTAATCTTGGCTGTCCTTTGTTGACAATACCTGGCACCACTTCGTCTGAATATTGTAAATCTTCTTCGTGTGCGGGCTCCCTTTTGCACTACACGGCCGAAAAATGCCTTCTCCGTTGAAGGAAAGCTGGCACTTTTATTACGTTTTGTGACAGCCGAGAACCCCCCATCTTGAATAGCTTAACGGTCTAGATGCTCCCTGTTGTGCTAATAAAATGAAGATCTACTGTAACTGCTTTCGACCATCCATTGCACACTGATGCATCGTGCACACCATGAATACACGGATTATCTGTATCCCCTCTTTGTTAAGTTCTCAAGCCTCAAGGGATGTAAAAATGCCAATAAGTCCTGTGCCGGGCGGGAGAGAGATCGCTCTTGGGCGGCCAAGCCGTTTCGGGGACACATATCGGCCGGCCGTTGAAGCCGTTATGGGTTCAAAATAGCTAACGTTAGATATGTAAAGAGCCAGCGTTGAATGTCTATTTTTAAGAAATAACTGCATATAAACTGAAATCTATCAATCTTTTACTAATTTCATTCATGAGAATTTTTTAAAGTAATTGCAATAAAATAGAAAATTTTACATTGAATGAAAACTTCAAACATAATTTTTAAACATGATCTTTAAACATAGATATATTTTTAAACTAAAGAAACATATAACAATGAATTATTTTACAACGCAAATGCATTTTAATTGTTATCTTGAATTTCAGAAATATTCAAATCATTGTAGCATTCATCACAAATAAGTTTTTTAAAAAGGCTTAATGGCAAGGACGTACTGAGAAGAAAGGTTCATGGAGTACACAAAAGATGAAAAAGATAGAATTTCTCATTAAAGTATATTTGATAATTGACATCCAATAAATAAAGAAACAAGTTTCAGTGGAATCCTTAAGGCCCATCCGCCTGCTATAGCACTGCCTGGTGATTCAGTCTAAATTTCAGAGGTTTGCTTACTTTATTTATGTTGTTTTTTCTACCATACAGCTGAAAAGAATTTTAATTTAATAGAAAGGTCAGTATAGATACGTTCAAGGGTATTTCATTTCATTAATATCTTGTGCGGGCGGTCAAACATTTTATTGAAGCATTCTGCCGTATTTGCAGTGCTACCGTAGGGTCAAGGGGTAAAGGTACCTGCGAGAGGGAAACAATCCAAACGGGTTGATCATTACGAATCACTCCAGGAGAAGATTGAGGGTAAAAGCATAAAAATAATCATGTTAGATATGCCTTTCAACGCACTTTATATTAATTTCTTAGGAAACAAACAGCAGTATGCTTTAAATGCAGCTTAACATCAAACAAAATACTGTTCATTGCATGGTGGCATTTGTTATTGCTGTTGTTAAAAACTCTCATCATATCAATTTGATTCTTTTTTTTTTAAATGAATTGTTCTTTGGTTGCATATGTTATTTGCATTACTTACTGCCCGTGTAATGTCACATTTCTGTATGCAATCAGTAACAGGCATTTAATTTATTATGTAACTACAAAACAAGATATTTGGGAAATTTTTAAGTGAATTCTAAATGGTTGTAAAACATGTTCTGCTAAAATGTCAGAGTAAACTACAACATTATGTATTAAAACGCATGACACAAATAATTAGTGACTGTTCCTAACTCAAGTAGCTAATGAAATATGTGCTTAATACGTAACATAATTTCAAACTCTAAACTCTGTGTCATTTCAACGAACTTAATAGCCTTCAGTTTTCATTATTCTGAAATAAAGCAGCTTTTCATGTGACTGACTGAATGTTACATTTCATGTCTTTACAGTTACAACTAAATTTCCCCTCTCTATTGAGTTTATGAATTTGCAGTCCCTCTACTGACATCAGTTATACCTAATTTACTGTTTTAATATGAAGGCTTGGTAATTTACAATATTATTAATACCCGCTTTAAATTGAAATAACTAAAATAATTACGTAGAAAGCGATGTTTTGTTTATACTTCAGATTCTGGCATGTGGATATCTCAGAGCTCTTGGAAATGAATAAATAAAAATTTTAGTTATAAGTATTATTTAGCAAATGGAAATGATTTTTGATATAACCCTTTGATTAGCCGCCTTTGATTTAACCCTTTGTAGACGGGAGGTAGATTTTTCAACCAAGCCACAGAAAATGTTAAAGGACGGGCGTGGTTCATATTTCCAACAAGTAATGCTTTCTCCCTATGTTGCTTTAACCTGAATCGGACGGCGGGGAGAGATAGAAACATCCATTCACCATTCCAGTTGCACGCTAGTTCCCCTTGTTCAAGAAATTTGTTTCACTTCATAGACCGGAAAGAGTAGATCGTCGACTATTGTTGTACAAAGAGCAGTTACATCTGAAGAATCACTGAAAGAAGCAATGCATGCTATATATATCCCTGATGTTTTAACCCTACAAAGAACCTGGTACAATTTGCGGAACCACCACTTTAACCTTCCTACAAAATACTAGTATAGAAATCTGTCGGTTTTTAACCCATTTGGGACCAGATATTTTTGCGACTTTCTTCGATTTTCGCTAATACCAGCAATAATAGATAAATTTCTGATATCAGTTTCTTGAACAAGGAATGATTTCTTTTAGCATCATTAAGTATAAAAATTGAAATGTCAACATCCTACTGGGTCATGTTAAAATATTTTGTGGAGTTGAGATTCAATACACGTGAATAAATGCTGGGAAAAATAAATAATGTTTTCGACTGATAGCGAAAATGCCGTCCCAGAAAAAGGGACACTAGGCATAAATGGGTTTAGGGTATTTATACATAGATTACAAAGATATAATTCCAGCTCATGCGTATAAATATTATTACTGTTTATAATATTACACCAGCAAGCGCACACACGTATAAATTACGTATTCTCGATGTCGAATATTCGAAAATCGGTCGAGGAAAAATTACAGCAAAAAATACTGTTTAAAAGACATCAAACACACATTGTTTTGTCGACGTTATAAACAGCCGTTCTATGTTGGTCAGGGAGGCGGCTGAAATTCGACTGTTATGTTGGTCACCCTCACGAGGTGTTCTTTTCTCTTCTCTGTTCCGTCAATAGATCGCCGTTTTTCCGCTCATAGCTTCGGCTGTCTGAGAGACCCACCGAAATTGTTTGAAATTTAAATAGTAATCTTTCGTACGTCGTTTTATCTATTATAGAAAATTAAGAAAAAAGAGTTAGCAAAGATTTTTAACCCGGAAAAATTATTGTGTATTGGAGTTCTTCATAACAACAAATAATTTTAATATTAAAATTGCAAAATAAATGCCAAAAAAGTATAGTTAAGGTTCAGTGTACCAGATACAAAACTGAAATAAAAGTGATTTTCTAGTAAAATATTTGGTTAGTATTTTTGTGATTATTGTTTAACCAAATAATAACCTTTAACATCATCAAATATATTTATTTTAGAAGAGAAAAACAATCGAGCATTGTAAGGTGAAAACAACACGGCAAAATTCAAAAACGGTTAAGGAATAAAAGGCTATGTCAGTGTTATTGGGACAACCTGTATATGGAATTTTAACTGCCAGACCAACAAACTAGAAGGAGCTGTAGGAGCAGAGAGACGATATGGAATCACATAATACATCACCTTCAGTATTATAATATTTCAGTAAAAGATTTTCTATTCCATTAAAACGTTGTTGATTCTGTTAGCTCCATAGCTCGCAAGTTCAGCATTTTCGAGATTGCATTGCTGTGTGATTCCGAGTTGTCTCTGTGTCCCTACACCTAATGCAACTTTGACGGTGTAGTTATGAAACACTGTGTGTAAGTGTAAGAAAAATATAAATCAAAATGGCAGCGTTCAGCAGCTTTTTTGAGCATTTAGAATGCCGTGAATCTCTTGCATTTAGACACTGTATGAGTATTGTATAGTCACACACATATATACATGCACGCACACACAAACAACCGCACAAAAAGCCGATTTAAAAAGGGAAACAGATAAAATAGAGGAGATATACAGAGTTTTGTAGACAAAAATTCATTTGATAGCAGAGCATGCTTTATCATTGAATAAATTCCGAACCGTAATTCACTATGTACAATCTTAGATATGATATCAATTCTGTTTAATATATTGGCACCAAGCTCGAAATGTAATAAAGTAGGCGCCGCCGAAGAGATCTTAAAACAAAGTGTTTTTCCTTGATGAAATCTTTTGTTTTAGACATAAAAGCTTTCCATTTAGTGATAAAATAGTGGACTTACCAACAAATCCCACTGAGAACATCGGATTTTCTACTTATTGAATAAACGATAACAAGCCCATTTCGACATTTTAAAAAATTCTTCCTTCTTATCTGTTTGGGTTAAAACAAGCACTAAAAAAGCATGAATTGGTTCTACTTTACTGTTTTAGCTGAGTACTGTATCAGTAAATGAACTTGCATTAAGAATGTGTTCACACAATTTATTTTTTCATGTCCTTTATCCCTTGATATTTGATATCAAAGAACTTTTTTGCTTATTTATTCACTGACAGAAAGAATTTTAATGTATTTTTTTTCAATAAAAGGAATTAATTTAAAATGGCATCTAATTTTAATTCATCGAAACATATAAGATATTTCAAATTTTCGGAACATTTTTATTTATTAATTTTATACGTTACAGCAAAAAGAAAACTATGTTAAGAGTTTTTTTTAAGGTTTAGCTGTCTCCTTGATCAAAAAAAAAAAAAAAAAAAAAAAAAAGAATTTCGCAAATGTTTCCTTCCTTTTAATCATTGCCCTCTTCAATATATATATATGTGTGTGTGTGTGTGTGTGTGTACATAAGCAGGTTGAGATCACTTATTAGAATAAGGTATATCTACCAGTAATTTGCCCGTTACATCACAAATAAAAAGTAAATTCATAAGTCAATTGATTCATGAACAAGCAACTGAAAAGAAAACGCATATTTTCTCTTTCTGCCTCAACTTGAAAGCTTTCGCGCCACTTGTCTCCGGGGGGATGTCTTAGGAAAGAGCTTTTTACATAGAAATATGAGTGGTTCTTTATGGAGACATTTGTAGCTATTCAATGGAATAAGTTATGCATGATTAAATTAAATTTAAATGGAGATTAAGTAAATGGGCCGAAATAGTATTTTGGTAGGATTCAGCAAATGACCTACTTAGAATGGTTCTTTGGAACTACCTAAATGGCACACAATTTCTACAAATAAATAAATAAAAGCTTTTTTTTTACATATAAATCACATATTTATTTAACACAGGATACACGATAAAAACAACATTATTTACGCAATTAACATCTCACCGGAGTTGAAACTCTCCAACTTTTTTCAATTTTAGTCTTGGTCTTTCTCCACAGCTCTCTCATTCATTTCTTCGTTTTTTTAAATAGTTCAGGATTTAATCATATATGCCTTTCGTTCATAGGATGATTGCCTTCATTCGCCAAGTCAGGGTATCCTTCTTGTATTCGATCCTTGCATTAGTGACTCCTTGCCTCGATGAAAATTTGTTCGTCGGATGCGATTTTTATCCACTGAAACGAACTGTAATTCGAAACGAACTGTCAGCGACTTGGTAGACTTAACTTTTAGAGTAATTACTGCACATGTATGTGTCATTTTGTACTGTTTTAGAATCTGACTCTGATTCTACCTTTTCAGCATCTAACATACCTTACCCCTTTTCGTCGCCACTATCTCTCAACTTTCATTAGATAGATGTGCCTTTAAACTGTCAAAGGTCATTTTGTAGTCGAAACTAAATAATAGTATTCAATTCCACCGTGTTTGTAACTAAAACTTCAATAAACTGCAACTACAAAAAGTCCATTTGAAGTATTTTTCCTTGAAACAAAAAACGTCAATTTTGAGTATTTTACATACAATTATTTTATAATATTGACATCTCTCATTAACTTGAGCATCAATTTTTATCAATAATACAAAAAAAATACGTTACTGGAAAAGTAATCTATATTATTAATATAAACATAATAATATCGAAATATAAACAAAAATAAATATCAAGGATGTTTCTATTTTCCATTCCACAGGTGATTTTGATTTGTTTAAACTTAAAAGCAATCTCCTATGAGAGGGATCAGCTCATGGCAATATTTCTGCGACTCAAGTTAGTAAAGCGCATGCAAATATTTACATTCAATTAGAAGGGTGTTGATGGATAATTAGCACTTTAAAATTAATTTTTCAATATATCATGTTGATGTTTCTGTTCAATCATTACGTCGTGCATTTAATTCTATGAATTTGTCAATTCCTCTTCTCATATTGTCCAAATAAAGGGGGAAATAATTTATCTTCCTCAATAATTACCTAATTATGATATCTTTCTCTTAATGAGGTTTTAATTCCCTGCTGATGAAAGACCGAACTTGTGGAAGCGGGTTAATAAAGCTATATAATGAGTCATGAGGAAAAGAGTAATTAGCCATTGCCGTATTATAAAAATGTTTTCTGTTTCCTCAGAAGAAATTGTTTTTAGGTTAGAGCATGATTTAATTGTTCAAAATTAGTTATCAAAAATTATAAATGAGTGGTAAAATCAGAAGAATATAAATTCTATTTTTTTCGGTGAAGAATTCATATATATATCATATTTATCAGCATTGTTTGTGAATTTTTTCTACCGTTACTTTCATGTTTATACTTTAACTAACTACATTTAATTTTTGAATGTTTAAATTGCTTAATGTGTTGCATTCATAGTATATTATACAATATCATAATATTTCATACACATTTTATTTCGTACGTTAAATGATATGCTAAATGAACCGTGGTATTAAGATTTGAAAAAATATGTTTTATAATAAAGTTAATCTTATTTTGAATGTCCAAATCACAACTATAAAAATATGAAATTTTACAGAAGTGCACTTGATAACTCGACTACTTGACAAGACGTAACGTACAAAATGGACTTTTTCTTGGATTTTTATTCACTTCTTCACTAGAATCAAGTATTCCTATGTAATGGGGAATCATGTGTCCTAATTCACTATTGTTAAAGAAAAATCTTATTCGAAAAGTATAAAAAAAGTACATTAAAAATCATTAGCCTATTCAGTCAGTAAGCGTAACTAATTTAGTTTTATTGAAAAAAAAATACAAAAGCCTTTTTTATTGAAAAACAAAGGTTTGATGATTAAAAATTCGTTATTTCGAAAAGAAAAATGCCTACATGAAACCCAGCAAACCCAGTATCGGATAAGCTCTGTACTGACACCTGCATGACGGCACAGCACATGCTGGCAAGAGTAAGCGGTACCAAAAACGTCAAAATCACGTTCGCGTGGGACAAAAGTGGTCCATCATAACGGGATTGCTTGGACTGTTTTCAGATAAGGGGCATTCACCACGGGCAGTCTAAAACGGTTTCTTGATAAAGATTAATAATTAAAAGTGAGACAAATTTCTGCTAAACAGATTTTCGTGAGCCTTATTTTTATATACATGTTCAAATAAAAGTCTGTGAGATATGATACAGAAATTGCTTGCTGTTGAGGGGGACTATGGCGGATCGAAGGAGGGGTTAGGGAAATTGACTCCCTCCCAAAAAATGCCTTAGTAAAAATTTACATCATTGTGCATTTTGTTTTGATCAAATGAACTTTTTTATTAAATTAGTTGTTTGAGCTATTTTGCTTGAGCCAAATTAGGGCATTTCTTTCTTTATTTTTTACTATGCGATAAAAATTCGTCTTCGAGATTTTGGTGTATTGACACGTTTTGAGGTCTTCTGAATTCATTTATGCTATTTTCAAGAGATGTTTTTAAAATAGCTGCGCACCCGTTTTTCATACGGGAAGAAGGGAATATTTTACTACTAAAATCATATCTGCATGTGACAAAACATAATTTCATTTTTTAAAAAGTTCAAGTAATCTCTACTGTTGAAATTACTGCGGGATATATTAACGCTAATTAGAATTACTTTTCGTTTAGTTGGTTGTAAGACAACCGTTGAAAAAGGATAAACACTTTTAATTTCATGAAATATTTATTAACGTGGTACATTGCGATTTATTCATATTATCTTTACAAATCTAATAATACTACCTATTACGTGCATTAATACTATCTATACTCGCTTCTCCCTCTTCAAGGCTCCCTTAGCTTAGATTATTTGGCCTCAATGGGATCTTTTGATTCTGTGGCGATTCTTTGCAATTTACGCATTAGCATAAATAATAATAATTTCACATAATGGTTGCCATTAAGGAAACTCTCCATATATATTTAATTTATATAGTTTTATAAGATTGGCGTATTTAGCGCCGCTAACCATTTCATCTTACTGTGGGGAGAAAATATCCAAGGGGTGCCATTTTAAATATCCATGTATCTAATATAGCGATATCTTTTATATCCTCCATAGTCCTGTCTCCTGAAAAACATCAAACTGTGTAATCTCGAGGAGCTACTTATTCCCATTTTAATTGTGACAGGGCGTTAGAGTTGCAGAGTTTACAAATTTCACGCATTTTTTTTAAATTTATGACGTCACTGTTTGACTGCCGTAAAGGATACCCCCGTAGATTGCGGGAGTTAATTTCGATATTTCGCATAATTGTTTTCAAACGGTATCATTAAAACTTTGCGTTGGACCTTTATGGAGAAACGTAATTCAACGTTAAAATAAAACTATACTCGCAACCTGCATGCGTATGTTAGGCAACGCCTGCGCTAAATTAAATGCCAAAAATAAAAATAGTAAATAGAAAAATTTTAATATATCGCGCTTTGAAACGAACTTTGTAACTTTTAAAATGAACATTTTCAGCGCCGTGAAAACATTTCAATTTTTAAATAAGCACCTGATTAAAATAGCACTTCTAATAATAATAATCGTGAATTTCTTAGTGTATTTCTACAGTAAATTTTAATCAAAATATCGTCTCCCTGTGTTGAAAATAGAGCTGGAATAAATGAGTTAAAATTATGGCGTAAATTTTACGTATCTTAAAGCATTTGACGTCATAGATCCTCACTTGCGAATTGAAATTCTGATATCCCATTTAAAAACTCGATTGGTTGAAAAAACCCTTTTTTCTAATCCTTTCTGTGGCAACAACCGAACATAAATTCTCGTGCTGTGATCGCAATGTAATGAATGGCGTAAGATCGCGTTGATGCTATTAAATTCTAAACATTAGGCTGCATTAAAATTCGTAAAAAATCATCTAATTTACATAATTTTTTCGTTTTTATTTTAAAAGAGGGAGAAAAGAATGTTTCACGATTGGTCAAAATATCTAAAAGTTATGACGGATAGAATTCAAGATGCGACAGTTTTAAAATTATTTTACGAAAAAAAATCGCGAAGCAGATGTTTAGTAAAAAAATTCCTAAAAATCGGTAAATCATGTTACGTATTCAGAACAAACTGTTTTTAAAAGAAAATTTTCTCCTCTATCCGATGATACAAATGCCTTTTTGCTGTGAGCGTAATTTCCGCCGTCATTACGAATTAGGTGAGAAAAAATGCCAAAAATCGCATAAAACATAAAATAAAAAAAAATCTAGGTCGAATTTTGAAAAAATCGCTTCGAGGTGCACAACTACATATTTACATCTTCCCGAGTACCAAATTTGGTGTTTCTAGGTGTAGCCGTTTGTCCGTAACGCTGCCGACAGACAGACACACACACACACACACACACAGACACCTTCTTTTATAATAAGTAGAAGAGACTAAGCGACTCCAAAACCAATTAATTGATTTGATTTGATTTGATTTTGTGCTTAAGGCAAGGTTTACGCGAGGTCTGACTGGACCTTTAAGAAATGCTAACGTTTATTTAAATTACATTTGGGGGACCTTTTGAGGGGTGCTTATGCACAGTTACGTTTCATCTGAAAGAAACCTCCCAAAACTCCAGACCGTTAGATCAAATGCCGTGCGATAGACCTCGGGCTTTCGGCTGTCTAGTACTATGTTGAATGTCTCAGCAACTCGGGCTCGGTCGGCAACCAGTTTTCTGCATCCGCCACTGAAGGTGGGGGTAAAATAAATAAAGCAGTATTTTATTTATTTATTTTTTTGTGGGAGGATATATTAGGTTCTTAAGTAACTGTAAGTGATATATAAAAATGGTAAATGATTATTTAAATAAAAAGAAGCAATTATAACGAGAATCACTCGGATTTGCTGTTTTTTCAGTTTTAAATAGATTAGTTTAGAAACCCTGTTTCTAGGAAGATATCGGTTTTATCCTTTGGAACAGTACCTTTTTGACACTTTTTGCTAACCCAGCTAACCGTAAAAAGTAGCTGATATCGGATTGTTGCTTGCCCAAGATCAACTTTCTTTTGTTTGCCCCAGCTTAGTTTACAGGTGCAGAACCAACATCACACCAATAACCACATTGCCAATGCGACGCTGATCCATCAAAGCAGGTTTCGGCCCGTCACGCATCCGATAGGGCTATGCCTGTTGGGTAATTTTTGCGAGAAATAATAATGGCATTAACTTTATCAGGGTGAACAGTTACAAAAATGCAGATAAAAATCTCACAAGTGTCGTATCAGTATTTTTGATGAGGCGTCACGGTAACTTTTCTATCTAGTGTAAATAATGGCATTTTCCCCGCTAACCTTTATAATAACTCTCTCAGCTGAGTGAATTGCAAATCTTATAAATAAAAATGTAATTCTGTTTGTTTGTTTGTAGATTTGATTCGTATACAAATCCACAAAAATGGACCTATCGGCCTGAAATTTAGCACAGATATGTAAAATAATGTAGAATAAATCGTAGCCCACTTTAAAACTTTGAAAGTCCACCCGTTCCCGGAATTTAAGAGATTTTTTATGCTCTCCACGCAAAAAGCTTTCCGTAATTGTAACCTCTATAGTGAAAAAAAGTGTGAAATAAGGATCGTGGTTGCCATGTGTGGCGATTTTGCCGAATAAAATGTTTTAAATTCTCAAAGTAAAAATAAAAGAATAATAATGATTTTTTTTTGTTAGTTTATATTCGTAAGGTTATTTTTTTTAATTATAATATCGTATGCATGGGAAATCAGAGCAGGAATGAAATGTTTTATACGCAAAACAATAAGAATTGAAGATTTCCGAGGCTGATTTGTGTAAAATTTTTTAGTTGGGCGAAAAAATAAAGTGGCTGAAATATCGATTTTGAGTAAGTGAGTTCTAGCGGTTTGCACAGTTTTCGGCTTGGCGCAATTTATTGAGAGCTTAAGGAAATAGATTTTTGAAAACAGATGCAAAGGTTTTATTAGAATACAGCGTTAAATTTTAATGATCCGTGAAGAAATAATGCAGTTATTAAGGGATTTCAAGCGATCTAACTTCAGAATTCTCGCCAATTGAGTACATTGATTTAAGTTGGGGGAATTCCGCCAAATTTCAGAAAATTGAAATCTTCTCATCTAGTAGATCGGAGTAACGATGAATAAAACACTTTATAGTTGATAATTAAAAAAAAATCGGCTGTATTAAGGGATTCCAATTTTCAAATAACTCTCTTTGGCTACTCTTTGGCGGTCGAACCATTTCCCATATTGATTGCTGCTAAGTCAATGCTTCGAATGATTCCCTGAAAAAACTCTTGCAAAATGGCGTATGTTGGAACTTTGGCGAGGCTTAGATTTGAAACTGGCTTTTATTTGAGACTGGTATATATAATAACACTGGTTATAGATAAAAATGAATGTTGGTATGTGTGTATGAGGTTGAAAAATTCCAGCACCGTTGAGCACCGTTGCACCCTGAAATTTGGTTCACCTAAGTTTTTTATGATGGAGAAGGTTTTTATGCTATCCGTTTTCCTTAACTTGCCACTTGGGGCTGCAGCACAACGTCGAATTCTATTCCGTTTAGCCGTTTTCTATGCGAATATCGTCCAACCGATTTCGATGAAATTTGGTCCACGCGAATATTAGAACACGGAGAATATTTTTCACTATCCATTTTGCTGTAACTTGCCGCTAAATGGCGCTGCAACGCATCAAATTCTATACCGTTTGACCGATCGGCATAAAATTTTTTATACTTACACATTTGAGCACGAAGAATATATTCTAACTGCGTTCCTTTGATGTACTCACCATAGATGACACTGCAGTGCATTATTATTTAACTCGCCACTAGTGACGCTGCAGCAGCCAAATCTTGACCATTCAAACGTCGCTATGAAAATCAGTATACATAGCTATTTGAACAATGAGAATATTTTGCGTTATCATTTTGCTATACTTATAAATGGGAGACAACACAATAGCTTTCACCATGTAAAGGCATAAAACGGAGGGGGAGGAGGGAATTTAATTTCGGACCAACTATACCTTCGTTATCAAGCTTGCAGCAGTAACTTGTTTACCAATACAGCGTATTTTTTCCAAAAGCTACCAACTAGTGTTGTTAGAAGATTTCTTCAAATATTTCGGCTTGTGACCTCTCCTTATTATTATATACTACTTTCTTAATTTACAGGTTTAAGGTTTGGTGAATATGGATTGCTATACATTGCCATACCACTGGTCAAATATTGAAAAATTTAAAAATACTTGTGTTTTTAAAACTTTCATTTTCACAGCTGCAATTCCACAACCAGGAAATCGTTTTCAAAATAAAAACAACAACATCAATGTTGTATTTAACCGCATTAAGGGGTTCCATGAAATATTAATGAACTTTTTCAGACCATCATTAGATATTTGAGAAAAACAAAAGCATTTCAGGGATTTTGGAAACATCAAAAATAGATTCCAGAGTTTCAAGTGTACCATTAAATGAACAATTTATCGTTGATGCTTTCGGAATACATTTTTATTTCGAAAACTCAAACGATAAATCCCTTTTGAACTCGGAAATGTTTCTTTACTGCTGAAAGAAAGCTTGGATCATTGTATTCAAAGACCATTATTCGTTGATCCCTGCGTGATCAAAACACATTATTTAGCACTAAAAATCTCTCCGAAGCTTAGGCTAATCTTTTCTGGATTTTCTCTAAGAAATGAATACAAAATCCCTTGCTTTAATCTCTGGAAATTTAAAGCAGAGATAAGACTACCAATTAGTGAAAAAAGTGGGACAGAGAAAACTTTCGATTTTCTTCTTGATATGCAAACTATTAAAAATTTCTAAGTTGACACTGGAAGTAAATCGCTACAGATGTTTCTATTAGTTTTTATACTGTGTTATGTAAAATATCTTTTGAGAAGTTATTTCCTAAAGCTGAATAAAAAATACTTTCTTTAAGCAGACTCATTTCGACTTTTTCTTTTAGTAAGTTATCAAAATCTCAAACATTTTTTTTTTTAATTTCATAGTTCAAGAAACACTTTATACCTGTTTTTTGACATGCATTAGTGATTAATAAACTTTTTGTATTTGAAATGTAGGTTGTGAATAAATATGCATACAAGCTTCCTCAATACTCTTCCTCGCATTTATTTAAAATTAATTTTTACTACCCTTTAGATTTTCTGGAAAACTATCGTTATTAGATACAGTGTGTGGATCAAGCCTGCGATATTTGTCCTTTTACCTGATGATTTTGTCCTTTTACCTGAAATCACAGTATGCAAGCACTAAAAACAAAGCAAGCAAATATTTACTTTTCATAGCCTATGCAAAAAATTTAAGAAGAGATTAAAAGTAAACATTTTTTAAGTTTTTGCAAAAACCAATCATTTGGCTAAGACACCCTGATTTTCCCAGATTTAGCACTAGTCAATATTTGATACAAAATGGTTTAAATTTCTACGAACAATAACGATTTATAAAACTGCATTTTATGAACAAAATTCGTCTTGACTGCAATTAAAATATTTTGTTGCACTTCACAAAATACTAATTTTCCTGTATGCTTTTATTTAAAAGTCTATTTCTTTCTATACTAAAAAAATAAAATGAAGATGGAAGTGCATCACATATTAAGTTATGCAACATTCCGTTAAAAAAGAATTTTTAACGTTGTGCAAAGCAAATTGAAGAACATATAATCTTTAGTTAATTACGCAACAAAATCTATTTTGTGTACATTCTCGTTAAAGCCACCCACAAAGCGATTAACTTGACTGTCAGTTAACCCATAGTTTAAAGGGTTACAGTTATAAATCCTATGATTAGAATGCAATTACGGAACTAGTTTCGAAATAAATCTCTGTTTACTGTTAAACTCATTAGTTAAATTTATGCAATAATTCGCCGCAAGATCATAATTTCAGCACAGGGGAATAGTGTTACAGGAGAAATTGTTTAGAAATTCAGTCTCTTAAGTGAAGCAGAAGATCGAAGTAAAACAGCAAGAGCAAAGCTCACTAATAAAGATTCGTGCATAATTAGGTAAATTTTTAATTGTGAAATTTTGTGGTGTGTTCTTAAAGTATATTTGCCTCAGAGACTTATTTTAAAATCATGTTAGATATAATTTATATGCATTTATTTACTCTGTCTGTTAATTTATTGATGAAGGGTATTTGAGTTCTAAGCATTGCATTTACGCTATTAGCGTACAAAATGTCTTGTAATAGTTGAATATTACGTATTCATGAAAGAATATTCTCTAACGTAATCGTTTAAAAACATAGTAAGAGGAGATAATAAATACTTGAAAGAAAATTAATTATTTATAAGAAGGCAGCAGGTTGTAGGAATAAGCGACATTCGGCAGACAGAATGATGAACAGACATATGATCAATCGCCAAAGGGGCAGTTACGAAAGACTGATTACGAAAGATTTATTTATTATTTTAGATTAGATAATGAGAAATGGCCTGTTGCGGTATTGTAATAAGCGTTTTAAAATGATCGGGTAATCAGATATGAAAAAATATATTTGTAGACATTTTGGGTGAGTCTGAGTGCATGGAATGAAGTTATGATAATACAGTGGAAGGAAAGTGTGAGAAAAGAGTAAGATAAGCTCTTCATTTCAAGAGAAAAAATTACTAAACATTTGCTTAAAATACGATGAAGCGACCGAGAAACCTGTTGCATAAAGACTAATCTTCAACACTACACTGTAAAAAATTCAAAAATGTTACATATTTATTGCAGAAAGTTTTCCGAAAATGTAGCGTAAACTGTTCATGACGAATAAGGACTCTAGAATCGGAAATACAACCCGCATTTCAAAGTAAAATATTCATGTCGGCAAGAAAATGTTTATCTCAGATGCTCTGAACCTGCGCGTTTAAATCTTTTTACGCCCTAGATTTGTTTTTTTATATTCATTTTCGTAATTCACAGAGGGCGCTACTAATAATGAAGTGAGTCATTTAAACGATCATTTTAATGTTTCAGTTGAAGGAATGAGGTCTTGGTCTGTATAGTGGTTCATGTTGCTTCCGAAGACCTTGAGTTCGAAACCAATCCAGGGTAAATGAATTATTAATCGTTGTAAAAATAATAGTTCTGTAATCTCTATCTTGCTGTCAATAAGAAAGCAATTCGAAAATATTTAAAATTACTGTGAAATCAAAAATTGACTCTCCGTAAATTTTACGGTAACCTTTTATGCAGTACAGAAAGGTTTCTGAACTTCTTTACGAGATCATTAGAAAATTTCTGAATACTTTTCCGCCAGATGCCGAAACGTTTGTAAATATTTTCCCTCCCAGATACGGAAATGTTTGTGAATATTTTTCTGCAGCATGCGGAAACGTTCCTGCACATTTAAACTACAATTACTGCCCCATATTTGAGTCAACGCTTCGGAATTTTGTCTTACAGTGTAGCCTGAGTAACACCGTAGTAAAAGAAAGACCCCGACCTTCAAGAATAACATAAATTGACACTTCATAAAGCACAGTCATTTGTGGATACCTAAGATGATCCAGATTCAAACTGATCCGCACACCAGGTTTAGGAGGCTTACCGACAAAATGCTTTTTTTTGCAGACACCAATGAATGTATGCCTTTATAGATCCCCGGATTTGAAAATGATATTTTTTTGTACTTTGAAAATAAAAGTTGGGGTCTTGTACGAATATGGCTATGTTGAGGCCCCAGAGCGTCCATAAAGTAAAAGAACTGATTGAGTATTTAGAAATGAAGTACACAATCTTTTGCTTCTAGAAACAACTCAAAGAATCTCCACAGCGCATTTCACAAACAGAAAATATGCTGAGGCCCCAAAGCCCCCAGAAAAGTTTTTAAAAAATCTGACCGATTATTCAGGACGGAACACAGAATTTATTGGTTCAAGAAATAGTTCAAAGAACCTTCACAGCACAACTGTCAATTGAAAAACCTCCGGCAATGAATATTGATTCTCCAACAATAAAGTAATCCACTAACAATCCATCTCATGCAGTTTCGAGCAGGTTTGTCACTGTTCAAGTACGTGGATGTTTCATCAACACACACCATTGTCTGGCTCTCGCTCGGCTGCCAAATATCTCGAACTTAGACAGACCTGCTTTTCTTTTACACTTTCCGATAATGTTTCTCGGAAGTTTGCCGTGCAATAAACGAAACTCCAAATCTAAATCTAGCTTAACTGTATTGCGAATACTTACACAAACATTGCCTAACCCTAAACTTGAAAATCAATGAAGGATCAGTAACCCATGCTCTAATTAACTTGTTTTAATGCAGCAAAATACAAAACTTAGCTATATGGTGAGCAAAACATTATATTTAGACTAAATTAAACTTTAGAAAAGCAGATCAGCCCGAACATCGGTATCAAAACTGTTTGCTGAATTCACAATTTCATGGGCGAATTTTCTGTTCCATGAACTATTTTTTTTTTTTCGGGCTTAGGTATACCATTTATTAGACGTCACTGAAGAATATGTTTTTGAACTTTTCCAATTAGGATTGAAATATACGATTTTTTAAGATAACTTTTTTTAAATAAAAGCGAAGTATACAGGAATAATGGTAATAAGGTATTTCGAGAATTGAACAATCCATTTTTTTCTAAAAATAGCCTTTCCGTTCCTAAGCATCATGTTTTGAAGATGAGTATTAAAGATTATACATTATATTAAAGAAGATGCTTCCTTGAGATAACGTTTTAAATGCTTCCATTATTTTAACCACTTAATAGTTTCTTCTCATATTATGTCCAAATATAAGCATATTTTTGATAGACAATTTTGCATTCTAATTGATTACATAAATTCCTATCAGCAATCATAACTTTTACAGGTATTGTATTTAATTATTTATAATTGTTTTCATTTATTACAAAAAATACACTATTTTTACTTTAAAGTTGGCTTTCCCCGGAGGAGCTAACTGAACTGAAAGAACGCTTTACATGAATGGAGGAGATGGATTATCAGCATCAATTTCACAAAATTTCCGAACAGTAGTTAGATCTAAACTTTCCACTTCCTCGTAGCTGGAGAATTCCGACAACAAAATTTCAGAACTTCCAGATTCATTTAGAGAAATTTCCGATTCATCATCGGATTCGAAATCAGAGTTATATTCGGTTATAAGCTGCTCACTGTCGCTCATCATTATTTTATTTTATCACCAAATTGGAAAGAAATATTACTCGTGAAGCAAGACGGACTGAATGTGTGGGAAAAAATTTTCCATTTTCCCGCGCAGTCAGAAAACAATAAACCTGTTCGGAAACAGGTGCGCACGTGTTTTTCTCTCAAATCTTTATAGGACTACTGGAGCAATCTGTTAGAAACATTACAAACTACGGAAAGTGAAAAAGTCGGCGAAATCAGCAACTAAGCGTGAAAAATGAACTGACCGACCGGCACACGGGCAAATCGGGGAAGTCAACTTTCCTGTGACTCGAACGGCAGTCGGGTAAAACTGTTAAGTGGTTAAAATCATATTTGAAATATGAACTAGAAAAGTCTACAAAATTTCCAAATTCTTAATCTTATGAGTCATTGGGATATGACATAACGCCTATATAATATTCATAACATACAAACACGCGTAAGAAAATATTATTGTACTTTATAGGAATGTCATTGTGTTATTTAATTTTTAATATTTTTTATTCCGTAAATTAGGTTATTAATACTTTTAAAAGTAAAACTGAAAAATCGGTATTCACTTTTAATAAGAAAATGTGAGAAAATAAAAAGTTTTAATTACATAAATTAAAATTATATTTTGCATGTATGCAAACCTGAGAATTAACTCTAAATTTCTGTTTTCGTTAAAATTTATAATTTTCACGCGAGATTTTCGCAAACTTATTTTTCAAATAAATATTGTGTTTGTCACTTCTAGCAATTTAAATTACTTAAATCTAATTTAGAACTCATTTAAATTTGTTACTTCGATCATTTACCAGTTGTCTGTTAAGCAGTCAATTAAAGAGGCCTCATACCTAGAGTTACTTAACGCTTAGTTTAACAGCTTATAGATATAAATTATGTGATCAGAACTCAATTACTGCTTAAAATGTCCAACTAAATTTCTATTTGCTTCCAAAACCCATTAATTAAACTTGCGTGTTAGTTCTTCACCTGATTATAATGTCAACAATGAGGAATTGTGGGATTCGGGAATGCTGTTGTTTAACTAAAATTTAAACTTCGGTGTGATGCAGAAAGAAAGATATATTTAAATAAAATTCTTTTCCTACAGAAAATGAAATAATACTAATGTTTTTTTGAATTTTTTTTAGATTCAAAATATAGCATTGTCAAATTTAATCATTTTTATCCACTCAATTGAATTCCTACTATTTCATACTTGTTTTGTACACTTTTTTACGTGACTTTAACGTTTGAATAACAGTATGACATCGAAAAATGGTCATGCGAACTATATTTTCCATATGCAACGTCTTTCAAGGCAGTAAGAAAATGTCGGTTTCTAAAATAGTGAAACATTCAAATACTGTTGCGACAGTATTACATGCGCTTGTAACTTACCGTTATGCAAAGGAAAGTTAAAATTTCGGTCTCAGCTAGTTTTTCCTTAATTTATCATAAATTCTATTAAAAATCTCGCTTTTTATTTCTTAAAGCACACTAATAGGAAGTCAAATTTACCTAAGTTTCTCGTAAAATGACAACTCTACTTAATGAATATTATATTTAAGCGCGAATTTGAACTATTATCTCGAAAGTGAAGATTTATTAGCATCATGATTTTCTTTGCTATGATTATATTTTCAGTAAATTTTTTGCAGTTTTTTTGCATAACTTTTCTTATACATAAATCTTGTATACTTACTTTTAAAACCGACAAAACAATACATGAATATTTTAAATTCTTCAAAGAACGCTATAAGGAAAATTGCACAACAATCTTACATAATTAACACTATAAAAGCAAATTAAAAGCTAATTAATAAGTTTTAATCTCTTTCGTGTATCAGAGTTGACAAGAAAACAGAGCATTTTAAAACACTTTTTCATACATGGATTTTTTTTCATACTCTTGTTAAATGTTTTTACAACATGAAAGAACATTTCAAACTTTCTTGCAAACCGCAATTTTTATAAATGAGATTTTAGATTTTTTTCAGCTCACAGAAAACCATAAACAACATAGTTCAAACAAATCACTCTTGTAAAGAAAACAAAATACAGCAAAATAAATAAATAAAATAAAATAAAACAGGAGACGAAAGAGACGCAAAGAACTTTTCCATTAAAGTTCCCATTTTCTGAACCCAAAAAGAAGATATTTGGAAAGAAAAAAACATGTCGCTGCTACGCTTTATGCGTTTATTTTGGAATTGATAACAGTGATTAGTTGCAGTTTTTTGCGTGAGCGCGATATAAAAATATCCTGGTGAATTACACTTCTTTTACATAGAAGAACTTTCTATCAGAAGAAAATTAAATAGATACTTTTAGATCCATTGTTCCTTTTTTTTCTTTCAAGCAATATTTTTCAAACTTTTGTTGCAATTCATTGCTTGTAGAGTGTGTTTCAATATAATTTATTTCATACTTCTATTTTTGATGAAACTATTTACTAAAATATGATTATGTTATTAAGATGCAGACAAAAACAACGCTTTTTAGAAATGTAAATGAAAAATGTTTAACAAGGATTTTGAGAGTTTTAGAAAAAGTTTATTAAATCGTACATTTTCACATAAAAAATGGTTATTTTTAAAAAAATCACATTAAAACAGTTTCTTAAAAATGCGTGATATATATAATACGTGATAATATGTGATAATACATTGTCTCTAATTTCTTATGGGGGAATGGGATTTTAATATTCTTAAAGTAAACATCGACATAGATTTCTCTTTTAAAAATACTAGCTGCATGCGTGATAGAGGTTTATCTCGCGTGCCCGGTTATTATTGAAAAGTAATAAGTAGAATTATTCTTAAATAAAATGAATTATTAATACATAAAGTAAATTTCAGTGGAATGAAAATCAAATGAATATATTCCATACAAAAAAAGAGAGATAAACTCAACTTTCGTTGAAGTATATATACAATTAAGTGTCGACCTTATAAGTAGAGAAAACTGGTTAAAAGAAAGAACTGCAAGAATAGTTTAAAAAGGGCATATTTTTAAAATTCTATGTTCGTATTACTAAAATATAGTTTAAATTTGACAATTTTATATATATATATATATATATAAATATATATATATATATATATATATATATATATATATATTGGGGGAGGGAGAGGGGGTGTGTGCTCAATCTAATAAAGTTGTTGCAAATTTTCATTTGGTTTGCAAAAATAATCAATGACATGAAAATTAAAATTAACTTAATTATTTCGTAATAAGCATGCGAAATATCTAATTCAGCATCACTGTTAACACTTTATATGTGTGTTTGACATTGGCTAGGTAGTTATACTTTTCCCATCCCAGTGCGGTTATTAGGGAAGACACATTGCTTTTACCCATCAATCAGTAAAAGTATAAAGGATTTAGTTAAATTTTATACCCAAATCTGAATAAATAAATAAAAAAGTAACAATAAAGCTGCATTCTTAGTTTTTAAAAAGAGGCTTTAAAATCAGTCTAATGCCTGTAAATGCATATTTTTCATCATCATCATCATTATTATTATTATTGTTATTGCTATTTTTTCTTTTCTGCGTGAAAAAAAGTGTAAAAGTAAATCTTATTTAAACATTCACAGAAATAACTTGAAAATTAAAGAATTCAAAAGCATGGCTTTAAAGTCATTGAAAAATTTTATTATGTCCCACTTGTCAAATAGCAAGAAAATATATTATGCCTGTCTAATTAGGTATTTCTATCAAAGAAAAAAAACTGAAATACAATGATCGCACTCTTTCAAATACGAATGCTATACACAAAACCAAGTTTAATCAACAATTTCACCATTTTAGTGTACACCCTCTTAAAATAGTATTCGAGCAAGAGAGAAATTTCCTATTTTAGATTTGCGAATAATAATTGAGTTTTTGAAAATCGCACAACTTGATAGAAATACGGAAAGTCATATTTATATATAGCCTAATTCATATTTTATGATAAATAATTTTTAATATACGAAACCAACGTAGGAAATTTCTCTCTTGCTCGAATACTTTTTTTGGAGGGTGTAACTATTTATATTTTAGTTTCAGTAGTTATCTAAGAAAGCCCAATACCGTTCGTATACCAAAATCCACACATAGTACTTACACGATCAGCTAGTCATGCGCATTCTAGCATAGAAAAATAGGCACTCTTATTGAAATAAGAGTGCGCAGTGTAACGATATATGCAGGAAATTTTAAGCATTTTTATTGGTATATCTGGTGAATGTTTTTTAAGCTTTTTTTATTCATAAGAAAATAATGTTTAGTTAGACTTGAAAACTTTTCTCAGTGATATTAATGCTTCTGAAAAATTGCTAAAATGTAAGTTTAAAAAGCTAAGGATACTTGAACCTGGACTTTCTATCTAAAAATTAGCAAAGTTTAGTTCCCTTTTTTTCTTTTAGTTCTTTTTATCTCTCAGATTAGCTCGTGAAAATACGCAAAACATACTTTCATTAATTTTTAAACTATAAAAGAAGTATGTACTTCTTTTTTGGTGCGGAAAGCACATGCTTAGTGTGAGGCATTTTTATTCGTTGATATTTAGGAACTAAGCTAATTACAATCACAGAACAAAGTAAATAAATTTGTTTATTAAAAATTGCTGCTTTTTTAAATGTTATGTAATAAATGTGGTATCACGAATACTTGACTCACACCATATAGGAAGACTTTTAAGACAAGGATGCTTTTATCTTCTCAAATTTGACAATCATCCTAGGCAAACAAAAGAAATCATGAGTAATATTATCAATATTAACCCATTAAACGCCGCTATGAGAATCAGATAGAAATTTTTAAATGTATATACATTTTTTACACACATTGCATGCCTCTTTTATAGAACAGTTGAAAAATTTTTTTAAACTCAAAGCATTTAGGAAATATAGCATGTTCCCGTAGCGGGAGCTTTGGCATGTTATGGGGATAAATGTATTTCTCCATTTTTTATACAGGAATTCCCTTTTTTACGCAGATGCTGCTCAAAACTGTATATATAAAGTAAATAGTTTTGCTGTTGAGACTATAATGTACGAAATAACCAGCTTGCGAAGTGCCAAACCTTTCTTTATTGTTGAACGGTAGCAAAATCATACTGGAAATGCTAAGACTTGGAGGGGAGGCCCAAAAAGGTCCAGGCTCCGCGATCATGGGTCTACAGTATCATCCCCAAGCAATATGGGAAAGGCTCTACGAAAAGAGCCCAGTAGCAGATGCGAACATCTGCATAGACGCAATAGACATTTTGTGAATCTCCCAGGGCTCAATGACATTGCGCCCAAGATGCTCAAACCTATAATCGGAGAAGTACTCACACTCACAGAGGATGTATAAAGCAGTTTCCTCCTTAAGAAGACAACCCCGACAAGTCGGATCATCGACAACCTTCATTATGTTAAGATGCCTTTTAAGGCAACAGTGCCCAGTTAACAGGCCAATAACCCTACGGAGACTGTACCTGTTGAGACACATAAGTTCCTTGCATCTAACACCAGGAAAGCCAAGATTGATCTATTTGGCCTGCCTCTGGCCATTACACTTAAGCCAGCTGGAATACTGAAGCTTGCTAAAGTGGCTAAACACAGTATCCCTGTAACATTTACTCGAGATACCGAGAATCGGCTCAGGTCAAACAAAAAAAGAGCCAGAGCCCAACCTGGCAAGAGAATCCACCATCTCATTACCAGGAATGCCAGAATGACCAGGAACCCAATACAGATTAACTGGAAATGCTAACTAGTGGGAGGGCGCCAAAGCTCCCGCTGTGGGAACAAGAAATATAAGCGTTCATAACATTCCTTTATAGGAGTCTATTCATGCAAGATTTTAAGAATGTTGTTCTTCAAGATGTTGGTTTTAAATATGCATTCTACTTGAAACATTTAAGTGACCATTTATTTTATTTTTTTTAGTTTTATATAAGACAGTCATAAAGACAAAATTTCACTTTTTTAAAAATTAGAAAAAAACATTAAATTAAAATATATTGTTCCGATAAAAAATATATAACACACCCTATAGTGTAAATGTTTATATACAATGTGTATTTCGTAAATTGCGTTAAAATATTTTAAGAAAAAAATATATAATAGATGTGCCCGTAATGGGAGCTTAGGCGCTTAATGGGTTAATGAAATAGTACAAAACTGATTTTCATGCAAATCATATGTTAAATAATAGGAAAGTAATATTTATATAAAAAATAACAAGAATTGTAGTGTTTAGCTGTAAATTTCAGCGCATTATTTTAATACTACTAAAATTTCAAAGTAAGATTATTAACTGTTTTTTTAAATTGCATTACTTTTCACTTTATAAAAAAAAAATAGATAAACGGTTCTTTCCAATTTCAATAGCCTAATTCAAAATATATCTGAACATGATTCAGGCTATCTCACACACACCTGAATTTTGAATAAAAATTAATAAACGTTTCCTCTTTAAAATTAATTTACATTTTCAACTGTTAATAAGCAACAACAAAACAAACAAGGTAAATTTCTAATCCTGTTGGTATATTACTTTTAACTGAAGATATCTAATAAAAGTAATATTACTTTTTGTTAATTTTATTAATTTTGCACATTGATATTTCAGAAATTAGTACTAAATGAAATATTAGTTGGCAACATTTTTAAGCTTATTAGCATAGTTTTTAATATAAGAATTGTGTTCACGAAGCATACTTCACGCATCCAGTTACCCTTAAATGACTCAATAAAATCTCAATCTGCTTTCATTTCGATGTTAATGCAAACTCACTGTAGTGAAATTATAATGAGAAAACAAAATTATATTACATTAATACAAAATTGAAACAATTTGAAAACAGTTATTTACAATAAATGATCAACCTCTTAAAAAGTAATATTTTGTTATGTAATAGGATACACATTTTTGTGTAAACTTTACTTATCAGTAAAATAAAGGCGACATACAAGTGGTTTTCTGAAACTGTCAAAGCAGATGAAGCAAAAATACTTCCAACATATTAAAATATGTATTTTAATATGAATTTTTTCCTATCATTTTAAAACGTTTTTTCGCATCATCAAAGTAGCATTTCGCATCATCAAGTGTCCAAAGAGTTGAGCTGTATATGATACAGTTGCATCATATACAGTTAAATAATGGATGCAAAGAAAAGCGTGCTTTTTAAAACGAAAATTATATTATTGTTTGAATATTAATATTTGTTTTTGGAAATTGTTTAGAAGTTCTGTGAGCATTTGTTAAAAAGTGGTAGGAAGATTTAAAATAACAACTTCAAAAATGGAAGTAAACAATTAAGTATACTTGTAAAAAAAAACATGTAATTCATTTTCATCAATTCATATAATGAAAATAACATTGTGAATAAACTAAAATTTAAATTTAAAAAATGAAAATTTTTAATTCACGAGACGAAATTTTAGATTTTTTTGTTTGATTTTAAAATAAAAGAACGTTTTGATCAGATGAACAGAGATTTGACATTATTATCTTTACATTCGTGCTAGGAAAATTAATCTTTAACTATGATTTATATTCTGTTAGTTTAAATATTCGCACGAAGCAAATTCTTTTGTTTAAAGCAACAAAACATTAATTAGACTCTCGTATTTGTAGATTTAATTTCGTTCAAACCTAAAAAGTTCACGCAGTTCTAATTGCGCAAAATACTTGAAAACTGATTTCTTTAAACTAGGGATTAATGTTGAAAACAAAAGTTTTTGTTTCCGACAGTGAAAATAAATGTTGTATTGTAAGAAACCTACTTCATATGTTATGTAAAGAAAGATGGTTGTTTATTTCGCTTTAGAAAGTATGATAAAATAATTTCATACGTCAACACTTTTGATAAATGCGTACATTAATCTAAGTGCTATATATCTGTGTTTTTGATATAAACCATTACTGTAATTAGATGGCAGGAAAAAATAAACCAGGCTAATAAAAAAGCACTGCTCTTATTGTATTTCTAAACTGAAAAACAGATTAAAATATTTTGTCCAGTACTGATTATAAATAAAATATCATTGTCTTTAGCATTTTTTCAGCAAATTTAGTTCCGTCTATTCGTATAAGCATCACAAAGCCTAACTTTGTGATTTTGGATTAGAAGAAGAGTGGACAGATAGCGACATCAGAAGAGTAGGTAGAAGCACATTTTATTCTGAATTGTGTGTATTAGTCCCTTGTATTAGTCCAAAGAGCTTAACACTTTCCCATCCGCATGTCTCGTAAAATTTCTTCGCTTGGCGCAATGTTTGGGTTGCCGTAAAAAGCTTTCGCGCAATAGACTAGTTCCTAACCTTCTGTCATGGATTTCCATCGGCAATGGGATTCCTTACGCGAAAACGGACCTATCACCAATTCGGTCGACAGATGGCGCTGTTGCATCATCTGACAGGCCTTTAGCATAGTATTGCTATGGAATAATTTGCATTTTTACTTTAAAATTAGTGGTTTCATTTATTTTCAATTTCAAATGTCCTTTTCCAGCGTATTGAGCACGTTGTGACCATTTAGACAGGGTAAAAATTTATATTCACTAAGCCAGCTAGTTCGTGTCAAGCTATAATTACTATATTTAGTAGTTTGTGCTGATACCTCTGATGATGCATACATTTTCCCCATCATTAGCAAAAATGCTTATTTTTTCTAGAAAACATGTGCAAAGGTAATAATAATGGTTAATTAAAAAATAAAATAGAATGTATGATTTAAGTATTTTGTAAAAATAAAGGTTATTATTTTTTAGAATAATGTTGGAAGATAGACTATAAAGTTTACCCCCTTTTGGTAGCAACAATGAAATTGTTAAAATTTATGTATTCTCAAAAATTCTTACTTACAAATGACTTATTAATATAAAGCTTTGATCATTGACCATAAAGAATTAAATTAGTTTATATAAGTATAAAGTTTATGGTTTTTTTTAAGAGTGCCACTAAAACTCCGCAAAGAACTATTTCAGTCCCACTGGGGTGTTAAATGTTCATTCACCAACATTTACGTAGAAGATTTTGGTTTTAGCTGCACGAGTAGGGATCTAAAAAATACGCATACTGGTATGAAAATGCACGGCACCAAATAAATTCTAGAGAGAGAAACTGGTGAAGCAACTGGGAATCGAGTAGAGTAGTGACTATTTACGAGCACTTCTGCACTCGATTTCCACTTGGGTAAAATTTTCCTGAAAGTTCTAAAACGTTTCAGAATGTTCCTTTCATACCTAAGCGGCAGCAGGATATAGAAGTTCAAGAGTATTCTTCAGGGCTCGAATAGGTCCTTAATTTGCTAATATTCCGAATTTTTAAAAATTGTCTTAATACGTCCCACTATTTAAGAAAATCGAGAGAACTTCCTTCCGCATTTTATAAAAATAAACAAATCCACTTTTAAAACATCAGCAATTTTTGGACAATATTTCGAAACTTCTGAATTTTAGCAAATGTAGGATCTGTACGAACCCTCTAGAATGGACTACAAATTTGTGGACCTTCAAATTCCATTTCGACTTGTTTTCGAAAATAGCCTTTTTTCAACTAGTCTAAATCACTTTTTTACTATCACAACTGACTGAATTTTTGTCCTGGGAAGTGTACGCTTTGCTCTTTTCGACCAAGAAATTTAAAAATTTAACTCTGAAATGTTATAATTTGTTTTACGACTTTTCAAAAAAATATCTAGTGAGAGGAACGGAGACACCACGTTAATTCTAAATAAAATGGCAATCATACATTTCGCTTTCAAAAATAAAACACTGTTTTCTTATGCTTTGACAAACTACAACTATTAGCCTTTCAATGATTTCTTTATCACTTAAAGTACAGTAAATTTCTAATGTACTAAAAGAAACATGAGTACGTCTCAACACAAACATTGAGCAGTTTTTACTTTTTCAACACACTTTTCTCATTATTTTAATTTTATTAATTCGTCTTTTTAATCGGCTCTTATTAAAGAACTTAGAAAATACACAATAGAGTGCCTTTTAAACAAGTATTAAGGCTTTTAAAAGTGCTGCACCATTGTTTCTTTTCATCTTTTTTTGGCTTTCGAAACAGGTGCGCCCTTTCATCAAATTTCCAACTCCCACGCAACTGTGCATTGTCTAGAACAAATAGAGTACTCCTTACATCTCGACAATCCTTTATTTTTGTTTATCACAAAATCCGACATGCATTAGATAAAAGAAATGCCTTTCAATAGAACTCCCGGTTAAGAGGATTTTTGTTTCTTTTTTTCCATAGAACAATTTTTACTTGTAACAGGCTAATAAGTTAAAACAACATATTTTATACAATTAAAGCATTAAGAAAATATCTTAATAAAAGCATAATTTCTCTGTAAGTTTCATTACTTTTATTTATTTATTGAGGTTGGAAAAATAATAGACATTGTTCTATCAATAAAACTATATTTAAGTAAAGTTACATATTTATGTTTTGTGTAAAGCTAAGTGGGTGTTAGACATCACAAATTTGGAAAGAAATAACATAAATAATTTTGTTTTAAGCGATAACTTTTTATCTTTGTACTATATCTGATTAAAAAAGTAAGATATCAAAAATATATATTCTTAAAACTGTGCTTCTTAATAAAAAGCACAAGCGAATTGTACCTTATATCATTTTAAAATATGTGACACATAACACACGAATGTGCCCCTTATATAGTATTAAAAATTAAATAATATTTTAGGGCAGCAAATGTTCAAAATGTTCTTGTTAAATACGAAGGCTTATTTGAAGAATGTATGAAGAAAATACATATTTGATTAGATCGTTCATCACAAGAAAATAATTAATGTTTTTCGATGTATTACCTACTATCGCACTTCAAATTAAAGGTTGCCACTTATAAATGAAGAAAACTATTGAAAAGAAATACAGATCTTAACATTTTTATTGTTACTGAAATACTTGCAAACTCTGAAATGCTGGCATAGGTCAAAGGGATTCCATTTTACATGCGAAAAAATTTAATGTTTGTATGTTATTTTGTAATGCGTTTGTTTCTGTTTACGTAATTAGTACTGACGCAAAATTATCGCTATTCGCAAAATTTTCATTATATATAAGAAACCCTTTTCACAGTTATTGTGATTGTTAACACACTGGTTACATTATTTATGTGTCATTCGAATGATTTCCGTAATCAATAACTACTATTCGAATAGATCCAATGATTAAAAACCGTTTTCCCAAGTGAATTCCGGAATGTTAATGCTTTATGCACTAAAAATTGGAAAAATAGATTTCTTGAAAAATTACAGTTGTTAGATAAGAAACAAGATAACTTTAATATTATAACGAGTGATGAATACGGACGAGGGTCAGTTGCATGCGCGCCAATAGATATCAATCAAATCGATGGGCGAGTTGAACTGGAATCCTTATCATACTCCCCCCTCGAAAATATGCAAACGCTGGCCCTTTGCAAGACCCAAAAAAGCATCACTGGGTCCCGCTACCGCTGTAGGGGTCCCCTGAAAATTTATGATACAGTTGGCACTTTGCGAGACCCCCAAAAGAAAAACCATCACTGGGTCTGGCCTCCGCTGTGAGGCCCCTCAAAAATATGCTACCACTGGCCCTTTGCGAGATCCCCCCCCCCAAAAAAAACAACTTGTGATAGAACATTTCATTGAAATAATGCAATAATTTTTGATAGATGTAAAAACTATCGTCTAAAAAATCATTCGAAACCTGAATAAATGGGGTTTTGCCTAGCGCTGTCAGTTAGAACGCGTTTTGTCTAGTTAATTTCAGTTTTGCCTAGAGCTGTCAGTTAGAACGCGTTTTCCCTAATTAATTCGTGTTTTCACTGTAACACATACACCAGCAGGTTGGCACTTCATAATCAATTTTAGTATTTTTAATACCTATAACTAAAAATAAATAATCATATTTTATACGTAACATAAGATTCATCTATCTGTATTAAGTAACTTAAAATGTTTTTAGTATTTCTAAAAGAAAATTTTGATGCATAACTACTGCAGAAATATTTGTTCATTTTGGAATGTTGGTTTATCTACAGAGTTCAGTAATACAGTTTTCAACAAACATTTATCTAAAATGTTGAATTCTGTGACATATTCCCTATGTTTCTAAAAACAAATGTCAATTAATTTGAAGCATGAATGCACAAATCTCTAATTAAAACTATTTTAACTGATAAAATGATTTAATTATGAAAATATTCTAGAAAATATTTGCGAATGCATTCAACTGTTCACAAGCTAAAACATATTTTTATTCGTTGACACGATTGTTAAGTATAGGTCTTCAAAACAAACAAATATTGATTTTGCATTAACTTTAATCGAATTCGGAAGTTCACAGCCCGAAAGGGGGAAAAAAGACATATACAGTAATACTATTTGTTTTATTTTAGAAGACAAACAGCATTGAAAACCGTTTATTTCCGTCAAAGCTCAAATGCACATTTTTTTCTCTTGAATTTTGTAAAGAATAAAAATCTTGTATCTGAAGTGCAGAATAAGGTTAAATTGAGGTGATGTGTTTTTCAAAATAAATTCGTTCACTTTCAGCAGATAAAACAAAGTGTAAAATGTGTCAAAAAGATATAAATTTTAATATTACTTTGTATTTCAAGACTTAATAATATTTTACAGTGAAGGGGAAAAAAACAGTATTTAAAATTTTTGAAGTAAATATTTTTTTAATGTTTTATGAAGATTGAGCGGTACTACCATTCACAGTATTAAAATTTCGATTATTCTAGTGCGAAATGAAAAAATTTCACCCTTCAAGTACTGTTGACAGTTATTATTTAACGCATCTTATATTATTATTTTTATTACTGGGGTGGGGGACTAAATGCTTACAAATGGATGTCAAAATATTACTATTAATGTAATGCTGAACATAAACACAATATTCGAAAATTCTTGGATGTTTTCCTGAAAGTCAAAATTTCTCGCCTTACTTTGTCCGAACAGTTTTTTGGGGGCATTTGCTAGTGTGCCTACTTCAGAAAGTTTCTCTCGCCTGAGTTTCGGGAGCTGAATACACTAAACTCTTGATTATACGGCAGTTGGTTAGTCCAGAGAGTTCAATAATCTGGCACTCTTGGAAAACACGTATCATATTGTCTTCCAAACCCTGGATGTAAATATGCATACCTTTGTACTTCCCCCTTTCTTTTGTCACTGTTTTCTAGTTTACTTATTCCATTTTGTACTGTAATTATAGATTCTATGAATGCCAAGCAAACAAAAGAAAATAACATTCAGTTTTTGTCAGAAACAAGAGATCTTGATGATACTTAATTTTTCGATAATCTGACAGTTGTCTGGTCTCATGTATGTCGGATTATGAAGATTGTACTGTATTCACCTCAACTTCTCTGGAGATATATGTATTTATTATCCTTACGATTATAAGTTTTTATGTTACTCGTAGAAACCAGTGATATGCTGTCTGCCAACAACTTGGAATATTTTCTGAAATACCATGCTGCTCTTCAGTTTGGGACCAGATTCTTTGTTTCATCTGATAAGTCTCCTGGCGTGCAACACTGCATATTGCTTCTTGAGTACAGTTGGAACACATTAGTCTTTATTTGCAACAGTTAAAGTAGAAGAAAAAAATCAGGTAAAAGAAGAGGATAACGGACAAATACTTTGCTTTGTACTTTAATACTTTGTTTAATTATCTATCAAGTCTTGTATTATGTCCTCATGCATTTTTTTAATAAAATGCTGTTTAATATATTTGTTTTAAAAGTTTGATTAAAAGATTAAAAATATTTGAAGTTTCGTGAAAGTTAAATTTGCAAACGATGCAAAATAAATTAAGTAAGCCTTCTAATATTATTTAAACTACTACAAAAGTAAAAATTTCCAATTTAAACAAAAATACTTGCATAGTACTCAAATTCTTTTCCTGTATACAGACTTGTTTCTCTTTTGCGGAAATACATGTTCCTCGGTGCTATTTCTCTCCTTTAGTGAAACAAATAAAATTACTGCATTTTCTTTTTCTTTTACGGTCCAAAAATTTCTGAATTCGATTTAACTTAATGCAAAATCAATATATGCTTGTTTCAGAGATCATTTTGTGTCAGAGCGAAAGGGTGACAGTATGTTGCGTTTCTGGTCTAACTGTTCAAGTATCACTCGTGAGTAAAAAGAATAAAATATTTATAGAAAAAAATATGTGAAAAAAAATATTCTACTCTTTTTTTAAAGACTGCATTTTACAATTGAATTAATGTTAGTCAATACATAGAAAATCTCGGATGACTCAGGTTAAATGCATTAGTTACAAAGCACTCTCCGTTACAAATGTTTTCATTGTACTAATGAAATTCCAGGTTCTTTGATATCTTAACTTCTGTAGGTAAATTTATGAGATCCTCTAAAACAACTAAAAATCCTACGTAGTAATTAATAAATTTTAATGAGCCATGCTCTCAAAAATATCATTAATCAATTTTTGACACGAAATGGGAATTATTAAAACAAGAAATACAATTAGAAATTAGGGTGTCCTAAAAATTTCATCCCTTTAAGTTAACAAGAGAAATCTCCTTTATTGCATATTAAATTTTAAAAAATATATATTTACAGAAAATGTGAAGCGTTTATAGGAATTAAAGAAATTTTGTATAGTTACCAATCTATTAAAACTGGTTGATATGTTTTAATTTACGAATTTTTACTTAAAATACAAAGGCAAGTAAACGTTAATTGTACCAGTGGACAATTAATTGTGAATTGAAAAAAAAACAGCATACAATATTGAAAATTAGATTAAGTCTGTTGTTGTTATTAGGAAGCACTGTATGGCAATTACCACATGTTCTTAATCAAAGCTTACAAATTTAACAAAACATTGGAGAGGGTATACAAAGGAATGCAATAAGTTAAAACTTTACTTTTTATATGATATTATTTCACAAATAACATTAAGATAAGAAAAAATCGCAGCAATAATTGTAAAATGAATATTCTAATAACTGTTTAATAAACTTATGGCACCAGTTTAGGTTTTTTAAATTTTATTGAACACTGGTTTCTGAAATAATTTTTTTTCCCTACTGTCTTTAACAGATTGAAGGAGATTTTGAATTTGCTCCTAATGTTTTGCAATTATCTTATTTAAATCGTCTATTATTGTAATCCCCTGTTATGCTAGGTTGTTTATTATATTTAATTCGTTTATAAAAGTATATAACAGTTTGACTTTGTGTCAAACAGCTGATGAAGCTTGACGGTTCATTTAAACCGGAGAAGACTGGGACAACATGTGAAAGTATTCTTTCATTACTTTTACATATTATTAAAAATATTTCTCTCTTTTTAAAAGATTCTGTGGCTGATGTAAAAGATGTAACGCCAAATCTTCTACTACCCTCCAAATTTTACATGATTGATTCGGTCCATTTTTCCCTTCAGGAATGCTCAAAAGAAACCCACTGTAAAGCACAAAATTAGGGTACAGTAAAATCATTCTTTATGGTTTGGGGTATATCAGGTCTAACTTTTTTGCTTTCAATTCCTGCATTTTCACTACTAATGCTCAAACGATCAAGATTCATCTACTGGTTGGATGCTTGCTTTGTCAACTTGTTCAATCAAACTTGAAGCTGCTTTTTCTTGAAGAAAAGCATTTTGCAACGATTGGGACGAAGATATTGGATTCAAGGAAATGGAAGATCTTATGAAAACTAAAAATGCTAAATGTCATAAGAGTAAGAGGTTAAGTTAATAGAATGCTTGAATCAGCTAATTACAAACAATGAAGAGCAAATTCAAAATCTTCAGTCCATTAAAGACAGTAGGAAAAGAAAGCCCTTCTTTCAGAAAGCAGCTTTAAATAAAATTTACGGCGTTGAACTGATTGCATTCTCCTTTATACCGTTTTTTAACATTTTAGTAAACTTATAAGCTATGGTAATGAATATGCATCAACTGTCGTACAGTATTTCTTAATGGAGACAGCTCAGAATTAGAGCAAAATTTTCATTACTCAAGATGTTTTTCTGAACATACAATTGGCTATTGGTACAGTTATTGCTTATTTGTCTGAAAATGTTAAAATAATATGCCTTCGTAAATACATATTAACCATTTTTAATATATTAGTAATCATATAAACTTCTTTCTTTTTTTTGTAATTCATTTTCAAGTTTCAGGGATTCACAGACGAACTCTCCTGCTAACGTAGAGCGCTGAAACTTCACACCCCCTTTATTAGGACAAAAGCAGTGGAAAAAGGGGGAAATGTTTTTTCAAGTATCTTTAGAGCAGCCTAATGTTCATTTAATACAATTATCGATACTTTTTCTTACCCTTTTTTAATAGTGTGTATATAAAACAGTAAATATACTAAATTTTACAAATTCCTTGGAAATTCGTGCCTATTTATATGAGTTTCGCCACAAGGAAACACAGGGTTAAGACAGAAAAACAAAATAAAAGAATAAATATATCTGTTTTCACACTTTTAAACTTTTTAAATTAATCTATTATAATTGATTACGCTCGTACTTTGCCTACCTCGCTATCTAGTGATAGTTAAAAAACACGAAACTCCGCCAAGAACAATTATTCATTTTTAGGGCACGAAGAAGATTAAAAACACAGATCTTACCAAGATTTAGAAAAAATTTCTTTTTATGTTTGTTTATTTCCATTTACATCACGCCTCTTGAGCTAAAAATAGTTTTTATTACATCAGTTTGTAAACTGTAACATATTTCTCTTTCCCCTCTGTTGCCGCTTATTTTGGCATACTTTATTTTGATGTCATGAAGCAACTTTCAAAACTGCAGTATAACGGCTTGATTACCTTAATTTAATTGCTCTAAATTTATTGTAACTAATTGGCTTTGGTTATCTCAGCTAAGTTTATGTTCTTTCGAATGTCAAATTCTGATTTGGGATCTTCTTTTTATTCACTCAACCTCTTTCAATTGCAAAGTGAAGACGTAATTTATGCGTTGAGCCACCATAAAACCGAGATATTTAATTTTTATTTTAAACTGTTTTTCAAAATAGTTTTAAAGCACCCCTTGGAAGTTGCTAGCCCCTTGAAGTTGCTAAACGTGATTTTACGTTTAGGAACTAAGTGTTTTGAACCCGTGAATTACACATAACAACGCTCTAATTCAATTTACAAATTTAAAAGAGTTTAATTAATTTCTTCATTATACAGTCGATAAACCACATTTGGTGTCAATCTGCTCCTCCATTTCAGCCCCATCATTGAACCTTGAAGCTTATAGATGTATACGATGCAATTTGACCTGCTAAGTCAGAAAGATATTTGTCGTACAATACAATCTCACGAACTATACAATGGAACATAGAATTCATTATCCTTTGATACAAAATAATAATCGTTATCTTATAAATTTATTTGTGCAGGAAATAACAGATTGAATTTCATAATTTTCACGATAAAACTTCAATCGTTGTGTATATGTTTCGAAAAGTTACCTTTCGAAATGTGTCTTAAATACCGGAAATGTTTCCTTACTGTAATAACTAGTTCGCTTGCGAAAGTTAATCAATAGCCTGGGTTATAATTTCGAAACAGTTTACTTATCATTTCAAAATGTAACTCGAGTAATTTCCCAAATGATTATTACCTTTGTTGTCTAATTTTTCTTTAATTGTGTTTTGACTCCTATTGTCCTGAAGGGACAATTTCACTGCAGAAATAGATCTTTAATTTTAGCATTTAAAATCTCTACTTATCAAATCTCCGAAATTATTTTATCTTTACAAATTTTTCTTTGATTTATATTTACAACGCTGTCTCAGAAACAAGACTGTATGACAGGAAACGCTTGCATTTGTTAGACGTGAAAATAAAATGAAACAACTGTTTTAAAATAGATAAACGAATTTCTCCTGAAGAATGTCTTCAACGGAGAAGAAAAATATTGTTCTTCCTGTCGTCTGTAGAATTTTTATCAAGGAATGATTGATCATACAATTTTAGAAACTGGAGATTTTTCATTTTCTGAATACCTACTCAAAATTTCTGAAGAATTTCAAGCTATTGTTATTTACTCAATTTTCTGTAAATGCAATGTATTGTAAATCGAAATTTAAAGTCGAAGAAATGATAAAATAACAAGTTAAATTCAATTTTTCACAAGTCATTAGTTAATGACTTTTTAGAAAACGTTTATAAACTATTGTAGTTTCTTTTACTTGACTCTGCTTTGAAATGTACTTCCAATAAAATTTATTGTTTAATTTCGACAAATAAATGTTATATTAATTAATTACTACATTTCTCTGTCAGAGTACTAGGCAAAATATGCCATTGATATTGACATCATTTTTAATTTTATTAATGGAATTACTCTTGCTTCGATAAGAATGTTTTCAAAGTATTCGGTCATTAAAGTAGAAAGTGAAGTAATGAAGAATGGTTTTATGTCTATTCTCATATATATACCGAGTGTTTCAAAATAGATGTAAAGGCGATTATTTTTTAAACCGTATGTGATCGAAACATACTTCCAATTAGAAAAATTTGTCAAATTAAGAGCAGCTTTCAGTTATGGCATTTTTTACTGGGTGTTGTATACATATTAAAATACTAAATTTAATTTTTATACTTTCCCTCCTTTCCCACCCTTTATATTTAGAAGAATTTTGCACTTTACCTAAGAAAAATAATAAAACAAATCCCGTGTCTCTACGGGGAATAGTTTGCGAGATGCATCAATTTGAAAATTTTAGCATTTATCGCCAAGCAATAAGGGAATGTTTCCAAAGTGAGAAAATTTTAATTACTTTTCAACTGACGATAATTTATATATTAATAGTCACTGAATAAACATAGTTGACTCCTCAAATCCTAGTTTAGATAGAATTTTCCTATAGCGCACCTTTGACAATTTCTATTTACCCCACCATAATGTGAGTTACCATAAATGTGAGTTACCACACCATAATAACTCACACCATTATTTTGTCATTTTTATTTTACACTTTAAAATTCCTTCCTCTATCAGCGTGATGCAATTACTGGATGACCCCTGCTAAAGCACTAAATTATCGCTAATTTAATAACGCAGTACCGATCCATTCAGGTAAAATTGTACCTATTAATTTCACACATTTGAACACGTTTAATTGTCATTAGCCAGCATTATTTATCATTAACTTTTTTCAATTCATATTTGGTCTCCTAAAGTCAAGATATTTTTTTGCGAGAAAACAGACGCCAACACAATAGTTAAAACGGAGTAAGTCACCATATTTAACAGATTTCTGGCTAACTATTTCACTTAGAGACACAGTATTTGTTTTATTAATTTTCTTAGGCAAATAGCAACATTCTTCTAAATATAAAGGGTAGGAAAGGAGGGACCGTATCAAAATTAAATTTCGTATTTTAATATGTATACAACCCTCAGTAAAAAAATACCATATCTGAAAGCTACTTTTAATTTCACGAACTTTTCTAAATTGAAGTATGTTTCTATCACTTACGGTTTGAAAAATAATCGCCTTAATTTACTACGGCTCCGCAAACTAGAAAATTATATGTTTGATTTGATAAGATAATGAAAAGATTCAGAATCTTCGTCAATCTTTAATTATTTATACAATTCTAAAAATAATTAAAGTGTGATGAAGTTGTGGGTGTATCTTGCGGCTGGGGAATTGTTTAGATGATTGATACATAATCGAAAGACGTCGTAGGTTATATGAGAATAAAAATACAATGTTTCGCCGAATAAAAAAATGCATTTCGTCGCGAATGTGGGTGTGAAAGGGAAAACACAAATTGGCATACATGAATAAACAAATAAATCAGGGCATTTCCTTGAAAGAAAAATTTTTTAGCAGGTGGTATGGTTTACCCGGACGTCCAGAAATGTTGAACGCATTTGGGGCATGGAGTTCTTGAAGCTATTAATGAGGAGCTGGGGGTGTTCTGCAACCCCTCCTCCATTGGAGCTCTTTCCAGTTCTTGGAGAACTTGTTGAGGTTGTTACCCGGCACCAACTAGTCTGCCTAGATTGAACCAAGTATAGGGCATGATTCTAATGAAACGCGAACAATCTACTTCAAAACGAACGTTTTCCCTTTCTAAGTTCGGACTGTTTGTCAGACGAGAGCGAAAGCTTATTCAAGTAAAACAATCGCATTTGAAGGGTTGCTGGGTGAAAATGTATCTAAGATTTATGACACCTGTGATGACGCCAGATTCGAAGCCATGATAAATCACTTTCAACGAGATAGCGCCATCTTTTTTCCATAAATATCAAAAATAAAGTGACACTTGCTCAGATTTTTTTTAAGTATTAAAGATATATGCTTTGTTTAAACTGTTTTTTACCATCTATTCTATGTTAAAATATGTGTTTTATATTATACATACAATTTTGTGAAATTAAAAAAAAGTTTCGATAAAATGTAAAAAAGAAATTAAAAAAAAATTACAAACGTTTTCGGCTGCACGTGCTTTTTCACCGCACTGCCGATTGAACTTATTGGAACGTCCTCCCTACGGCCCAGATTTCGCACCCACTGATCGCTATCTTTTCGGACCGTTGAGGCATCTCACAGGACGGCGTTTTCGAACCGATGCTGCAGTTCCTATCACATTCGTTAAATGCCTCAGAAACTACGATCCTGGTTTTTTCAACTTCGCTTTCAACAGATTTCTACACAGATGGAATAAATGCTTCGATGCCCGTGGAAGCTTTCCTGAAAAATAATTTGTTCAAAAAGGTCTTGCTATATACCGTAAAATACGGCAAAAGCACCCCCTGCTTTTCTCGTGCATTTCGTTTCCTCTTAAAATACCGAATAAACACCCCTTTAAAGTGGATTCATACTGGCCAAGAGTATGACCGTGGGTTCGATTCTCATGGCCGTACGCTTATCCATACACTCTTTGTAAAAATTGCCTTTCTCTGCGTTAGAAAAGGAGAGGAGGATTAAGAAAGCGTCAGTACGGGTTTTTAGCTTCCTTTCAACAAAAGGCAAAGCAACATATGGGACTTAAATAAATAAAAAAAAACTTTTATTACTCTAACATAAATCATACATTTCCAACGCCAGTTTTATCAGGCGTCCAAAGCAAAAACAGTCCCAACAAAATTTTATATAAAACTAAATTAAATCATTAGAATCCTCGCTCCTCTCATAATTGCAACGTGCCCTCATTCTCAAGTACATATTTTATATTTCAGCTCGAGTCAAATTTCCCAGTTTTATTACCATGGAGTTTGGTGCGTTCGTTAGTTCATCATCACATAATCCGTTGATAATATCGACGGAACTTTACTACTCCCATGGGGGAAAGAACATCCGTCACAGGAGTAACGATGCTGCTGAAGGAAAATCTTTGTTTACGATCTTTTATGGACATGTACCAGATTATCCGGATCAATGTATTATTAATAATTTTTTTTTAACAGGTTCGAAAAATAAGTAATTATATCCTCATAATACACAGTAATAATTCAATTTACAATAACAATTCAATATAAAAATTCATAAGCCTGATCCCACTTTATTAAGAAGGATCTAACTTGAACCTGGATAATGCATCAGCATTTCCATGTTGAACGCCCCTTCGATAAGTAATTTTCAAATTGTATCGCTGCAACGCTAAAGCCCACCTTGTTAATTTGGCGCTGTGGGGAAGACCATCTGTCAAATATGTTAAAGGGTTATGATCTCATACTATCTGGATTTCCGCGCCAAATATCCAAGTATCAAATTTTTTTAGTGCTTCTAAAACTCCATATGCTTCTCTCTCAATCGTAGACCATTTCGTTTGGCTGGGGTTTAGTTTCTTGCTGAAAAAAGCAATAGGGACTTCCTCTCCCTTGTCGTCCTTTTGCGCGAGACACGCGCCAATAGCTGTAGCCGATGCGTCACTGTACAACTGAAACGGCTTGTCAAGATCTGGGGTGTGTAAGATAGGTATCTTCATCAATTCCTCTTTCAATCGAGTAAACGCTTGGTCCTCAGCGGAGCCCACGGTATAGTAATCGGTACTTTCTTCTTGGTTAGATCTGTTAGTGGCAAAATTATTTGCGCGAATTGTGGTATGTAACTCCTATAATAACTTGCTAGCCTGATTAAGCTTCTTAGCTCTTTCTTGGTAGTAGGTCTTGATATCCTCTTTAAAGGTTCAATCGTCTCTGGATCTGGTGTATGCCGACCGGAACCTACAATATGGCCCAAAAATTTTACCTGGGTTCTCCCGAACTCGCATTTTCCAAGATTCACAGTAAGTCCTACTTCCCTCAATGTTTTAAAGACTTGGCTTATATGCTTTAAATGTTCTTCCCAACTGTTAGAGAAAATGGCTACGTCGTCAATGTATGCACAGCAATAGTCACGATGTAAGAATAATGCTTTATTCATTGATTTCTGGAATGTCCCTCCGGCGTTCTTCATCCCAAAAGGTAAGACTTTCCATTGATAATGCCCCGAATGTGTTACGAAGGCGGTGAAATGCTTGGATTCTTCATGCATGGGAATCTGCCAGTATCCCTTCGTTAAGTCTATGACGCTTATAAATGCAGCTTGTCCTACTCTGAATATTAAATCCCTGGCAATTTTCATGGGATATGAATCAGGCACCGTGAAACTATTCAATAGTCTAAAATCAATACATAACCTAACGCTTCCATCCTTTTTGGCAACACAAACAACAGGATGTGCCCATTCGCTATCGCTTGGTTCAATGAGGTCCATTTCAATTAGCTCCTCGATTTGACGATCCACTTCTTTTTGTAAACTGATGGGTACTCGATATGGTTTGAGTCTCTTTGGCGTGCAGTTCTCCGTAACTTTAACATAATGCCCGTCGACATTGGCATGTCCTGGCTTTGAACTAAAAATGTCCATATATGTCTTCAGTACATCAAATAACTCTTGGGTTTGCTCTTCAGTTAAATTATGATTTCTAGTTTTCTCCAAATGTTTTCGGATGTCCTCTACCTCTTTCTTTGTTTTATCAGTAGGCGCGTAATGGATTACGCCAAATTCTTCATCCATTTCGTAAACAACACCAATGTGATTTACCCTCTGCACATATGGTCGTACTTTATTCACGTGTAGCTCTCTAGTACTACCATCCTCTAATTCAACTCTTACCGAATGTGGTCTGGTGATCTGAATTACCGTTGCCGGTCCAATCCAAGTGCTTAAAAGTTTGTGAGTTGATGATGGGAGTAATATCAACACTTTGTCGCCAATGGCAAACTGTTTTTCTCTCGCACGGAGATTATACCTAGAAACGTATTCTCTTTGAGCTTTCTCAGTGTTTTCGGAAGCGATCTCATTAGCTCTACGTATATTTTCAACTAAATCTTCAAGATATTTAGTGATTGGTCTGGACGCGGTCGTTGGGATAGCTCGTTCTCCCGTCCAAATACTTTTCAATAAAGATAATGGTCCTTGTGGTAACCGCCCATAAACCAATTGAAATGGTGATAGCCCCGTGGTGCTGTGTGACACTTCACGATACGCGAACATGAGATATGGTATATGTATATCCCAGTCTCTCCCATACTCTTGTATGTTTTTATTCATCATCTCCTTAAGAGTTTTATTCCATCGTTCTACTGCCCCCATACTTTCCGGATGTCCGGGTGTCGAAAAACGTGGCGCTACCCCTAATAGATTTTCAAATGATTGAGTCAGTTTGGAAGTGAAATTTGTACCCTGGTCGGTGCATATCACTTTTGGAAAACCGGTGTGAGTAAAAATCTTCATTAAAACGTCACACGTTGTCTTGGCACTAATCTATTTCACTGGAATTGCCACAGCCCACTTAGTACATAAATCCACGGCACAAATAATATATCGATGTCCTCTCCTTGATGCAGGCTCTAGTGGTCCTATACAGTCTACGCTCCAGACTTCAAAAGGATTTTCAGGCCAAACGATAGGCTGTATGGGAATATGATCCCGATAGGTGCTGTTTCTCCTCAATTGGCATTCTTTGCAACTTTGACAGTATAACTTTACATCTTGCCTGATATTAGGCCAGTAAAAGGAATATCTGATTCTTTGTAGAGTCTTATTTTCCCCTAGATGTCCTGCCAACGGAATCTCATGTGCCATTCTTAAAATAAAATTCCTTCTTTCTTTTGGAATTACTACTTGCTGAATTTCTTCTCCACAGACATAATCCTTATGCTGTAGTATTCCCTGATCAATGAGATACGAATTTTCTTGCCTTTCCGCCCAATCAAAGCATCTCTTGAGTGTCTCGTCATCGCCTTGAAGTTTCGCCAACTCTGAAATGGCATCTAGCTTTCTACTCGCAGACTCACTTGCTGTCAAGACATTCACATTCGGCGTAGTGGAATTCAAATCAGAAGATATTTGTACATTTACGTCCTCCTCTGATTTCCCTACTGCTTCTGCTTCCACATTTGAAACTGTTTCTTGCCATAATTGTTTATTATGATAAAGTTCAATGTTCTCATTTAGCATCTCAAAAGCTGAACGACTTATTAACATATCACTGGTAAGTTTCTTTGAAACGGCACACATAATTGCTGTATCTCCATGTTTACCATCGTGGATTTTCATCTCGTATGTCCGAAGTGGAGCTGTTTCATTATCGCCAAAAGCGGACGATAACTCTATTTGTCCTTCTCCTTCAAAAGGTGTACCATGTACTAATTCCTCGCGAATTACAGATATCTGTGCACCGGAATCCACTATACCATTAAAAATTTATTTTCCACATTTGATTTCAATCTCAATTAGGTCATCCAATTTTTTGTGATTACTTGATTGAGATAATGGAACGGAGATCTTTGCTGTCAACACATCTGTTTTCTCGGCTGTTTCAGAGCTTACAGTATTTACTTTCGGTTGTGAAATTTGTCGAGTAAAAGTATTGTTTTCAGCATTCGTCATATTACTTTTAAATTGTCGTCCTTGCCCACAGAACTTAGAAATATGCCCCTCTTTACCGCAACTAAAGCATGTGGGGTTAAATCTGCGTTTAACCAACGTTTTATCTTGACGTTTCTGAACCCACTTAGGAATGGTTTGAGACAGAGACTTCGACGTCATCCTAGCTCCTTGTTCCATTGGACGCTCATAAGTTCTCTCATTACCTTTATTTTTCGAATCACCTCCCCACGACCTCTTTGCTGAATCATGGACGTTAACATATTAGTCTAGTTTATCTGCCAACTCAGACGGGATTATTAACTTAGACCACTGGTCCAAAAAATGCTCACGTATTTCATGTGGAACTTTCCTCTTGATTCGGTCATCGATAATCAATTTCTTCAACCCGTCATAATCCTCGATTTCTAAACCTTTTACCCACTCTTCAAAATAGTTAGTTATTTCAAAACAGAAATCTCTCCACGTTTTCTCTGGCACTTTTTGATGGGTCATAAATTTCCTTCTAAAACTTTCAGGGCTTAATTTAAATCGTCTTAACAAAATCGATTTTATATACTCATAGTTTTCTGCATTCTCTACCGGTTCTCTGTTAATCAACTGAACAATTTCCGTTGGTAATAAATTTAATAAACACAAGACCCATTCCTTGTTATCTACTTTCAATCTATTAGCATGATTTTCAAGCATCGTTAAATAGCATGTAATATCATATTCCCGCGGGTCAAACTTAGGTGTGTACTTGAATAATTCTAACCTAGCTTTCCCAGCGTCTCTAAAATTTTCGTCTCTAACATTTGTTGACAAGTCTATTCTACTATTTGCCTCGATTTCCAATTTCCTTACCTCAAATTCTCTTTGCTCTCTTCTTTCTTCAAATTCTCTTTGCTCTCTTTCTCTTCTTTCTTCAAATTCTCTTTGTTCCCTTTCAAACTCTCTTTTTTCCCGTTGTTTTCTTTCTTCAATAAATGAACTAAGCATTTCCTTTACCAATTCTAAATCTTCTTCATAAATTTTGCTACTGGTAATCATTTTCTTTAGATCCGGTAGTAACAAACCAGGTGATTGAACGTAGGTGACCGATCTCTTCCGCTAACTTAATTAAATCTTCCTTCTTCCCCTTATTTAAAAACGACATGGCTCTTCTCACAACTAAATAACTTCTCCACTTCCTAGGTTCTGATCCTATCGCTGCTGCGCCAGTACGGGTTTTTAGCTTCCTTTCAACAAAAGGCAAAGCAACTTATGGGACTTAAATAAATAAATAAATAAACTTTTATTACTCTAACATAAATCATACATTTCCAACGCCAGTTTTATCAGGCGTCCAAAGCAAAAACAGTCCCAACAAAATTTTATATAAAACTAAATTAAATCTTTAGAATCCTGGCTCCTCTCATTATTGTAACGTGCCCTCATTCTCAAGTACATATTTTATATTTCAGCTCGAGTCAAATTTCCCAGTTTTATTACCATGGAGTTTGGTGCGTTCGTTAGTTCATTATCACGTAATCCGTTGATAATATCGACGGAACTTTACTGCGTCTAACTGTTACCTTATGCAAATCTAGGAGCAAGTTCAGTGCTAACATTTGCCACCACGTCCATGGACTTCTGAATATCATCACTGTTCTCTGGGCTTAATTTCTAGCAAAGGAATAAATAAATGAAATAAAATAAAAGTGCCGGTGCACTAATATTCTCTAGAGTTGATGTTCATACTCAGTGGTGTACTGTAAACCCGAGCGACCCGTGCAATACGAGAGTTCGTAGTAGAGTGATAAAAAAAAGGGTTACAAGTCGAATAAAGAAATATTTATTAATAATAGACATATAATAGAAAAGTGAAGTAAGAGGCATGCGTGCCTATCACTTTTCGACATAACCACCTAGTCTATTTAGGCATTTACCAGATTGCAGAAACAACTTGTTTAACCCGTCTTGGTAGAAATCAGGTCTCTGTCCATTGAGCCAGGTCTCGGCGGATATTTTCACAGCACTGCCTGAAGAGAACCGTGTGCCGGATAAGGGCTCCTTCAATCTCGGAAACAAGAAATATTCACTGGGGGCCAGATCTGGGCTGTATGGGGGGGGTGACTTCAGATCTCTCACCTGAACTGTCGCAACAATTCCTGGGTTGCTTGAGTAGTATGGGCCTGGCATTGTCATGTAGGAGGATAGCACCTCCACTCAACATGCCCGGCTGTTTGCATCGGAGGGCTTCCAGTAACCTTGTCAAATTCTTCGCCCATAAAAATTGAATCACGGCTCTCATTTCCTTACGAGACCAATTTTCGAAGCAAAATGACATTTCAATCGTCCTGAACCGTCTGGGAACTTTCACTAGCTACCCGCACACCAGTTGTAGTACAAGTAGCGCCATCTGTCTCCACTCTGGGGAAACAAATTTTCTCCACGATATGTAGTTTTCAAATGCTGCGGCTTGTAACATTTTATTTTTGATCATCCACATTCTGTTAAAACAATAATAAATCAAATGATGTTGAACATATTTTCATTATTTCATAAAACACTGAAATGAAATGTAACAGTCTGAAATTAGCATGAAGAAATTTATATAATACACAGTATAGAGATAGGGAGTTAAAATCTTTTTACTATAATATTTAACGCAAAATGAACATTTAAATACTTCAATTCAAATATATGCTATTTTAAACGTTACCTGAGAAGAGGTTTAACATAATTAATAAAATTACACTATGCCTAATATATATTAAAATATTCAATAAAGATATTGCATTTATTCTTTCCTTATTTATTCTCTGTTTTTTTGTTTATAAATGTATAACTCTCAGAAAATCTTCTGCAATCCCTTGCGGAATTAATCGTTCCATTACCAAAAACGAGTATTCAAAATGTAATTTATAGCAATACTCAAGACGCAGCAAACAAAAAAGCCATTAGGGGATTTGCATGCATTTATTTAGATATATACATGTTCTTCCCTTCCTTTAAAAGTCAGAAAGATCCCAGATGGCACAAAAATTTAATTTCACTACTTTTTTGAACAAATTTATTTCCATGTAAGAGAAGATTTTTAGTAATATTTAGATGTTAGAAATGAAACATTTTTTAACTCTTTTGAAAAATCTTAAAAAGTCATTGAATAGAAAACTATAGAATTATAGTAAACCGAAAAATTTGTGAGTTGTCCATACACATGTACGTTCTGTTTGCTGTCAAAGCAATCGTAAAATTTGAGCAACTGGCTCCATTTTGGAAAGCTTAACATTTTTTGATAGATGAAATACATTTAGAAACTATGTATCATAACATTTATTCCGTAGCAAAATTACTAATGATTATGCATTAAAAAGACGCAAAATTCACAAATAATTTAAATTAATGTTGTACGTGAGACGCTTGAATCTGTAAAAGCGTAACCTATATCAGCTTCGATGGTTTGTGAATAATAAGTTTGAGTTCTAGCATTCATCTAACCTGCAGATTTTTTGAGTATATGTGTGATATCTGTGTATTATATTGTTAGAACATGATTTATTATTTCCGGACACTTCCGAAGATCTCAACTGTTAACCCACGACACGCGGTAAAATCCAGCAATGCCATTATCGTCTCATTAACTGCCAAAACATCGTATGTGTCGATAACTGCGCATTCCAGTTTGTCTCCAGATTCTTATGCAGGCAACACGTTATTTCCTCGGCCTCTGATAGAGATATGCATAGGTTCTTTTAATTATAGATAAGATGTAGGAAACGGTGAAAAATTAAACCAAGATAACTTGCTTGACTAATGCCTGCCTTTTCATTAACTTGAAATTACATTCATGCCCCAAAAATAAAAGATATATTTTATTGTTATTCCCTAGCACAGAAGACTGCCGGTGGATCATTTTCTGTGTAAATACTATTATTAAAGAGGAACTGAATCTCAATTTTATATTATGCATATTATATGAAAAACTATAGTAGTCATTGAATGCATTATATTTATATCAATATTAGTGGATGAATAAAGACCTTACCGGCTCTGCTATCGAGATAAATAAATAAGTCATGTATTTACTTTTTGATTAAAAATATCTCTTGAAACAAAGCCTGTTTTTACTGTTAAGGCGCTTGACTAGGGGCTTTGGACTGGATTTTTCTTAACTTTTCGAAAATGGCCTATGTATGTGTATTATAGTATGGAATATAATTAAAAACTCGTAATAAAAATGTAAAAAAATTGTATATTTTAAGTAATTTGTTTTTAAGGCTTAAAACAAGAGTAAAACATGATACAAAACAGTTTTTTTAATTGCTAAGCAACGAAACTCAAATTTAAAGAAAAATATGCTTTTATACTGTAAATTTTATGTTGCTGTAAATTACACACGAGAAAAAAGGCACTCAACACCAAAAATCAAAATACAATTCAAATATAGACACGTTAAATAAATCATCATTAAAAAAGGACAGTATTCAAACACCAGGACATCTACAAAAAAAAAGAATTTAAAAATCTATAGGGGGATCATTCAATTGCTCAGGGTTTGCAATCCCTGGTGCTTTAATCGAACAAAGAAACATGACAACTAACAAAATTTATAACGTTGGTTCACGATCCGTCAGACGAGTAAGCGTTCTCTATTCATATTATCTGTTTTAAAGATAAAGACTATTATTCAATATGCCTATTCTCTTTGGATGTTCGACTAGGCAGTGATGCCCAGTTCTCAATCTAAAATTGACCACAGACTCTTTACGTGGTCTGTGACCGAATTCTTTCCAGTTATTCTTGATATTTTGCCATGGTTTATCTCTGGATTTATTAGATATATCCGTGTTATAGTTCAACATATCCGTGTTATAGTTCATTTTCTCTCGTATACATCTTTTAATGGAATTCAATACGATAGCAAACTCTTCAGTACATGATTTTGTTCCTTTCTTAGTCAATAGAATCTTCGTTACCATCTAGTCCAGATGAGATGGTATCCATTAGAATTCTACAATTTCGCCGTTCATATTTCGTTCCCGTATAATTCGTTTTATTTTACTCGCGACTGAAGATTCTGAGCTGGGATGGATTGCAATTGTCTCTAAGGCTGATCTTCAGTCGACAACAACAACAGCCTTTTCGAAAGATCCCTTTCTGATTACAGATTGGTCACATCCAAGAAGATCGCATGGACTTCAGCATGTAGTTAAGTGTTTACCCACCAGGGCATACTGTGACAACAATGTGCTGTACACACCTGCACCCACGGCATCATTCATCTTGGTTCCATCTATAAACTCGGATCCATTCTGGCTCAGGATAATTATTATTCAGCAATGATAAGGCATTTATTTTCATAATAGCATCTAGTGTGTCTTGTTTTTTTCTACTTCTGTCCAACTTCAAATTGTAAGGTATTTAATGAGTAGCCACAGCCTATAGCTGTTACTGATTTAGCACCACCAGCGCGGGCATGTGTATTTTAAGGAATGTCACAGACAAGAGTAACATTACCCCCGATATTTTATTTTAAATTTTATTCTGGCGTTTGAAACTCCCTTGAGGTTACAGATCAATTTCATAACTTTAACAATCGTATTAAAAAATAACTATTTTACGCTCAGATAAATCACGGAAATATATCGCAATTTACTTCAAACAACTAAAAACTGTAAAACAATTTCTCTACATTCTTTGCTGAGTTTAATTTTTTAAATCAACTTTTTTAGGGAATAAGTTTCAAACTATTGCAAAAATATTTTTGTCAGCTATGAATTTTTGTGATGAAGCCAAATATTAAAAATATTTATTTTACAAAATATCAGAAAATAAACATAAATACCTAGCTTTACCTTTGAGGTAACTCATAATAAAACTCCTGCAAGGCAACAGCAAAAATTCAAATTAAATTCGAAAGCTAAAGCATTCAGATTTGATAGTGCACCAAAAATAGAAATTTGATTTTTTATTCAAAACTATGTAGTTGCAAATTGAAGGTAAGCAAAATATTAAGCCATCGAGACCACTGTTGTTTTCTTCTTACTGTTACCACCCATACGTATCTATGCAATCACGGTAAAATTTCACATTTGGTAACCTGGTGTCGTCTGCCGGATTTGCAAGTTCCGTGAAGTATCCTAACATTTTTAGGCATCTGCGCTTTCACATATCTAACAAAACAATTTTAGATTCTAAGAAAGTGGACATTGGTATTGAGTCTTGTCAAAATTTGTGCTTCGAGGGTTACCAGTCGTCGTATAGAGTGAAGTTAATATCTTCAGAAAACAAACTGAAGTTTAAGGAATTATTTTCTGAATAGAGTTTTTCAACTGGCCGAAAGTTTCATGAATTCCAGTATATAGCTGAAATAAATATACTTCTATGTCAAGTACTAGCAACAAACTGGCAAATTATCTGGTCTGGACTGGTTAAGTCAGTGCTTATAGTTTTCAGTGACATGCATGCTCCTGAAAGAAAGTCCAATAAACAACTTAGTTAAATAGGAATAAATAAATGTATAAAACAGATCCGTATATTTAGTAAAAAACTGAACAGCCTTTCCAAATGTGCAAAATTGGTGTACTTACACCAGTCCACAATTGTGGGTGCATGCAGCTGTTAGATTACACTCAGGTATTATGGAATACTATTTAACTTTTTTAATAATAACTTTGCTAGCATTTGAACAAGATTCCAAAAATCCTTATGGGTATATTCTATAGCTAATTGTAATGCCCCTTTTAAAAAATACTATTTATTTTGTTACAAAAAGAATTAAAAAGTTACAAATGGAGGTTAATATGAAAAAGCCAGATACTATGGAATACGTTATTTGAACCTTATAAAACTAATTAGACTTAAAACTACTTATTTTTAATTATAAGAACCATAGTTTTAAGATTATTTCTGTACGAGTCATTTATGCTTCTGGTCTACATACAAATCACAAATTTAACCTTCTTTCTGTGCTCCGGTACAGTCAAGGTGAGCCAGCAGAGAAAAGAAGAATCATTCAATCTAAAGAAAATTTCTTTTAGTATGCAGTATGCTTAACATCAATGATCAAATGTGTATTAGTAGGTAAAAATGTTTTAAAATATACCAGCAAAAACTCTTCAAAATCACAAAACACACTTTGTTCTGTGTCAGTGGTGTGACAGCAACAAGCGGCCAGCTGTCACTGTACTTGGCTAAGGCTCTTTCTTGAGTAGTTCCTGGCATTTCTACATGACATCAGCGCCGAACAGAGTATTCCATATATCCTGACTATTCCATAATACCACCCTCTTCTGCGTTAACCCTTTGATGAGCAACCCTTTCCCAATACTGAAAAAAGGGCAGCCGTTGCCATCGCTCGACTTAACTACCAGCAAGATGGCGGACGATCGAAACGTTCATCGCGTGCCACATATCTAGAGACCCTTTTTTGACGACAGCTGGCTGTGCGGCACAGACAAGTCGAGCGATGTCAACGGCTGCCCTTTTTTCAGCATTGGGCAATCTATCCAGCTGTTCTCGCATTCTTCCATTTTTCAGCAGATGTCAGTGCTGTTAAAAAATAATCGTGACGTTTTTTTACGGGAAATGACGTGCTAAAAAGTAAAGGATTCTCTTGGAGCTATGTCACCCGCAACTATTTTTATAGAAATTAAATCTATTCTTCGTGACTGGCAACAGTCTAAACGTCAGAGTTTGGTGTTCCCAGAGCGGGAACACTGCGTGTTAAAGGGTTAGCGAGTTCGTGTGTTTCCTATGAAATCATCCATCCTCATTAGCGTCTAAGAGCAGACTTTTGAGTGATTTTTAGGAAATAATATAGAGTACAGCTACCGAAATTGAGTCTATTAAATATATTTAGAAAAACGCATATGGAAATTATTTTTTATAGATCTGCCTGTAACACAAAATATGTGGAATAAGAGATGCACATTATGTTGAATAAAATATGACACTATAAAGGTTTTTCTATTCAAAATGTACAGAACACAGAAGAAATATTTAAATTTTAATTCGCTGATAATGCGTTTGTTTATTAGACAGATTTTAATAGTTGTGCATCAGTACTGTATCGGGAAGCAGACGCTGTTGAACTACGGTATTATCCTTCTAGAAAGCCTGCGTTATCCTTGTTTACATTAAAATTTAAGCAGATAAGTTGACTTAAAACAGAGGAGTTTTCTTAAAACCGCCGCTCTGTATTTATTCCCATGATATTTAATTGCGAAGAATCTGAATAATTCAGCTATTTCCCTGGAAAGAATAGAGAAGCAAAGAAGCAGAAAATGCTATTGGGTTAATTTTGTAGCCATACAAAGAATTACGGATGCTAAGAATATTTTAATAATATAATTATCGGAAACCGTTTGAATACCCTAACTTAAAAATTGTTTTTATTCACCGTTGCAACTAAGAGACTAATTTCATATTTCAATGAGTGATGCATGGCTATTTCTTTATGATATCTGAAACTGAACACAGAGATCACTTTTTATGAAATCCAAGTAATCTATTGAATTCAATGGTATCATATTCTGTAATTATCTTGTAATATCCATAGTTTTGTATTGATTGCAACTTAAAATTTAGTCATTAACTATAAGTCGATGAAATAACCAATTCCACAGATGACTAAGAAGGTGAAAAATAAGAAAGTTTTAATTAGCTGAATATTATTATGTAGCTTGAACGTTAAAACTTTCAACTCATATTAGATGCAAGCAGTAGTATACCGAACAACACGCCGCCCCCCCCCGCCCCCTAAAAAATGTGTGTGAGCTCCTTCTCCTTTTTTCTTTGTTTACATGTCCATATGCCTCTGTAAAGAAGTTATTTAGTCAGGCTGTTTTAAATTATTAAGACTGCGTTGTGACACATGAAAATCCAGGTTCGATACACTTAGTAGCAATATAATAAAAAGACGTTAAATACTAAAAACTATTTTATTAAACATATGCTATTGAAACATTATTATAGCGGGCGGTGATGGATCAGCGAAAATAAAATGATGTCCTATATGGACAGTGCAATTAAGATGGAATGACTTAAAAATTACGCCAGCACAGAATTACACATTGGCGAGAACAAACACCTGGCTAAGATTAATAACGCCAATTCCAGAGCAACCCTAACAGTTAATCCAATACAATTAAAAATGACGTAATCACGAGCAAATAATTTTAAAGATGAGGCAGGGCAACAAATGATAAAAACGCCAAAACCAAGCCAAAGGAGGGGAATCCAAAAGTACGTTGATTTTGCAAACGGACACAAAAATAATCTATTTTTAGCACACCGGTCTGAAGAGACGAATAAACAATTAAGAATAGTGTATACGAGTTAAAGCAAAAATACAGATTTAAAAGCCGAAATAGCAGAAAAATGAAAACAGAAGTGATTTATAATTCTTGAATTTGGATACATTATATTAAAGAAAGCGAAAGTAAATGATTATTAAATTAGATATGTGATCTGCATCACAGCCTCACTGCAGAACTAGTTCAACTAAGAGCATTCATTACGTATGAGTATTGGAATCGCACTACTATGAGATCATCTTGTCTCGATGAAAATTTAGTTGGAAATAACTTTTTTAACGTGGGGGCATTTTTTTGCAGTTTACATTAGTTTCCATCTTCGAATACAATGGCTAAAAAACTCATACATCGTTTGTATTTAGCTGTAAAACCCCACACAGGAATTTTGACTAGTCATTTGGGATATACTATCCGAGAACATAACCTAGATATGCCATAAGTAACAGATCTGTGCTACTTCTTTATTTTTTGCCATTGTAAAAAAAAAATCAGCAACCAAATTCTATTAAAAAAATAGAGCTTGGTATAAAAATTTCAAAATATCATTTTAAAAATGCGACATCGATTCTTCCTCCTCTTGAGGCCCATGCTTTAGGCCCAGATGGAAGGATGTTGAACTCTGGTTCAAGACACTAAGGTTCATATGGCGGCTGATCAAGAACAACTGTATACACGTTAAATCTGTGAAGCTGGAAATCCTCTTACAGGATTGGTCTGTAGGCGAAAGAGAATTTCTTACTTATCCAAAAATAACTCCATACCCCATTGCTCTAAATCAATGGTTCTCAACTGGTGGTACCTGAATAAGTTCTAAGTTGTCCGCTAAGCGAGTGGGTTTTTAAAAATAATTGATTGTGTCCTCACAACTTCTTGAGGTAAAAAGGCAAAAAGCTTGTTATGGTCGTTTTCACAAAAAAAAGAAAAAATTCTTAATCCTTGCAAAATAGGGAAGAATTCAGTTATTTAAAGAAATAAATAATGTATGCATATCTATTTCGTTAAAGAATCTTTTTTGATTTTTTATTTTATCATTACATTTTGTGCATACGTTTTAATTTCTTTTTACTTTAGATTTTATCCCCCTTCACACACTCAACCTCTCTTTCGGAAAGAATTCTTTAAAGTGATCCGCGGTTTAAGTTGAGTTGGGAACCACTGCTCTAAATTGTGGAGAAGATTGAACTTCCACCCTCTAGAGGGCTCCCGAGGCTGAATTTCGTCAGTTTAAAGCATTCCAGTGCAGCTAATATGGCGGACTTTATGAATAAAATAAAGTGAATTTTGGATTATCGAAATTTAATTTTCTAGTTGTTTCTACAAGGTACTGAAGTTGCAGATGATACAAACAAAGAGCCAATTGTTTTGTTATAATTTTTTTTATATACTTCTTCCTTTCAGTCTTACTTTCAACATGACATTTAATCTTTACTTAAATATTCCCATTCAACTACAAACCGAGTGTATTGACTATAAGATTCTGTTTCATAAAATGAAAAACAATGATATGTTATTCTTCTGAGAAAAGAAATAAATAATAATAATCATAATAACGTAAAATTCGTAAAATTCTAATTGTAATGTAAAATTCGTGGAAAACTTACAAATTCATCGGGTTTAAAACATACTTGTGTGTGTGTGAACACACAATTTGAAAGTGTCATTCATATCCGGTCATTCTATACAAATAAATGACCGGATTAAAAATAAAAAGAATGTGTAGAACACACATATTACAAAAAGTAATACAGGAAGTTAAAAAAAGGTACACAATTTTATTCCAGAATCGATCAATAAACGCTTTTTAGAGTGTGATAAAGTGAATCACCCTTTTGAATAAGTATATGTCTGCAAATAGATTAACCAAAAGTGAATACTTTTTTGTGTTATGTCGCAAAAATAGTTTTTGAAATGACTGAATTAGCGTCTTATTCAGATAATTGTTTATTTACCAAAAACAAACTGACGTTACATTGCTGATACATTTTTTTTCAGCAAAGAGAGAGGCCCATTACAAGTTTGTGATACGATACAAAGTTGGTTGAGAACCTTGCAAAATAGGACCTTGCATAATTTCTCAGCAACTACACCATTTCCCGGGGAGTTTCACTTCCTCACACTTTAATATTATATCTACTTATACATGGTGGAAACATGTTATTTTTTCAATATCCGTATACGTATGTATACGTTTGTATTTCGATATTATATTTTTTTAATGACGCCTTTCATCTATGTTAGCCTTGTACTACTACAAAATTTAATTTTGTCCAATCATTTGCATGGAAAGTTTCTTTAATATTATCTATCTATATAAATAAAACGAACTGTAAAATGTCAGTTAGTTGGGTGGTCAGTTAGTTTTTTTGTCTGCGTCTCGCGTAGCCCCGAAACGGGTGATCGTAGATCTACCAAATTTTGTATGGAAATTCTCCAGGACGGGTCCCGACATACCTCGAAGCGATTTTTTCGAAATTCGAATTATTTAAGGAGATATCGATAAAAAACGTGTCGCAAAAGGCTAATTTTTGCTCCGCCATTTCGCAATTGTAATCCCGCAGTGGAAAAAGAGAGAATATAGCATATCTGGGTTGCCATATTTGGCAAGTTTATTAAATGCTTCAGACTCTTGAAGTAAAAATAAAAGAATAACATTTTTCTTTAGATTAAATTATTTGTAAGGTTGTTTTTTTAATTAAAATACCGTGTGCATGTGAAATCAGAGCAGAAATGAAATGTTTTATACTCAAAAGAAAAATAGGATTTGGAAATTTTCTGAGACTAAAATGTGCAATTTTTTAATTTTGCGAATAATAAAATGGTCGATGTGCGATTTTGAGGAGATGATTCTAACGCTTCTGGCGCAATTTATCGTAATTTCATCGTCTGCTACTTGGATTATGAATACACCTGAGACTAAGTTTTTAAATCTTCATTCACTTGGAATTGTGCATTTTTCTGCTCAGCTTTTCCCCATTTATTTCTAATGTATTACATCGAGAAAAAGGATATTAATATAAAGCACTTTACTGCGTATTCAAAATCTGAAAGTGTTTCAGATTTTCTTACTTTTTTTTTTTTTTTTCCTTTCCGTTTTTTGATAAAGGCCAATATATCCAGAAGCTCTTCAGCGTTAATATAGGACGAAAATAATTTGTTCCTTTTTGTAGGTTTTTATCATTTAACCATCTTATTTTTGTAATCAAGGGCTGCCCGACACAGTAAGCATCGCATCTGGGCACCGGCTTCCAAAGGGCTCATTCCGAACTCAGAAATTAAGTAGAGCATCAACGAGGCTTCTTTTTTATATTAGCAGGGGGCGACACTAGCCGTAGGGCTACTCCTGTTTGTAACCATCTTAATTTTAAATCCCATTCAGAATCTGAGAGATTTCAGTGCCAAGGAAGCCAGTGAGGAACAGGATTCTCTCCGAACAAGATTTATTAAGATGGCGAACCAAATGGTCGCTGGAGGCGGCTAGTGTAATATAAAAATATATCCATCACACGTACAGTACGCCCTAGTAGCACAACTAGTTCAAAAAACGTTCAAATTTCGTTGGAAACACGTTTTATGACGTTAAAAAACGTGTTTTAAACGTCTTATGGACTAATTGTGCTACTAGGGCGAGGGTAGTTTTATAAGATTTTAAATACATATGAAGCACAAATGAAGAACAACTGCAAATATTCAAGTCATTAAAACTTTGATCTTTTGGGAAAAGAGGAACGTTTAAAGCCGTTTTCACTACTTGAGTTGAGGTAGCGGATAAACACTGAATATGAGGTTGAATCCGTAATTAACATATTAACATCTTAATCCTAATCACTGAAAAGACTCAACGGTGAAGATACTTCTGCGTGCATTATTGCTTTCAAAGTGTCCTTCTGATGTCTTGCCAGTTTTTTAGTGACTATGTCATATTATCTCTCACCCCCTTTATTCAAAATTGTTCCAAAAATGTGTCCCGAAAATGCGACATGATTTTACATATATTTAAATACTATTGGTTCACGACAGCTGCAATCTATTGTTACAATATTTCGTAAGATGTAGAATATGCATCACATGCATTTTTTCACACATATTTAAATACTATTAGTTCACAACAGCTTTAATCTATTGTTACAATATTTCGTAAGCTGTAGAATAGGCATCACATGTATTTTTCAATAAATACGTTACACTCATAAAAATTTCAACATAGGGTTACCAGGCGAAATACGCGAAAGATGAGCGATAAAATGACAAAGTCAATTAATATCGTTTTAATATAGCAATAACGAAACTAAAAAATTAGGGGGTTTCAAGGGGGTCTCCCCCTGACAAGGCTCGAACAGCCGAGTTTATTTATTTATTTATTTTTTATTAGTACCAGAGTGCTACTAATTTCAACCTTGCTTTTTGTGTAGACAGGATTTTGGTACAATTTTCGCGTCGAGTCACTTTTGAAATGTGGTTTTTTTTAATGAATTGTGTGGAGTTTTTTATAAATATATTTCGAGTATAGCTGGAAAACACCTGCCGAATACTGTAAAATAGTTTTAGTAGGCGATTTTAAAAGAGATTTTAATTCCGAAAAAGTTTTTTATAGAACAGCGAAGACAAATACGGCACACTGATAGATTATGATACACTTCCCAAATGGTATTTATAAAGGTGAAGTATAGTTTGACTATGCCAGGCGAAAATTGTTTTGGTAGGCGATTTCAATATAGATTTCTATTCCGAAAAACTGTTTTATGGAAGAAGGAATGAAAACACGGTACACTCATTTATTATGGTGCCCATTCCAAACAGTATTTAAAATGTCTACGGGATATAGGTGGAATATGCCTGGAGAAGACTGTAAAACAGATTCAGTAGACGATTTTAAGATAGATTTCGATTCTATCTTAACCCTTTAACGCGCAGTGATCCCGCTCTGGGCACACCAAACTCTGACGTGTTGACTGTTGCCAGTCACGAAGAATAGATTTGATTTCTATAAAAATAGTTGTGGCTTACATAGCTGCACGAGAATCCTTTACTTTTTAGCACGTCCTTTCCCATAAAAAAATTGTGACGATTATTTTTAACAGCACTGACATCTGCTGAAAAATGGAAGAATGCGAAAACAGCTGGATAGATGGCAGAATGCTGAAAAAAGGGAAACCGTTGCCATCGCTCGACTTAACTACCAGCAAGATGGCGGACGATCGAAACGTTCATCGTGTGCCACAGATGTAGAGACCCTTTTTGACGACAGCTGGCTGTGCCGGGCACAGCCATCTGTCGTCAAAGGTCAAAGGCTGTCGTCAAAGCTGTCGTGAGGGTCCCTAGATCTGTGGCACACGATGAACGTTTCGATCGTCCGCCATCTTGCTGGTAGTTAAGTCCAGCGATGTCAACGGTTGCCCTTTTTTCAGCATTGGGAAAGGGTTGGGCCTCAAAGGGTTAAAATCGCCCACTGAAACCGTAAGATGTGTTTTACGGTACAAGCAAGAGTTGATTCCTATTTTAACGCCCCCGCTCTCGCCAACCTAAAAAATCCCGCACTTTGGCGAGATTTGCAGTCATGGGTCTCTAGGACTTATGCACAAGTTTCAACGCTCCCAAAATAACTAGATGAAAACTACCGTGAACAAATTAGCGATAAACGCACCAGTTGGGGAATTTGAAGATACTTAATTATTAAAACTACATAAATTGGCATCCCAAAATAAATAAAAATGTAACGAAATGCTTTACTTACATGTAGTTCCAAATCGCCATTTTAATTCTAAATTACCATTGCCACTTAAATACAAAAAATCGACGTGGTATCTCCACATGTTTAATGATCGACACCTTGGCGAGAGTCGGGACGTTAAAGTAGGATACAAATCAGGAAGAGAAACACTGCACACTCTTGGATTATGATGGATAGATTTCGACTCCAAAGATGGGTTTTATGAAACAAGGAAGAAAAATACGGCACAGTCATGAATAATGATACACTTTCCAACTTAATGGAATAAGGAAGAAAAATAGGGACGACACATAAACTATGATACGCTTTTAATATATAGTACTTTGGTGCGTATTTAAAATCTGAAAGTGTTTCAGATTTTCTTCCTTTTTTAAAATTTAATTTAATTTTTTTTTTTATCAAGTGCAAAAGTTAAACATGTGTATGGAGTAGATTCCGGGGTGAGTTATTTTACATTGGAGATATATTAGTTATGACACGGTATAGTGCAGTATATAACTTACAATACCTAGGAACTCCATGCTGGCAAACAGTTACGTGACCCTTCTTTACTGAAGTATCCAACCGTGAAATAATTACAGGCAATAGTGTGGTGGCTGGCAAAATACACAAAAATTGCATATACAGCAGCGCTAAGTGCTCGACAAAAGTGTGAGAGCACAGAAAGCCAACCTGGCGATAGAGCTAAGATCTAGAAAGAACGGTCGCCAAAAAAATTGTCAGATTGAAAAAAAAAAAATATTTAAGGATTGTTAAGCGTTACGGCAAATTTACCAAAATTTAAATGTGGGTTGCCGAGGAAGCGTAGGTAAAGAGAAGTTTTAACATAAGAAATATCATTAAAATCCCGTGGTTACGGGAAGAAATAAGAGGCATCCTCGATATGAAGACGCCTGCTAAATATGTTGTAAAAGTTAAAGCAAAAGGTATATGTGATGTAGTTCATCACATATTTTTAATTAGTTCTGAATTTCCTTTCCCTATTCTAAATTTAATATTCCTGGCCATTTTTAAATTCTCAACTCTATCTGTTACTTCATTTTAATTTTGTTCCTTTATATTTTGGTAATTATTAAAATTATTAAACTTTCCTTAAATTTTGGTAACCTTGCAGTAACCATTAACGATTTTTTCAATTGTTTCAAACTGGCATTTTATTTAGCGACCGTTCTTCCTACCTTTCAGCTCTATCGTCAGGTTGGCTTTCGGTGTTCTCCCACTTTTTTCGAGCACTAAGCTCTTTTGTATCTGCCTGTGAAGATACGGAATTTTTGTGTGTTTTGGCAGCCACCGCACTATGGCTGTAATTATTTCACTATAGAGCACTTCAATAAAGAATTATCACGGAAATGTTTGTCGTCACGGAGTTCCTGAGTATTGAAAGTTATATACTACACTATACCGCAGCATAGCTAAAGTATCTTCAGTGTAAAATATTTCCCACCGGGATCTACTCTGCATATTTTATGGATATATATTACATGGAAATTTAAAAATGGCAAAGTATATTAAATTTAGAATAGGGAAAGGAAAATCAGAACCAATTAAAAATATGTGATGAACTGCACCACAATGAATGGGTTCAAGATTATATATGAAAAAATTGACCTTACATCTCGTTTTGCAAAATATTATACTTATGATTACTAAGTTGAAACGATTGTAATAGTGAAAAACAACAAATTTTATGAAAGCGAATCTAATTAGAGGGTTATTCTGTAAATACTAATTTTGAAGCTTTAAAGTTCAGGAGTACTGTAAACCGGAATTCGCCGTACAGCATTTTACATTACAGCTACCCAAGAGAATAATTCAAAGAATTTAAATTTCAGTAAAAACCACATAACTCCCAACGTAGCGAACAGATGCCAAATTTTATGTCTAGTCCGAGAATTTTCGAATCTAAGTAAATTCTGTTTCCATAGATGTTTGAATACCAAAGTACCTTCCGCTAACGTTCATGCCAAAAGATTACCAGCATAACAGAAATAGTTCTTTTTGTAATGCTTAGTTACTCTTTGAAGAAGCTAAATGTCTGATTGAGAAAAACTTTCACGTTCTAAACTTAATTTTCACGCCTTTTGAGCTCTACTTCCATTGGGGAAGTGATACGTGACTTGAAATCGTCTGCACAGTTCGCTTTTATAAATATAACTTAATCTGGAAGTTGGAAAATGCCTACCGGTGTTTATACACATAGCCTTATTTTGTACTCTAGTGTTAATCTTAGGCTTTTATTCTGGTTGAAGAGGCTTATTTGATGTACAAAGCATACATGTTTTTATATGACGTGAAGAGAGATGATTTTGTAAAAGGGCAAATTTCACTTGTTTAAGCATTTGTATAAACAATTCAGAACTGTGTATGGTTTTATTTGAAATATATGTCAGTTGAAAGAAAGAAATATGTATATGAATGTGACAGGAATAATTTCAAACTGCCGCTGAGTATTTTTTTTTTTTTTACATCAACATTTTCATAAGAAAAAAGTACAGGAAAGTAGCTTCAGAAGCGGCCTACCTACATGGTTTGAGACTTTATATTGTTCCTGAAGCAATAGTACAAGAAGTACAGTAAGAGAAGTAAAAGAGAAAAGGGCAAGAGTAAACAATTTCCGATCCTTTTAAAAGCTGAAAATTGGAGGATATCGAAGTGTCAGGTTCAGAGTTCTGGCCTTATGCGCAGCTGTCGATCTAACGGTCTAATATTTTGGGGAGTTTTCTTTAGATTCAAAATGAATACTCAATAGAATCCTTTAAAATGTTGCGCCGAAGGCATCCTCCCTTTTGGCAGATAGCCCTCATGTAGCGCTGCCTTAGCTACAAAATTAAATTAAATCGGTCATTTTAATATTTTTAAAGTTTGGAGTTGACCAAATAATTCAATATATCAATTAAATATGCTTCGAATTCCGTAACATATGCGCTATGCAAAGCAACTGAATAAGCCCTACATCGTGTTTTGCTTTTGGCTTAAATTTGAAGACGTTAAACAATGTATGAAATTATTGAATGCAAAATTTTTACATTTTATGTGCATTACTAGCTGAATTACCCGTCCTTGACGGGTTAGTGAATGCAAATTTCCAAAAAGCAAGAACTTTCGTCACCATTGTAGGAATACACAAAATGGATGTAGTATGTTGCCAAAGTAAAGAAAGCGAAGTTATAATTTTTATGTATTGTTAAACTATTACATGTTAGAGAGTAACTAAGTAATATCATTTCATTCGCTTTAGTCGTAATTATGTGATGCGCGAACGAATATTTACGCATATTGAAATGATTATTGCAAAATCTCAAAATCTAATCAACATTTTTGAAAAACTTGAAGCCTAGAATTTAAGTTGAGCGACAACCTATCACATGTCACCCTATTTCGTTTCATTCCCTTCAGTCTTTATTTCGTGATGCTGGAACAAAATTTCAGCATTTTAAAACAATTTTCGCAAAATCTCAAACTATAATCAAAATATTTTAAAATTTCAACGCCTATAAATTAAGATTAGCAACTACCTATCATATCACTAAATTTCGTATCATTCGTATTAGTCGTTATTACGTGATGTTTGAAGAAATATAAACGTATTTTGAGAGAATTTTCACAAAATCTCAAAATCTAATAAAAATGTTTAAAAAATTGGACACCTGTAAATCATGTTGAGCAACCATCTATCATGTGACCAAATTTCATATCATTCGCTTTAGTCGTCATTAAAAAATGCGGGAACAAAGATTCACTCAGTTTTAAACGATTTTCGCAAAATCTCGAAATATGATCGATTTTTTTAATTAGATGCTAATAGTGTAAAGGGAGTAACCACCTATCATTTCACCAAATATCATTTTTTCACCTTTGCAGTTATTACGTGATGTGCGAACATAAATTTACCAGTTTGAAAGGATTTTCGCAAAATCTCAAAATCCAATCAAGATTTTTTAAAAATTCCACGCCTATGTTTTCAGTTGAGTGACCACCTATCATGACACCCAATTTCATATGATTCGTTTCAGTCGTTTTTACGTGATGCTTGAACACAAATTTACGCAGTTTGAAAGGACTTTCGCAAAATCTCAAAATCCAATCAAGAGTTTTTAAAAATTCGACGCCTATGTTTTAAGTTGAATGACCACCTATCGTGACACCCAATCTCATATCATTCGCTTCAGTCGTTTTTACGTGATGCTTGAACACAAATTTATGCAGTTTGAAAGGATTTTCGCAAAATCTCAAAATCCAATCGAGATTTTTTAAAAATTTGACGTCTATGTTTTAAGTTGAGTGACCACCTATCATGACACCCAATTTCATATCATTCGCTTCAGTCGTTTTTACGTGATGCTTAAACATAAAAAGCGTCACGGACAGAATGACAGAATGACAGAACGACAGAACGACAGAATGACAGACAGACAAACTTTTTTTTGAGGGTCGCATCGGATTCCCGGGTGCTTGAAACGGATAGAAATCGCAAAATTTTTGAATTCCAATAAATGTACAGACAAAAGTCTAATTTTATTTATATAGATAGTAATTACCGCTTACTCATAGAAAATATCAAAGCATGGAAGAAGGCCAACGGTCGAAAGGATATCGTCAGTTCTAAATGATTTAGATATTTTCCTAACTGACATTTAGCCTCACCGTGGCACAGTGGTTATGCCACTGAAAATGGTACACAGTAAAAAAATTCAGAAACGTTATATACCTATAGCGGAAAGGTTTCCGAAAGTATAGTGTAACCTACCGATGCTCTACACGAACTCACGATTTCGGAAACATAACCCATATTTCGGGGTAAAATGTTTACGGGGAAAGGAAATCTTTATTTGCGACTTCGCGCGCGTGCGCCAAGTGCCAAGATACAGAGGGATAAGAGTGAACGCGTCTTCCCTAATAGCACAGATGGTCACAAAAGAGTCGCTGTGACGTCACAGAGGGTCACAATTGTCACAGGACTGTCACATTGTAACTTGAAGGGCCCGGATATGACCAACAGGGGCCCTGACATTGATGAATTTGGGGGTCCCCATCTATAAAATTTGCTTTCTTTTTCATAATATTTTGACATATAAAAGAATATTTCAGAACAACATTTGAAACTGGGGGCCTTGGGCAAAGTCCCGATTTGCCCATAAATTATATGGGTCTGGTAACTTGTGAGTGATGTAACTCCACTGTGTGGTCACTGCGACGTTTATTTGTGACCAGTCACCAGGTGACGTCGCCGGATGAATCTATATAAATAAAATTAGACTTTTGTCTGTACATTTCTTGGAATTCAAAAATTTTGCGATTTCTATCCGTTTCAAGCACACGGGAATCCGATGCGACCCTCAAAAAAAAGTTTGTCTGTCTGTCCTTCTGTCGTTCTGTCATTCTGTCCGTGACGCTTTTTTTGGTTTAAGCATCCCGTAAAAATGACTGAAGCGAATGATATGAAATTGGGTGTCATGATAGGTGGTCACTCAAATTAAAACATAGGTGCCGAATTTTTAAAAAATCTTGATTGGATTTTCAGATTTTACGAAAATTGTTTCAAACTGCGGAAATTTATGTTCAAGCATCACACAAAAACGACTGAAGCGAATGATATGACATTGGGTGCCATGATAGGGGGTCACTCAACTTAAAACATAGGCGTCCAATTTTTAAAAAATCTTGAATGGATTTTGAGATTTTGCGAAAATCGTTTCAAAGTGCGTAAATTTGTGTTCAAGCATCACATAAAAACGACTGAAGTGAATGATATGAAATTGGGTGCCATAATAGTTGCTCACTAAACTTAAAACATACGCGTCGAATTAAAAAAAAAAAAAAAAAAAATATTTATTAGATTTTGAGATTTTGCGAAAATCATTTTCAACTGCTTAAATTTGTGTTCGCACATCACGCAATAACTGCAAAGGTGAAAAAATGATATTTGGTGAAATAATAGGTGGTCACTCACCTTAAACTATAAGCATCTAATTAAAGTAAAATAGATCAGATTTCGAGATTTTGTGAAAATCGTTTAAAACTGGGTGAATCTTTGTTCCCGCATTACGTAATAACGACTAAAGCGAATGATATGAAATTGGGTCACATGATAGGTTGTTGCTCAACATAAACTAATAGGTGTCCAATTATTTTAAACATTTTTATTAGATTTTGAGATTTTGTGAAAATTCTCTCAAAATACGTTTATATTTACCACCAAACCCACGTAACCACCACCAAACACCACGTAATAACGACTGATACGAATGATACGAAATTTAGTGATATGATAGGTAGTTGCTAATCTTAATTTATAGGCGTTGAGAGAGAGAGAGAGAGAGAGAGAATTTTAAAAATATTTTGATTACATTTTGAGATTTTGCAAAAATCGTTTTAAAATGCTGAAATTTTGTTCCAGCATCACGAAATAAAGACTGCAGGGAATGAAACGAAATTGGTTGACATGATAGGGTGTCATTCAACTTAAATTCCAGGCTTCCAATTTTTCAAAAATGTTGATTAAAGTTTGAGATTTTGCGAAAATTATTTCAATATGCGTAAATATTCGTTCGCGCATCACATAATTACGAATAAAGCGAATGAAATGATATTACTTAGTTACTCTCTAACCTGTAATATTTTAACAATACATAAAAATTATAACTTCGCTTTCTTTACTTTGGCAACATACTACATCCATTCTGTGTACTCCTACAGTGCTGACGAAAGTTCTTGCTTTTTGGAAATTTGCATTCACTAACCTGTCAAGGACAGGTACTTCAGCTAGTACTTAAATAAAACGGATGAATACTTAAATAAAACCGCACATTATCTCCTGAAAAAAATTTATGTAGAAAAAAAAGATTTAAGATTTTTAATTTATATTTATTAATTATGGTATTTTCTCTCCATTTATAAAATACTTCAAAAATTTTTTTTAAGTTTCTAAAACAAGCCATAACACAACAGCAATCAGTTTACTTTTAAAGCATTTCCCGGCAAGAAAATCATAAGCGTCGAGTTAAGGTGCTGTCCTATAGGCCCGTTTGTCCAGGGTTCGATTCTGATCGCTGGTTCTGCGCGCTCCTTCTGTTAGAGTTTGGAGCTGCCATCAAGTTTATGTTGCTCAAAACGCTTCATCTAGTGCATGTAATTTTTTCTGAAAAACTCAGAAAGTTTACTCGTTAATTCGGAAACCTTTGTGAAATACACGGAAAGGTTACTCAAAATATACAGAAACGTTATCCATCTTTTCCAGAAACCTTACCTTAAAAAGCAGGAAAATATGTAAATATTTTCCCGACATATGCAGAAACGTTTCTAAATACTTTACCCGAATGGTTCGGAAACGTTTCCGGAATTTTGAACTACAAGAGCTGCCCCATTTTTTTGGAGTAGCGTTTCCGATTTTTTTTTTTTTTTTTTTTTTTTTTTTTTTTACCGTGTAGATGGCCCAAGTGTGAAGGTCCCGTCTTCGGCTCCCATCGCGCGGCTGTCGATCTAACGGTCTGGAGTTTTGGTAGGTTTTCTCCAGATGTAACGTGAATACGCGTTAGAACCCATTAGAAAGTCCTTCAAATCTTCGAAGAGAAATGTTTAAAAGAAAAACATTTTTTTCAGTATTTTCCTTTAACAGATTCAAAACCTACCAAAGAATCCTGAAAAGAATGCAACGATTATTAATTCGGTCTTTTATGACTAAGGCTTACGTCCCGTTTCTATTAAAACCTTTACTAAAATCTAAAGAAATTGTCAGGCTGATAATTATAAATATCAGAAATTTTGACGATATTATTTTTGTTCTTCTTCAGTAGAATAAAATAGTTTTTTTAAATATTCTAACTCCAAATAAATTATTAAATATTTTAACTCGAAAATCCAATTTAGACTCCAACCTCCGTAGTTTCTTCACGCATAATCATTTTAACCCTTTAACTACTGACAGTACTAAGAAGTACCGTTAAATTAAAATTTTTTTAAAAAAAGAATAATCTATTCATTCTAACCATTTTTTTGGAAATTCACTAGCAAATACTTCATTTAAGGCTGTTCTTCGAAAAAAAAGAACTCTGTTTTTAGTCTTGGTACACAAATTGAAATAAACTAACAGCACCATGGTCTCCAAAAAATTCCAGAGTGTTCTTCATAAGCTGTTTTACACACTGCGATAAGCGAAAACGCTGTGGCTTTTGTGAAATTTTCAGAAAAAATTCTTAAACATGGATCTGAGCTGCAAGAATTTTCGAAGAGTGACATGCTTTGCGAAAATTTCCGATTTTTAAGATTTTTTTCTAAAAGTTTTGAAACTGATACAGATGGACCTGTCTTCGTAGTATGTAATACAGCTTGTAAAGAGAGAGTTTCAAAATTTTGAAGTGCCTAGCATAATTAGTTTATTTGTAATTATGTACCAAAATCACATGATTTTTTCGAATAACACCGTTAATCAGCTTACATCACGATTGCGTGTTCTATCAGAGTAGATTGTTTTAAATAGACAGTTTTCCGCTCACTTTCTAATCATGTGGTGCTCCCTCCTCCCCAAAAAAGAGCATTAGTGAATATTCAGACGTCTGTTTTATGATTAAAGGATTACATATTCTAAAAGTGATAAATCAAGGTACTACTTGACTCTGTCAGATTTGTAGGTCCTATAATCTTTTGAAAAAGACTCGCTAACTGTTTATAAAACCAGTCATCAAACGTATAACTTATGCTTCTTAATTGTTTCGTTATTTTCTTTTCATTACATTAATCAGTATCCATCCATAGCCTACTCATATTAAGGGAAAACAAATAGAGTCAAGGTGATATTCTTGGCAATTCTTAATTTGGTAGATAAAGGGTTAAGATGATCTAACGAGTATTCGCTTTACATCTGCAAAAAACCGACCAGAACTATAGAACTTTAGATCGGCAGCCTCGTAATAGATCTGTGTGTGTGAACCCGGGATCTTCACACCCCAACCATCTACCATGTCCAATGTCTTATTCACTCACATCTGTATTATATCACGTGTACTTCAATAATCCTCTAGAAATAGAAAAAGCTTAAAACAATGTATGGGACTAAATGAATTCAAAATATATTACTTCATTTTAGCTAACATATAACAAAAGAAAAACTCGAAAACTGTAAATCTCTGGTGTATTACAACATTGAAATTTCAACCTCTGCAACAAAGTATGTCTCTTTTTATTTCCGATACTTTGTATCAATTTTATGGAGCAGTTGAACACTGCAGCATTTCCATCAATAAAATTTGTTGTGTTTTCTATAAAAAGAAAATTAAATTCTTCATAATCAGGCCAAATTTGCCAGATGTGTTGTCATACGTCATTTTACAGCTGGGTAATCTTGATTGACGAAATCATATCTCCCTCCCTCGTGGCCGTTAAGTATGATGGATTGACTTAGCCACGCTTACATCCCTTTTATTACCAAATCATAAATCAATGTGACATTAGTTATTCTTCGTCGCATTGCCTACATATTAAAACACAAACTGTGGTCTGTAGACACTAATAAGCGCTGACAAATAGCACAATTGATTATGTCATCCAAAAAAATAAATCTGACAAGCCTTTTTTTGCTGTAAGTCAAAGTTGCTCTCGTTCAGCTCTTGTACGTGTGTTTTACGTAAAAATAAAATAGTAGGATAAAAGGAAACATTACAAAAATTTCGTGAATGATATATTTTGAATAATTCTAAATATATCATTTACATTAATGCTCTCTTCTGCGGGAACTGAAGTGGATTATGCATATACATACACGTTAAAATATTTAATAAAATCTTTCAATATTAAAACAATGTTACATTTTATTTTGAATATAAATTAAAACTGATAAAAGGAATCAAATATCCCATATAGAGAATATAACTTTCTCTCATTATAGCACATTTATGGGAAAAAATGTTTTTTTTTTAACTTGTGAATCATCACCAAGTATCACAAGGAATATTTTATCTTCAGCGACAGTGAGCCTAGGAGGCCAACAGTTCCACCTAGATCACCTACCAGATACAGGCCGAAAAATTCGTGTTTGTCTCGATTTATGAGAGACTTCCGTACTACCTTGGCAATTTCACACGGCTGATCCAAATTCCAGCATCTTGTTAATTAAAATTTCTGCAGTTAAAACGAGCTATCCTGAAATTGAGTAATGCCAGCTCAGGTTATTCTGAATAAAATTCAAGACTGTAAGAAAAAATTAAAGAATCTCCAATACATTCTCGTGTTTTCCCTCGTTGGTTGGTCCTCCAGACGTCGGCTGGGGATTTTAGGTAGTAGTTGGAGGGCAGGCAGATTTTTATACCGTAAACCAAAAACCTGCTCTCAAGAAATGAAACCAAAATTTTCAGCATCTGTAAGTTTAAATTCAGCTAATTTTCTATGTACTTTTCAGTATGAAAATGAATCCTTCTATGAACTTAACTGGGATATTTTAAACTATAGATGTCTGAAGAATCACCTTCGTACAATAGAGTGCGGTGAAGTAAAATGGGCTCGAAAACAAGAGCTTTTTTTTGTTGTTGTTTTCTGCTATTAACAATGTTAAACATGCAACTTTCTTGTCTTACTTTATGCAATGTATTCATCAGGTAACACACGAAAAGGTTTTATATAACTATTTTACTATTATGTGCAAAAATATCGAACTTTAAAAAAAAGTATTTTTATCCGTAAAGGTGGGATAAAATAAACAGATATTAAAAAAAAAAGCCAAAATATTTGAGTACATTTATAAAATTTTATTTGACTCCTATTATGGCTTAAATTCATTCAAATTATATGTATAATGGCCATGAATTTTAACTCAAGTTCTAGGAAATCATTGTATTCGTATGCATCTAATTGTTGCATGGTATGGCTGGGTAATGTGAGTAAGTATTTGTTTTTTGATAAAAAATGTAACGGAGCACATATATTTTTATTCAATAGTAGGTGACATTTATAGTGTTTAAAAATTTATTAGAATCATTTGGAAACACGTATTAACTAAGACTAATTATTAATTTCAATATCATTCATGCTTTCTTATGATAAAAACCTGTTTAGAACTTTTCTATGAAAATAATAAAGGAACTTATCAATGTTTTAGAAATAAGTTAGTTTCTAGGAAACACAAGAAAGAAAGATGGATGTAATAAGCAGATAAAAACTAATATTATGCTTCAAATGGAAACCTTTATTAAACTTTTTAATTTGCCAACTAATTAATTAATTTGCTAAACTCTTGTCAACTAATGTTTGAAAATAGGCTTAAAAAAGAAGTATTAAAAAACTATTTACTATACTTTTATCAAAAAGAGCTATCTACCCATTTTACACCCTAGATTTTTCTACCCCATCACACCCTATTCTTTTTATTCAAAAGCAGCAATATTTTATTGCTTTAAAATACAGCAATTTAGCAGTCACCATACATGTTCTGATTTCTGTCAGATTTTGTGCATTCATCAACAGGTCAGCGATACACTGCAAAACCTACTCACGTGGTCCAGATCCCCAAACAACTTTAAGGAAGTTTAAAATAGTTTTTTCTCATGTTATTTCAGTTTGAACATTGAAATTTCTATGATATTTACTATATAACGGTGAGAAAATACAACGGTGGGCAACTAAATAAACTGTGTAAGGAAATAATTTTCCTATTATGACTATGACCTAAAATCCGAAAAATTCTAAAATCTGCACATGGTCCGGAACCAAGCTGTGCGGATTTCGAGTCTACTATTGTATTATATATTTTTATCAATATACCGTATTAACTTAATATAACGCGATATTTTTTTAATTGATCATTTTCCGTTACAATCCTGCCTGATTTTTCTAAATAACTTGTTGAAAATTTTTTTCAGGACGCGTTATATTCGGACTATTATGGTATTATATTTGTTAAGCGAAACAAAGAGAATAACAGATTAGAAAATACTTAAATTTTCTACGCCAAGGAAACAAGTTTTATGTGCTATTCAAACTTACTACAATTAATTTCAGTCAACAATATTCAAAAGTTAACAACATAAAAAATGTCTGCAGCACTTTTTGTACGTATGTGTGCCAATTTAAACGATAATGTCGCCTTTGTTAAAGCAAGTCGGTTCTGAAAATTATAGCAGCACTTAACCATAATTTTGGCAATAATTTGGAATCGCCATCTAGAAATATTTAGCTATAGGACCCTTAGTTCAAACGAGATAAAGTGGTATGTGTAACATCAGACTGCTTTTAACGATATTGTTTTTCTTTAAGTGCAATGGAGACAACAAAAATTGAGAAATATCTATTATTTTCCTTTTTTCTTCAATATTAATAGTAGAGAATTGTGACGGAACGGAAATCTTCTAAAGATTTTAATAAATTTGATTTGTATCAAAAAATTCAATGATCAATAAACTTTAATGAATGAGTCCGTTGAAAAATGTTTAATAAGTGTTAATGTGCAGCATTCACGTACTTTAAAATAGTTCTACTGTTAAAATATTGCAAAAATGGACTACTAGCGTTTAAGGACATGCATACAAAACTCTCTCTTTAAAAAGGCTCAAATTCACTTAAAATATTCATATACCACTTACGGCAAGTTTATATTCAAAATTTCAGTTATTTTAATTAAGCTAAACATAAAATGCATTATTTAATATAGTCAGTTTAACACGACTGTAGATAAATATTTTTACATCAGAAAGCCCAAAAATGGTTTTTACATATGAAAAATGTGTACTTGTCCATAAGGATCACAATATATATATATATATATATATATATATATATATATATATATATATATGAACATAGATATAATTAATATGCAAAACACGAGGAATCACTGCAAAAATAACAAACGCCTACAAGTAAACTGAAAAACAAAACAGACAATATCAGATATACAGAAGACCAAGCTGGTTGAAAATGGAAGTACCATGATTTAAACAGAAATGAATGCATGTAAATTACAATCTCTGGGACACTCATCAAGGACTACACTCAGAAGGTTATATGTGAACTATACAAAATAGTAGGATTTCAGTTTTATGTGGTATATCAAAAAAGATATTCTCTGCAGATACTTGGGTCATATCCAACTGTAGAAGCACGTGGGAATGAAAGTTTGAGGTAACAGGAATAGATGTACATAAATAATTAACAATCAAAACACGATGAATACACAGCAAAAATGATATACCCCCTACAGGAATAACTGAAGCACAAAACAGTCCATATCAGCATATACAAAAGGTCAATGAGGTTGGAAATCGAATACCATGAGGTACTATTAAAAAGGTATGAATAGAAGTATCTTGCACACACAGAAAAAGTGAGTATGAAAGCATGGATGTACGAATGTTGCCAAACTCTAGAAGTGAAATACCGGTGTTGCCATATTTAAATGGGGTAATAGTAAAATTAAGATTATGCCTGTAAAAGTGTTAACAGAAACAGTCATGGAATATTTTCTGACATAATCAACAATCTCAAATATTAATGAAACGAAGATTAATAAGATGAATAATACTTAATTAGTAGTTGGTATATCCAATTTAACCCTCTCGTCACCCTGAACCTCATGTGGGGCTCCTACTTCAAATAGCAATATTTAGAGAGAAAACAATTGAATTTAGTATTTTTTTCTTTCAGTGATATCAGTATCATTAATTCATGTAGAAATTATATGAGGCTCTTAACCCTTTAACGCGCAGTGATCCCGCTCTGGGATCACCCAACTCTGACGTCTTGACTGTTACCAGTCACGAAGAATAGATTTGATTTCTATAAAAATAGTTGCGGGTGATATGGCTCCACGAGAATTCTTTACTTTTTAGCACGTCCTTTCCCGTAAAAAAATGGTCGCGGTTCTTTTTAACAGCACAGACATCTGCTGAAAAATGGAAGAACGCGAGAACAGCTGGATAGATTGCCCAATGCTGAAAAAGGGGCAGCCGTTGCCATCGCTCGACTTAACTACCAGCAAGATGGCGGACGATCGAAACGTTCATCGCGTGCCACAGATCTAGAGACCCTTTTTGACGCAGCTGGCTGTGCTCGCGCACAGCCAGCTGCCCCTTTTTCAGCATTGGGAAAGGGTTGCGCCTCAAAGGGTTAACTAGATGCATAAATCTTGCCTAGATTGCAGTACTACTGAATTTAGATCATTTTTTACAGTTTTCGCTTCATTGTTTCAGGAGAAAAATTAAGAAAATATTTACGCTGCTTTTTTACCGTTTTTTTTCTTTTTAAGGTAAGTATAGTTTTTTCTCTTATTCCTCAATCTTTACCTAATATGTGCATCCTTTTAAATTAATTTTAGCATAACAAAATGCTTCGAGAACGCAAAAATTAGTATTAGAAAAATCTAATATTAATTGACGTTAGAAAAAAATATTTTTGCATGATTAATAATAGTATTTCAGATGCATTCAATGCAAGACAGATTTTCTTTCTCTGATTTTTCATAATTCGGTGACGAGAGGGTTAAGTTAAATTTTACAAGAGAGAGTATACATTTAAAACTATAATGAATATATGTATTAGCTAAATATATAAACACACTTCATTTCCTATAAAATTAAATTTTCTATTGAAATAGAGTATTTAGAAACTAAAAATAAATATATTCTTCGCAAGTGCCAAGGAATGGGATCCCCCCCTTTTTTTTTCTCTCTCTCTCTGCCTCTCTCTAATTATACAAAAGCATGCACACAGAGTTTTTTTTTTTACTCTTCTTTTTTATATCTTCCTAAATGTGCATGCAGATGCATACACATCCAGAACAATATTTTTTATGTTTTATTTTTTTTAAACTATACAAAGGCAAAAGCTTCCTCGTCCTGATACATTCATCCAATTACAACCGTAAATCGAAGCCCCCTCCCAACCCCAGTAATTTAACAAAGACAATAGACATGTTGTAATTACTGTATATAATAGATTTTAGAAACTTAGAAGGATAGTTATATTTTCCAGCAGACGAAAAAGTCTTTAAAATCTTTAGAACATAGAAACTGGATTCTACAGCAATGATTATGGATGATATTGCGGAATACTGATTTATGTGAGCTTCATCTATGCATATGTATATGCACAGACCGTTTAAAACTTTTATAATTCTCAATAAATTGCAATAATATAGAATAACACTGCATTTTAAACACAATAACTCATTCATTAACAAAATATGTCTTTCACCAAAATCATTCATGCAGAAATGTTAATAAAATGCTATATATGAATTATTTATTAATTTTCGGGAAACACGGCATATTTAATTAAATGTAAACTCACATTATGTATACGAATTAGAAATGAATATATTGAATGCATAATGCGAGACAGCACGGATCAGTACACCTTTATCATTCAATTACGTTCACTAAAAGAAAAATGTTTTCCGATAATAAATACATCAATCTTAGGAAGATTGCTTTTATAAATGTTTGATAGATAAACCAGTAACGTAGATTACGCATTTGTATGGGGGAGTGAAATATTTATTGATTTATTTTTGTAAATGTAATAGCAGTAAGCTTTTACATGAGCTCTACGTTTTTAAGAATATCCTACTTTTATTAGATTTTTATTTTTTTATGAAGCTTATGAGAAAATTGCAGCTCGTTTTAATACAAATGCCGTCAAGACAGCAGGTCAAAAATGTGTTTGAAAGTCCTTTCAGGATAGTTTTATTTAGGTAGCAGGAAATTTCAGAGCGATAATCTTTATAAAAGACTTCACAAATGCATTATACATTAAACAACAAGGTAATTCCATACAGAACTAACCAACTAAAGTTATTTTTGACATCGGTGTTGTAGGTTTTAATGATTATTTGTATTTTACCAATAAGCACTTACTAATAAGATGATAATTGCGAAGTTTGAATTTTTTTCAATAATTCGTTCAAAATTTACGTAAAGTCAAGTCGAAAAAGTAAAGTTATGTAATTCAAAGTCGAAAATGTCGCATGATATCGTAACTTCTGAGGGTATGTAACAATAAACCTCTTTGACCTGAAATTTATGTCATTTTGTTGAGGGTTATGACGTCTTTCATAAAATACATAACGTGTCCATTTATATTAAATCAATCTTTTATAATATAAATTTAACCAAACGGCTCAAATTTCATCTTGAGCTCAACTCTTGAGTTTGAAGAGCTCAAGATGAGCCGTTTTAAGAGCTCATCTTGAGCTCTTGAAACGGCTCAAACTTAGGACCTATCTAGTTCAGATAGGTCCTAAGTTATAGCCTCTTCAAGATTACTATATCATACAAAATTTGCAACTTTTCCTCAATTTCAAAAATTAAGAATTCGGAAATTCATTATACGAAAAATATGAAGAATTTAATTTTTCATCTAGTGTGCTAGAACTTCATATAAACATCTATATCTAAGGACATGATATTTTGACCTTTGGTTCGTTTTACCTGTAGTTACACAACAGGATAATTTTGGGCTCATAATAATAGCTGCTAAACGATTGCTTACATGCTGATTTTCAAAACTCATTTGTGTTTAACTTGTTATCCTTCTTTAAAATACGTAAAACTACAATTGCAATGAAACATATACAATGCTTTTATTCAAGACAGAATTGTGCGTAAAACTTGAAAAAAATAAAACTTGGGTTGAAAAAAATTCAATATTTAATCCGCAAATTCGCTATGCTAGCGGGAAAAGATTAAATAAACAAAGAAGAAAAGCAGTTTGTAAATACTTTATATCCTGAATATTCTTTAATAAATAAACATATTTAATGATGAAAAATTGAAAAAAAAGGCATCATTTACTCGTTTTGTGCTATCTATAAATGATAACTTTTTAAGTGTGTGGTTGAGTAGCAATATCCTTTCCAAGGATCACCTAGCTTTACTGCAATACAAATAATACATTCTACGCAATGCACTATTCTGACACTTGTATAATACAGTAAATAATCCCGATGATATTTTTAAAGAAGTCGAAATAGCAAAAGGAAAACACTACCCTTAAAAAGCTTATATCCCATCTTTCGACACATATTTGTTGATTACATTTTATGTTAATAAATCATAACATCTCTAATAATCGGGAAGAGATAAAGGAAGAACATTAAAAAATAGGGGAGTGGAAAATATATTATTATAAAATATTTTAAATATCCCCCATAAAAAGTAATTTTACAATTAAGACGTTTTGAAACTTTCTTCAATGTGATCTTTATTTGTTGGAAATACATAATATTAAGCTCTGGTATAACGGCTAGCGCATTGCGCTGCCCCACCACAGGTCCGGGGCTCGAATCCCGGGCGAAGCAAGGTGGACTAAGACTTTCATACCTTGAGTGGGTCTGTAAAATCAGGGCCAGGATTGCTTTGGTGTTAAACACTTGGGGCTTCACGTCAGGATGACCACCTTGACATGGCATATGCCTCCGCACGCCGGAGTCCATGGTAACGAAGGACTGGTTGGGCCTGCAGTGGGCTGTCGGGCTAATATTTTATTTTAGCAACATGTTATCACTTCCTATAATAGCTTATATTCAATTATTCACTATTATATATTCGGATTTTTAATTCAATTCCAAAAATATTTCTTCAAATATATGATAATTTTAAAAATGATGTCATATAAAGAAAAGTAATGTTTTTAATACATATAGATATTAAATTAAATATCAAATAAAATTACTGTATGTCATTAACACATTACTCTAAATATCAATTTTTATTACCCTTTAAGATGGAAGCAATTATCTCCCGCCGAACTAAATAATGAAAAAAAAATGTATATATTTTACATTAAACAATTTCTTTTTTTCTGCAGAAAAATAAATTTCTTTCCATTATAGTGCTCTAGCACCCACGATGGAAATACTTCGTTTCAGATGTGAAGATAAAGAAAAACTAATGCAATTTTTGTTATGACTGGTCATTTATTATAACGCTTTCAAGTACTTAGCTTTTTTTCGCTATTGTGATTTTCTTTTTTCGTGAAATGGAAAAAAAGACATGTTTTAATTTATTTTGTTTCTTCTTAGTGGATTCCTGCTTGCTTTTTTTTTAAACATAATTCTAATTGATATGTTTGTGACAATTTGTGATTTAGATCTTAGTAAGAAGAGTTTTTAAAAAAAAATGTCGAATTGTGCAGGGTTATTTATAAATGAATGATATATATATATATATATATATATATATATATATATTAGGCTGTCTGTTATTTTCTAACTTTTAAATTTTTAAATTCCCGCCCCCCCTAGTTTGGTTCCATTTGCTTCAAGGGTAGCTCACAGAAATTTTTGCGTCGATAAATATCTTTAAACAGGTGACGAATTGAGATAGATAACAACCATTATCGAGCTTTGTGGTAGCGATGCTTTCTGATTGTTATTATTCTCTTGGTCTTCTTCTTGTATTATTCGAAGAACTTGATAATAATACGTAGCAGTTTATTATTAATGAGAGATCAGTTCATCGAATTCGTCAAATTAAAAGAAAGAAATCTGCTGACTGCATAAAAGGAGTAATTCAAAAGTCCAATTTCTCAAATTTTTACTGGGATGGAAAGCTTTTATCAGCATTAAATGTCAGAGGTACAAAAGATGAAATATTACCATCTAATGCATCTTTTGTGATAGAGAAGAGCTCACTGCTTTATCAAAATTAAAAAATTCTACTGGAAAAGAGCAAGAATATGCTTTTTGGACTATTTTAACGAATTGTGCCTGGAAACTAAGGTGCAGATTTTATGCAGTGGCACATCTGTTTCAAACACGGACTGCTTGAATGGTGCATTGATCCTTTTAGAACAAAAATTATCTAGAAATGTTATAGTTGCATATTTCCATGCCGTCATCACACATATTACGTAATTTTTCTAAATGTACTTGAAAGCAAAATGTGCAAGATAGGAAAGAATCCTGACGAACTACTGTTCAAATACTTGAGAAAAAATTCAAGAAACGTCAATTTTAATACTGTCAAAAATGGGGAAGAGCATGCGGAAGGGCATTAATGAGACAAAAATTAAAGAAATTATAATAATTTTGGAAAAAAAATAAACAAACAAATACTGAGAGATGCCACTAAAGAATTTACCAAACTGTGTATAATGCTTTTTGGAGGATATCCTAAAAATAAATTAAAAAATTCATATTCGTGTGCTATGCATCAAGCTTGATAGCACGGGGAATTTGCTACTTAAACTACGCTTTTGTTAAAATTGCATCTTACTTCATCTGTCAAACATGAGAAATGTTTGAAAAACATTTCATTATTCATTGGAACTGTGTATGTGAAACTACGGATTAAGTGCAGGACAGTCGTGCTTAATCACCTGGAACCTAGGCGAGATCACTGCTGCATAAAATCTTAAAAATTCTACGAAAGGCTCGACGAAACACTTTCACGACCAGTTTAAAAGAAATTTATGCAGTACTTTTGGTATTTATCAGAAGAATTGCCATAGCTTTTCATCAATGAGAATGCATATGTATAAGTAAAATTGAAATTCGTTGCAAACCTAGCTCCTGAGTTGTCGTCGCTGTCAATGTGTCAGAAATGACTATCAAAGGGGTCGGGCTATCAAAAGAGATGGCAACCCAGTCCATTATACCTTGTTGTGGGCCTGTGTGGCATGCGATAATCAGGGCAGGATGCCCGTCTGCCCTGGACATCTCCAGACACATCTGCGGTTGTCTTCGGCAACTATACGTGCCCAGTCAGCGCAGTTGCACGTTGATCGAGCCCGGCACCACAGTAATCGGACTTGACGGTGTACAGGCGTGAGGGGCAACCGGCGTAACGGTAGGCTCAGCGTAAATTCCGCTCTCTCAATCGTCTCTGGAGGGCCATGTTGGACACATGTGTGCGGGTCACATGGTGGATAGTCGATAGCAACGTATCCGGTGTTGTGACAGCTGCTCTGATAATCGCTCTATCCTCCAGTTCTGTTGTGGCCCTCGGTCGACCGTTACTATTCTGACGCTGATATCTACCGCTGTTGGCCCACTCTTGCCAGCATCGTCTAATAGCCCATCGCTTCGATGCAGATGTCGAGCGATTCTTCAATTCGTCCAACCAGCCTCTTTCAGTCCGATCGCACGACCTCTTTCAAACTCCGACAGCAGCTTGTAATGCGCACGAATCCTTCAGCGAGGCATTATTACAGCCGGCGTAAGATATCGCAGTCGAAATGTAAGATAAGTTTTGACCATCAGATTGAGAATTGCTCCTTATATGCACCTGCTGAAAGCGCAGTTCGGATGCGCTAGTGCTTCCGCAATTCATTCATTGGACTTCAGATTTTAATCATTTGCATGTTTGGTACGCTTGTCTCTGCATACGAAATTTCATTAGAATGGGGTGACTCCATCTTGGGGCGTCGATTTTTTTTTTTTGTTATAGAGTGTAGTATGATAGTTTCTTTACTTAAAGCCAGATTAAATAAAATTGTTTCGTAGGACATGCATATTAGGTTGTAGGAAAAACAAATATCAGCTTTATGTATTAAAGTCACTATACCACGGGACAGTTGTGATTGATCCTTAAATAATGAACAATGACAACAAGAAAATCAAATCTGATTTTTTTTCTACCGCGAAAGACCTCTAAAAAGTCAAAAACTTGACACATTTCTCTGTTGTGTCACAGTGGTTATATTTTAAAATAGGATAAAAAATATTTATAAATGGGAGGAGGGTACTATGGAATAGTCGAGAAATACGGAATACCGAGGTTTCGGCTCTGATTTGTGCTGATGCCACGTGCGAATACCATGAACTAGTTAAGAAAGACTGACATAATTCAGTGCAGTGAGAGTTTAAAGCTTGTTGTTGTCGTGTCGTTAGCTATTGAACAATGCATTTTGTAATTTTCAAGAGTTCTTGCCGATAAGTTTTCAAATATTTTGATTGACTAGTACACGTGTGTGTGACTTGAACATTACTGTTAAGTATAATGTGCACTATAATGATTGCAGTTTATTATACTGTGTAGTTTCTTAGCTAACAGCGAGTCCATTTGTTTAACACCTCAACGGTCGTATTGATTTCCAGAAAACGGTCATAAAAGTGCCTATTTTTTATTCTAGAAAATTGTTTAAAAATAAGTGCGTGTACAATGTGTATTCATTTTAAGATTTTGAATATTTTTCTTTTAATCACGAAAGGAAAATAAAAGTTAAATTTCTAGGAAAAGCGAACATTCAGGGTTATTGTGACTGAATGTGTGTTTTGTAGCAAGCAGGGAATCATTAAAAATATAGTTTTGAAACACTAAAGGAAAATTTTATTAAACTGACTTCGTATAATAAATCAATCTTTGTAAAGCTTTCTTTGAACATAAGCAAAAAAAGTGACCGAAGATTGCACAATGCATTTCACGTATTTGAGTACTGCTATCATCTAAAAATAAACTGTCTCCGAATTAGGTTTAAAATAGTCAGGTATTGTCATATATTGTGTATAATGAGGTATAAAAAATCCATGCATAAGAATTGGAATTTTCTTATGGAATACCATATGATGATATTGTAATGGATTTCATGTCACAAAAAATGAACAGAAAAACAAAGATGCTGAATGAATATTCTGTAACGGAAAATTCTCCGAAGATAATTGAGGGAAAATTTGGGTTCAATACTTCGTCTGTTCTCAGTGGGCTCACCTTGAGTGCACCAGAGCAGATAATGAAAATTATGATTCTTTTAAATAGACTCTAATTAAAAATAACTTGGATACATTTTTAAAAATATTCTTACACTTAAATATAACTATGATTTTTCAAATCTGATTAATTTTTGAATGTCTTGAACTGCTCATTCCATTTTATCCAGCTATTTCATATTGACGTCAATTTGAAATTTTAAAAACATTTTAAGAATGAAAAGAAAATAAATAGTACTTTTTTTACAAGTGACAGTTTATTACAAGTAGTATGTACCCTGAATGATTTTCGGAATTTTAAGATAATTAAAGAAATTATTAGAAATGTAAATGGTATTTCATAATAACCTCCTCTCATCTAGATTTAAGAAATACTTTCTCGAGAATTCCTTAAATATTACAAATTCTTTCAATCTTTTGACAATGTTTGTTGTTTTTTTAGTGGTTTCAAAAATTTTATTGCGAAATAAGATTTATTACTAACATTTGTCAAAAGCAGTTTCTATGAATGAAGTCTTTCAGATTGTGAAATAGATTTTGTAAAAACATTTACAGTTTGAATTCACAAGGTTATTGTCTAAATCCTTATATTTTAAAGAGATTTAATACATTTTTCCCATTCTCATCTAGAGTAAGAGGTCTATGAACTTGTCATTTCGTAATGTCATGTTAGCAGACGTAAGATAGTGTTACCAATAAATTATTTGAAAACATTTTTTTCATAAACTATTTCTTTGTTCTGTTCAATCATTAAAAATGTGTTTCTTACGAAAAGAAAAAGTCTAAACTAAGTTTCATTTTTTATTACAGCTCAGAATAGAAGGGCATATATATATATATATATATATATATATATATATATATATAATTATAATTCTGGTTTAATTTAAAAGAGAAATTCGTATATCTATGTCAATTCCACAGAAAATTTAAAAACTTTTATATTGAAAATATCCATTAAAAGTTGGTTTACTAATGATGACGTCATGATCTGACACATTTTTCTTTCTGTTTGGATGGCGTAGGTTTTGCTGCATCGGAAGTTACTACTAGAAATTAGATTTTTTTAAAAATTATTATTCACGTGCGCACTAATCGCAAATTTTCCGCTCTATAATGACTTGACAACACATTTTCTTTTGTTTTATCCTATTGTACATTTTTACCTGTACAGTTTCATGATGGTTGGATAGCATATTACTACCATAACTCAACGTTTTAAACGAATAAGATTTTAAGAATGAATATTCTGTTTTAATTAACTCTAGAAAATAAAAATTTTACCTACCTCAATATTTCTCCGAGTTCGCCGGGCATAAGAATATAATGGGACTGGCACACAACACAACGAGACTTTAGATTTGGTTTTTAAACTTAAATTCGCTTCATAGAAATTAAACTTAAATTCGATTCATAGAATAAAGCCTTACATCGCCTTCCAACATCAAACACGAATTTACATAGAATGACGAAATACCGATATTTTCCGCTCAATAATTAACAAAACAAAAATTAGAGTTCCGGCGATGACATCACAGTTCGAAAAGGTGAAAATAAAATAAAAATAAAAGTTTATGTATGCAGTCTCACGTTCACTTCCGCTCTGGAGGAACAATGGTGAAATAATAATTCTTTTTCTGTGTTATATTCGCGGTTTCGTAAATTTCTAGACGAGCCAGGTGCAGTTTATTACAAAAATTAAAAGTGATATTATAATGCTTACTCGCTTCATCATTTAAATCATCATCTAAAATTTAAATACATTGTGTCTCACTAACAAGTAAGGAGGACACCCTAGAAATGTCTCACCCTGGAGTCCGGAGGGGTGAGACATTTTTTACAAAAGTATTACAAATCATTTTCTACTTCTACAACTTTGAAAATTTCAAAATGACATATTGAAACATTTTGAGATGCTTAAAAAATATGAATTTGATGGTAATTATAAATGCCTTAGTTATATAAGGAAATAAAAATAATTCCAATCCCCCTCCCCTCTAATGTGACTAAGGAACGGGACATGTATTTGAGAGGGTAAATTTATATGAATTTTCATAAATACACTGCTCAAAACAACTAAAGAATGTTGCGGTTTTAGGAGGATCTTGTGTCTGGGAAACTTTTTAGCTGATTGATACATGGTCGACAGACATAGTAGGTTATATGAGAATAAATTACACATGTTTGGCAGAAAAAAATGCACTTTATTGCGCATTTGTGTAGAAAAGGAAAAACGCAATTTGTGCATATGAGAAAAAAAGAATAAGAAAAGGTATTTTCTTCAAAGGAAATCATTTTCATTAGGGGGTATGGTTTCCACGGACGGCCAGCAACGTTGAACACCTTTGAGGCATGGAGTCAATGAGGCTATTAATCACGAGTTGGGGTATTCTGTTACACTCTTCCAGAAGAGCTCTTTCCAGTTCTTGGAGAGTTTGTGGGGTGGTTGGCGGCCAGCAACTCGTCTTCCTAGAGCGTCCCAAACGCGCTCTATTGGATTCATGTCTGGAGAACACGCTGGCCATTCCATGTGTACGATTCCTTCCTCGAAAAGGAAGTCCTCCACCAGATTAGCACGATGTGGCCTGCAGTTATCGTCCATTAAAATGAAGTCATCTCCGATTGCTGCAGCGTAAGGGACTAGAATGGTCTGAGGATCTCATCCCTATATCAGCGACCAGTCAGAGGTCCATCTCGAATGATGTAGAGGTCTGTGCACCCATCAATGCAGATGTCACGATACGCCAACACTCCCCCACTGCCAAAGTTGACACTTTCGTGCACGAACGCAGGTTATTCCTACTGCCACGGTCCCTCCAGATAAAAATACGCCTATTATCAGGATGAACTGAAAAACGGGACTCGTCAGAAAAAAGAACATTGCTCCATTCATTTCTCCTCCAGTTCACATGCTCTGTTGCCCACTCCCTGCGGTCGCGACGATGCCTTGATGTTAGTCGAACACATACCATCGGTCGGCGAGCATACAGACCTACACCATGGAGCCAGTTTCGGACAGTCTGAGTTGAAACCGTGGTGCCAGTAGCCGAGCGAAGGTGTTGTTGGAGAAGAGTAGCGTTCATATTCCGGTGTTTTCGAGCCGTTAACACTAAATAACGATCTTCATTGGGCGTTGTTGTCCGTCTACGACCTTGCCCTGGTCTTCGGCCGGCACTTCCGGTCGCCAAAAACCGGTTCCAGATCCTGGAAATCACACTTTGTGACACTCCAATGGCTTGCGCTACTTCGACTTGAGTTTGGCCCCCTTCTAACCTACCGACAACTCTCCAAGCTTCTGAATCGGTTAAATGGCTTCGCTGAGACATCGTTCTCATCGAAACAAAGCAGTCACTGAATGCCGATCACCCTTGTCTTCATTGTCTTTTATTCAATTGGAAGTCCAATTTCATTCGCTGCCGCTGAAGCGACGTTTTCGACGTCGAACTCAAAATTAGCATACTCCACAGTTTGAAAATCAGAAAAATTTGCATTTGTGATTCTCCTCTTCCATTTTCGACAAAAAAAAAAAAAAATTCGCTTATATCCTTATTTTATATAAAACTTACAATATCCTTTAATTGTTTTGAGCAGTGTACTTGGAAAAATGAATTTTGTTCCCAACGTTTATTGCGTATTATAACGTAAGTTTTTCTAACGTACTGTCCAAATCAAATGAAAAATATGCGTGTGCACGATTAGCTACGCAAACCGTTTTTGGTGGATGGAGTTTTGCGGTAATGAGTGCTTTATCAATGGAGCAGTTTATTGTGAGAGGATAAAATTTCATCTTTCTCATTATTTTTCTCCGTAAGTTAAAGTGCCCCATCCCTACTTTTACACAACATATCAATAAAATAAATTATTTCTAAAATTATACTGCTAGGCCTCACTAAACGTTAATTTTTAAATTTATGTTCTTAGGTCTAGAATGATTCCAGAAGGGTGTTGTTTGTTACAATAAATGCGACTGACAATTTGCATCGAAAGTATAAGAAGTTATTTACTTTTGGTGTTGGAAAACCGCTTTTTTTGTCATATAAACGCACAGAAATTTGTAACTCAAATGATTTATAGCAATAACTGTTTTCCAACTACGAAAGTAAATAACTTCTGATACTTCCGATGCAAATGATGCTATGACTACTAAACCTTATATAAAAATCGGAAATTAAACGCAATGTTGAATTTAGGCATAATTGATAATTTCTCATTCCTCCTCCTGTATCTATTTAAGGGAGTTTCCCCTAATAATCAGTCACACAATGGCATTTAGAACTAACATAATGAAACTGTCACACGTTTGACATTACCATATTATTTTATTTATGTTTAATACTTATATAGGCAAATCTACTATAATACTTATATGGAAAAAGAAAATAATATCTAATACTTATATGGAAAAAGAAAATAATAACCTTGAAAGGAAAGAAAAGATTTGTAATAAGTATGAGGAATATATATATATAGAAAAAACGCAGGAGTTTCTGTATAAATATGCTCTTCATGTAAACAAAACTATCGGTAACCAATAGCAGTACAAAAAAGCAAAATAATACCATTTCTACTTGATTTTTTACCTATGAAATAATGCCAAAAAAGTATATAACTATAACATGATTTTTTTCGAAGATTACTGAAATTTTTTATTGTAAAATCAATAACATAGTATATAGTTCTACAGGATTCAATATAAAGTTTTGTTTAAAACAAAATAATGTTTTAAGCTAATAAAATTTTGCACTATGTTTCATTTGAAATTTACGGACTTAGAAATGATAACAGTGTGCATAAAGTAAGCGGGAAATTTTTGTTACATTTTGTGCTTGCTTCGAAAGCGTGCAATTGCTTGTGTATATGAGCGAGTCCTGGGAATTTAAAACTGCTATTAGTCGTTACCATAAATAACACAATGTCACTTTCAGAAATCTTTAGTCCTTCATCCTAAAAATATTGCTAACATTAAGTAACAGATGTCCAATGTCTCATGCATAAAAACGTCGATATATCTTCATGAGAAGTCCTTGTTATTGGAAATGTAGGTGACAAAGGGCGAACACATATGGCAGCTATAGATTTATTGGTTAAAGTCCACGAAAGAGAAATAAAGTGTCACATTTACATCTCCAGAGTATCTTGTGATTTATAGAAGCTTAGATGCATTTTTGAAAGATGTATTTTCTTGGTTAATTTTGCAATAAAAATACTTTATTTTTTAAATACTTTATTTTTTTTATTTTTTGCAGTAGACATTAACTACAGAGTACTAATTCTCAAAATTTTGGAGAAATAGAAGTTTAAATAACGGGATTAGGAATTTTTACAACTACTTACATTTCGAAATTATGATTTAAGCTTTATTAGCTCAATCGAATCATATGACGGACAAGCTGCACTGTGTTATTTGCTTCGCCATTAAAATTTAGTACGATCAATTAATTCTGCGTAGCTATGCCTTTTTATAAAGTGCAAAATAATTTTTTGATAAAAAAGATTTGTTTAAACTTTATTGTTTAATAAGCTTTTAATATTTCTTTTTTTCAAAATATAAATGAACTCACTTATTTTTCACAGGAAATACTAAAATTTGATAGAATAAAAATAATAAGTTATTTTGTTGTTAGGTGCAATGTTTTTGTACGGGACAGGAAACATAAAATTATACTATTTCCGAAATGCTAGAAAGAAAAAGTAAATTCGAAGTGAATGCGTTAATATACAAAATAATGGTTGAACACTATATATACAGTACTCTAAGGTTTATTTCTCGCCCAGACAAAACTGGGCTAAATAATTAAATGGTATCACTTTTGAGAACCATTCAGAAGAGGTAGCGCCCTTATGTTATATATACAAAGTATCCCAAAAAAGTGGAAACGGGCTTCTGTTAGAGATGAGTGGACAATGTAAACTGAAAAAAAAAATGTTCAAAATAAGTCCGGAAATAAGACTCCGTTAAAAAAAATCTAATTAATTTTCAAACAGTTACATATTTTAATTTGTATACGATCCTTATTCAAAACCATTCTCAATCAGTAAAATGCTCATGAGGTGACATTGAAAATTTGAGAACTACACCTATAAAAGTGCAAGAGATATGAAGACAAATATAACGCTGACTTAAACCACTTTTCAATTTCTCTCGAAGGGAAAAATTAACATCGAATGACTGCATTTCAGGCATCGTACAGAAATAACGAATAAAACGAATTTTTTTTTCAGTTTACAGTAAAATTTATATTGAAAATCATGAATAGTCGCCGATCATCTTTCTTTAAAGATAGATCTGAGAAGTTGTATGAAGTAAGTCTCAAATTTGGTACATCACCTCATTAGAGTATAGGGCATATTTTACTATCTGGGAATGTTTTTGTACGGGGGTCGTATACAAATTTAAAAAGTGTAACTTTGTAAAAATTAACGAGATTATTTTTTTCTTTACGGAGTCTTATTTCGGACATTTTTTTTCAATTTACACTGCCCAATTATCTGTAATAGATAAAGATTTACAGTTGGATACTACCTTTTGGGGGCACCCTGTATATATAAGCATATAGATAGATAGATAAATAGATAGATTAAAGTTCTTATAATGTTTTTTGTAGCTTACAGCGTTTTAGAGTGATGTGTTAGTTATCTTTGAATTCAAGATTTAAGTACTATATGAATTAATTATATTTCAATACATATTACATGTAATATGCATGCAACAAAATGTTAATACGATTAAAGTGAAACGCGAAGTAGAAAGGATTACACAGAATAAATCTGCTTTTAAACTTACAGGAAATATCGAAGAGATTATATTAAAAAATGTTTACATCGTTTAGGTATAAAAAGATATCTCATATATTTATAATGCTTCTTCGATTTAAGACGTAAAAGAAAAACACTATTTTCATGTTTTTATCGCTACAGGATACGTAGGCTATTATCTGAAAAATTAAATAAATACATGAATAAAGAAATGAAACAGTTTTCTTTTTCTGCTTGCAAAAATAACAGAAAAACTTCCTTAGGAATTATTTTTGAGTCTGAGAAGACATAACGTATTTTTCGTAATTAAATATCTGGATGCGCATTCAAAGCATTATCCACTTTTATGATATCGCAACTATGCGAATAAATAGTTAGCAGAAAGTCTTTCATACTTTCTTCTGATTCGTTTTTAGGTAATTACTCTGATGTAATTAACCGCGAACATTCCAGATAAACGTAACGAGATAGAAAACAACGTTTTGTTAAAAACAAACTGCATAAAAGAAGAACGGTTCTACCTTTAGAAATAAATAAATACACCACGCACTAAAATGAACTAGTTTTGAGTTAGTAACGTCCGTTACAGTTATTGGAAGCTTAACAAAAAGTAATGTCAGTGATGGTGTTGAGTTATTACTTAAAATTCTGTATTTCTGAAAAAAAAAGTAAGTAAAGAATTAATGGTAAATATATATGTGTGTATATGTTTTTACATTATTCACCACATTAACAGTTTTAGAGTGATGCAAACAGGCCTACTTGGATTAACAAAAGCGAATATAATGAAATTGAATAAAATATTGTTGTACATTCATGAAAGGTAGCCTTAGTATTTTATGTAACTTAAACAGATTTCAAAATTAAGAAGTACAAGCACTCTGCAAATGCATTATTTTATGAACACTTTAAATTAATTATTGCACGCTTACGTTAGATATGTCTATCTCTATATACAGATTGTCCCAAAAAAGATGATAATTTTCTTAACTATTAGAGATAATTAGACAATGTTAATTAAAAAAAAAGTATTCAAAATAAGGAAAAAGTAATACGTAAAGAAAACGTTCCTTTCGATAATTATTAAAAGGTTTAGCTTTTGAAATTTGTATATGAAGCGCGTACAAAATATTCCAATTTACTAAAATATGTCCCATACATTAATAAGGTGAAGAACAAAAAATGAAAATTATATCCTGGAAGTTTCAGAAAAATGAAGATAAAAATATGCTGACTTAAACCACTTTTAAACTGCTCTCGAAAGCAAAAAAAAAGACGTAGGATGATTGAGTTTCAGGGATCGTACAGAAATTATAAAAGAAAGCACTTTTTTATTTTACCAATTAAAGTTTACATAAAAATTTATATATATTATCTGACCATTTTTGTTCAAAAAACACCTCTGAGACAATTTATGATGAAATGCTGAAAATTTGAACATCACCTAATTATTGCATGGAGTCACATATAAATATTTGGGAATTATTTTGTACGGGAGTCGTATATAAATTCAAATAGTGTAACTAATCGAAAATTAGTGAGAGAATTCTTTCAGGGAGTAATAAAAGTAAAGCTTAAAAAACTATGAAATTTTACGAAGTAACTAAAATATAGGGTGTTCATAATTACACTTGAAATTTGCAAGCAGTTTGTAGCAAAAACTATGCAGCGGAATAGCATAAAAATGGAGTAATGACAATGGTGGTGGAATGAAATGATGGAAATTTTATCCAGAAAAAACCCCAACAACAATGAGTTTCAAAAACCACCCCTAGGTTGCGAAGTATATCTTTATTGAGAACATATAAATAATCTACAAAAGTTAACAAAACATGTTCGATATGATGTCCACCACTGTCTGCCATCATCTCGAAGTGTAAAATCGCCATGTTCGATTGTGCTCCTCTACACATGCCCGGTGTTTGAAACAAGTCCTCCGCAACCATTACACAGAATCATCAGCTGGCAATTTCCTGCAGCTTGTCCTCCTAGATCCCCCGACTTGAATCCTTGCGACTTTTGGCTGTGGGGATACCTCAAGGCCTTGGTGTAACGTGGTCCCATCCCATCTCTCTACGACCTTAAAGAAAACATAGAACGCCATATGCGTAACTATTCCCTGTTCATGCTGCTTTCAACAGTCGAACATGCGATTCGCTTCCAGATGGTAGGAGACAATGGTGGACATCATAACGAGCATGCTTTGTAAACTTTTGTAGATTATTTATATGTTCTCAATAAAGCTATGATACGCATCCTAGGGGTGGTTTTTGAAACTCATTGTTTTTTTTTCCTCTATAAAATTCCCATCATTTCAGTATGTCATTTTCCCCATTTTCATGCAATTCTCTTGCATAAGTTTTGCTAAAGTCTGCTCGGACATTTCAAGCATAATTATCGGCACCCTGTATAATAGTAAGAATCCATAGTAAAAAAGAAAAAGAAAGAATTTCATTTAATATTCTAACTTTTAGACTTTGCATGTCAAACATCGGAATGTAGAAAAAGCTGTTGAATCTGTATTTATTCTCAAATTAATCTTAAATTAAGGAAAACTAGCTAACAAAAATGGAGTTAGAAAGTTTGTTTTCGGCCTGGTTATATTAGTTTTAAAACGAAAACAAAAAGGAATGTGGATTTTTCTTGTACATATAAAGATAGATTATTAAATTCGATAGAAGATTAAATTCTAAAGTTTTTGTTTGCATGCTTAATTGAAGAAAATGCACACTGTTTTATCTTTAGAAAAATTGAACATTTGCCTGATTATTCTTAATATTTTTGCAGTACCTTTTAAGATCTTCAGCTTCATCTTGTGTAACTAAATAAATAAAGGAATATGTTGATTGAAAATTAAAATTATCATAAGTGCTGATATTAATGCATGCAGTTTACGCTACCGATTTTAATATTATGGGAATTTTTAGAAAGTTTAATTGTGCTCATTGTTTTAAATGTATTCAAGAACTCTCGAAATAAAATAAAAAATAGGATTTCCAGTTACTATAAATTATAAAGGTATTCACACGTATAGTACTTTTTCCTATCAAATTCGATGACTGGATAGTAAAAAGAAAATTATTTAATATGTTTCATATCTGTAAGTATACAGTGAAATGCCGAAAAGTTTGAAAATCTTTTTTATATATATATACAAAAATTGTGCTAGAGTCGTAACATAAGTTTTCCAAATCTTAAGTATAAAATCCACGTTATTAGGCTTAACACCATTAAGTAAAAAATCCAAATTATTAGGTTTAACATCATTTTCAGATAAACTGCATTACTAACAATTTTTTTAAAATCTAAACCATGTCTGTTGTCTACTAGTCCACTGATTAAGTTGAGTTTAAATATTTAATAAATAGTCTTAACATGTTATGAGAAAATGTTCTACAAACATACAAAAGCTCTGTTAAGTATAATATATTTTTAAAAATGACAATACATTTTATATGATATTACCATGCTTTATCGCATAATTTATAGAGTTTTCCATTCTTTTAAAACAAAATGTCCCTCTATAGAATTAGAAATCCATTACAATAGACTTTAAATAATACGGTAGAGATATTCCATACGTTTCACTTTAAATTTAAAAGTATTTGTGTAAGTCGTTGTTCTTTGTCACAAGAAACATAAAGCAAATGTTTTTTGACAAAAATGTCCAGACATGTACCGGTCGATATATCTGGAAGATTTCCAAAACTATGATAAAAAAGATTTACTTTGGGATCACAGTGTAAATCACTCGAGTTTTTGTTTAAGAATAGAAGATTGTTAAATCTTGTGCTTTGAATATTTTGAAACTATGATATGAGAATCACTGTAAAGCGTGCGATTAAAAAAAAACGTTATATTTAATCAAATTACATAACACTGATTACAATACACCCAAGAAAATACTAAAAACAGATGTTCTATTTTAAAGCTACTATTTAAAAAGTGCAGGGTCAATCTAAACTCTTGGGCAAAACTTTGAGGGGTGATAGAGCACATAATAAGGAATCAGAATCACATAGCAATGTGGGGTCGGCAACGTCGTCTTCGTGTAGCTGTTAATAATCGCTTTGGATAAAAGTGCCAAAATAACAGTGCACTTTCCGACCATTGTTTCGTCAGAAACTAATGTATTTTTCTCCGAAAACAGAAGACTAAAATGGATAGTTTAAAAAGTTTATTTTATTTCATGGATGAAATTTTCGGGGACGACCCTATTGTTTATGAAACTTGGATAAGAAATTAGACGGGCATATCAATGCTTTTCCTAAAGTGATTATTATCAGGTAAGTTAAAACTTCGTTTTTCACCCCAGATTGCTATGTGATTACGATTAATCATTGTGTCCCCTATCACCCCTTAAAGTCTTGCCCAAGAGTTTAGATTCACCCTGGATAAGCAATTTAATTTTTTGCCAGATACATTAAAACTCGTCATTATACACTAATGCAATGAAATGATATTTTCAAATGCATACTAACCTACTAGCAATTTCAGCTCGGGTTACTGCCGCTCGCGGAGACTTTCGTCAGTGAATATGCATTGGACCATGCACGGGGAAAGTGCGCAGATGCACAGCTTAAGTCATGGGAGTGAAACTCTCCAAAATAACCACCTGTCAATACGTAGAACGTTGGCCGATATGCGGACCAATACTTCGTTTTCAGTTCATCGTATTATAGACAAATTATGATTCAGATTAGAAAAATCCCAAGCACCGTTTTGTAAGGATTGCTATACCTCTGTGTATGTAGTGTACTTCACAGTCATCAGATTTTTAGATGGAATTTTGGTTTCTGGGCCAAGTATTGAATCCCGTTGAGGGATGGAAAGCGATGAAACACTGTGCAAACCTGTCATTGGCCAATGAAAAACCGTTCTCCTATTGCTAGTACGGTACTTTTTAATATATCTCTCAAATCCTCCACTACACAGATGCCTCAGAAACACTGACTTTAAGAGACAAGATTTTATTCTTTATATATTGATCATAGAAACGTACAATAAATTGCAAGTTCATGTAAAAAGAGGTACAGATTTTTATGAACTCGAATAAAATTTTCAGAAGCTTGAATCTAAATAAAATCTGATGTGGACAACACATGACTTCCTTGTACGTATATTAAATCAAAAATATTTGCAGTCCTCTTCATCTAAACTTATTTTGTTTGAAAGAGATAAAATACTGCAGTAATTGTAAGGGTTAGAGATTTCTAGCGAAATATTTCTGATATTGCCAAGCTGGGTTCAATTTGAAAGATTTCCTTCTGACACTTAATTTGGTGATATTTCACCAAAAGCCGACAAGCTTGAGATAGTTTGCGAGATTTTGGGGATAGCCGAAAAAGTCATTGACCACTGAATTTCAAGGAATTGAATGTATCCATACACCTTAATGGCTTTACACCTTAATGGTCATTTGGCTGACCCTGTAAATAAATTGACCAGTCAAGTGCAATCAAAAAAGACATGCACAGTTAGATGTTACAATAGTCCTAAATACAAAATTTCAAAATTCTACGGGTAATAGTTTTAGCGTTATACAAAATACGAAATAATTTTTGTCGCCAAATTCGGCGATATTCCGGTAAAACTCACCAAGGTCAACGACAAATGCACAATTTTAAGCATGGAGGAAACAATGAATGACTATGACTAAATTTGGCGATATTTCTCTAAAACACGCTAAGGACGATCACAAATGCGATATTTTGGGCATGGACGAAACAATGACTGTCTACAGATGTAATATATTGAAGATGTCCTAGACATTAATGTATTGAAATTCTTTTGGGTGGTCCTGTAAATAAACTCTCCGGTATATTGCAACCAAAAATCGAGATGTACAAATAAATGTTACAACAATCTTATATATGAAATTTCAACATTCTACGACTAATAATTTTAGAGATTTGAGGGTTAAATACATACACACGCACACCAAAAGTTGCCAAGCTTGACGACATTTGGCGTAATTCTTGAGGGAGGCACGTGACCGGGTCGGACCATTACCTAATTATATGTTAGGACGGTATTGGGCTTGAAATGGATGAATGCCCCTAAAATTGCCATTGACTGTAATGTATTGGAAATATTTTGAGTTGTCCTGTAGCAGAACTATAAATGATAAAGACTTTATTTTTGATGGAGAAATTCCTTTTGTAACCCTTAATATCATATATCACTTCTGAGTCGTTTGAAATAACCTAATACCTCTAAAATACGCTTTAATGAATTTCGGCCCACAGAGGGTAATGTATTTCGAATCTCTTGTGCGTTCCTGTAGATAAACTATGAAGTCGATTGGGACCAAAACGGGAGGTGTACAGATAAATGTTACAGCAATCCGAAATATAAAGTTTCAACATTCTACGGCCAATTGTTTTTGAGATATGCGAGTTACATACATGCGGACGTACGTGGAGACGGGGTGGAAAAAACTGGTCAAAATATGATCACCCTCTTTCAAAATGAGTTGCAGACTGATTTATATGAACGTGTATGCTAGCGTACGATAAGATGCATCGAAAAAATTCTTAAAGTAAATTTAGAGGTCGTAAAAATCGTTCTTCTCGTCGAAATTTGGCCCACGAAAATTTTAATGACCCCATTACTTCCTTATACTCCGCACAAGGAAGTAAAAATACATAATTTAAATTTCTGTACTGACCCTTACGAAAATTTAATCAGTTAGAATAATTAGCCTCATACATTAATCAGGTGATGTACATTATTTTTTTTTTCAGAAAGCCATAATCTTTGTCCAAAGTTTCACTTATAGGCTTGTTAAAAATCCATAATGATGTGTGTGATTTATTTGCATGTTCGACAAACAAATATAAATATCTATTAGTAATAATTGATAACTACATTTTGGAGGATTATCCAAACGTTAAAATCTCGCACAAACAAGTATTTTGAAATGTGAACAAGAAATTCCCTTTGAAATGTAGTCAAATGATTTTGTTAACATAAGCGAATGCGAATACTTTTCAAATACTTACTGCAATGCATAAAATTTCTTTTTTTTAAAACTAGTTTAACTATTTCTAAAGAAGAGTTTAGTTTCTGTATATCCTTGTTACGCCTACTTCATTCAATTTAAAAGATAAGAATGCAGATTGTTTCAGTATCTCAATTTCTTTACAGTATGATATAGATTTTTTTTGAGTGTGCGTGCTGGAAATAAATATATGATTTAAAACAGAATATTAGGAATCGAGCAAGTGCATCTTATATAAAATCACGTAAGCATGGATTTTACATAACTAATAAATAAATGTGATTGCTGGGTGGTGGAGTGGTGCAGTGTTGTAAAATTCATTGTGTGTGTGTGTGTGTGTGTGTGTGTGTTTGATGCAGACACAGCAGATAAGCAGAAGTTCTGTAAGTTTAACGTTTAGTTTTGTTTTGATTTGCCAGAGTTGTTTGATGAAAAAAATTCATTTAATAAATGCAAAAGATTTTTGTGCATGCTGTTTCACCGAATGGTTTAGTAAATATATGTCATTAAAATTTATCGTGTTTTATTTCCATTTTTTACTTCGAAAAGCGATTTAATTTACTCCTGTAATCCTTAAACAATAATATAAGCTGAACATTTTATTTTTTATTTCATGTCGTTTAAAAATTTAGTTAAGTTGCGCGATACAGAGGTTAAGAGATGGTACAAAGCACATTTATCAAATAAACTTTTCCCTTTTAAGCTTTTAGAGTTGTAATTTGCATTTGTAAATAATTTTTATGAGCTGTTTTGAGATATTCTATGGAAAAAAAGTATTTTTCTCGCACTCTCAAAATTATTTTTCATGCTTGTAGAAACCCTAAAGGAACTTAACTCTATTAATTCGCATAGCTATTTATTTTTCAACATTTTTTTGTTACATTTTTTTGAAATTATGAAATTTGATAATCCATTTATTACCTTGCTTCATCTTTTGGAATTAGGAAATTGTCATTTCATCTCTTACCTTCTAACATGTATAATTTTTACTCTAAAATTTACACATTACAAATAACATTCTTTCGTTTCAATATACTTTGTATTTTTTAATGCTTTCCTATAAAATAAATTTTGCTTATATGGATGTATAATACTCGTATTAGTTATTATAAAGCTTATATATTATCTGGATTCCCATATTTATAAATATGTTGATTATTGCATATTGCTACTCAACCATCCTATGCTCAATATTAATTTACTTTTATTTCGCTTCTACAATTATATGACTCGTGAATTAGAGTTGCAGGTGTGAATAAAAATTTTGATAAGAATCGACAAGAAATGAATAATTTACATAAATAAAACTTATATAATAAATTATTCAATGAAATGAAACGGATTGAATCTATTCTGGCGTATGCGCAGCGAAGATATTGATCGCTGCCCTTTCACATTTTGAAAATGGAGACAATTAAGTTTATCGAGTTTTTCAAAAAACTTCAAACTTTTCAAGTTATGTATCACCGTCATCACAAAAAATTGCCATACAGTAGGGATTAGATAATGGAATACTTTTCTAATGAATTTAGTACTTTCAAATGCATTAATGCTATTTTTATTAGCAATTTATAAAATAATTATATTCTCTAATCAGAGGATCAACTAAATAACTCTTACATTTATATTATATTCAATACTGTTGCAATTCTGGTAATCATGCAGAATATTATTGCTATTTTAATTATAGATATGATTATTAGTTTTATTTCTATTGTTAAAGAGATATTATTTTTATTAATGATATGCTGTGTTTGCTATATAGGGAGATAATTAGCGTGAAATGTAATTATGAATATTTATTAAAAACATAAAAATATATTCTCATTTCCATGGCATTATCTATCTACAAAAAAAATCATGTGATTTTAGTTTTGATGTACCCATAAATTAGAAATAATTAAATTTAAAATTATTTCCTAAGTATGCAAAATATGTCTTTATGGACAGTGTTTGAAATCAAATTTATAAAAAAAATCAAATATTTAAAGCATGAATATTTCGATACGGGATGGTACGACCCTAGTATCAAATACATGGATATTAATTGGGTTTTGGTTACTCACTATAAAACAGAAAACGGAAAAAAAATACGCTATAAGGTTTTTGCATAGATTTTCAGTAAGGCTAACATTGTTTAGATTTTCGTCGAATGCAAGGATGGGTGCGAGACGAGATGAAACAAAGATATACAGTTTTTATGCGATGTGAAAGAGGCGTTTTTATCGTTACTGTATTGGGATTTTGCGAGAAAAGTCAAAGCTTTGTAGCTATTTTGCAAGACGAGACGGGGTTACCTTTCTTCCGGCATCAATCCCAATCAAACTCATTTTATGGGCCAGTTTTCATTCTAGCTCTTTTCAAAACGTGAAACTCTTATATGTTTTCCTAAATTCGAATGAATATCGAAATTTATACTCTTAAAATCTGTACTTTGTGTCTTTTAAATCTGTCATGACTGAAGGATATTTTTTTTTCTAGATATTAGAAATATTTTTTGTAATTTGCAGACTTTCGCTTAATTCTGAAAATTTAAGCATTTCGTTGAATACTTATTTGTGTCATTTTTTTTATGCATGTAAAATTGTAAATGCGCAAACAGTCAATCCACATACTTGTAATTTTAGTTTATCATTTTCAACAGTAAGATAAAGAAATATTAGTAAAATGCACGAAAAACGTTTGTACGAAAATTTAATTATTTCAAAATGTTTATGAATGCATTTTTGCATAAATACATATAACTCACAGAAAAAGGAAGCTTTAATGCATTGGATTAAAGTATTTTTAAACACATAAATCACCTTTTACTGCTGCAAATTTAAAAAAAAAAAATGAGAAAAAATGACGTAAAATATAATCTAGTGAAACTTTCAAAGCATGAAATATTCAGAATTCATACATCTCTACAAAATGCACTAACAGAAAAAACATGGTAGAAAATGAATACTTCTCATATTTTGAAATATTGAAATCCATTATAAAGCCTTTTTTCAGATTTACAAGAACGAGGACGTTTTGTTGTAAGAAAAATTTCATTTATTAAAATATAAAAACGGTTGATTAATTCAATCCCTTTTTAAAATAAAATGTAGTTGAAAAAATAAAGCTGTTTCGTAAAAACGCATTAAGGCTATTGAGGCTGTGCTCTATGGAAATCGGTAATTTAAATTCGTTCGGTTTTAAAATAGCAAAACCGTTTTAATTTTTTAAAACTGTTTTATATGCAGTTGCGTAGTTTAACATAATGGGCTGCGTTTGAAAACAGAAATCTCCTGTGTAAAGCGGCATTTATAATCTTCTAAAGTAGCATTTAGTTTATCCGAAAACTCTTATTGAGTACTATTTGCTCGCATCTTTTAAATACTTGAGCTTTTAATGCAATCTAACAGAATTGCAATGTTTTCACAATTTCGGGTAGTTTATCTGTTCTTTTTTTCTATTTACTCTAATGCTTTAAAATTTTAGCCACTCACGCTCCTTTTTGAATGCAGGGAGTTCGAAATAGCACGTATGCCAGATAAATTTTTAGTGCTCAAAATATATCATTTTATTTACATTACTAAAATTAAAGCTAGGAGATAAGTGTAATTTTAGGGGAAGGTAGCCCAAAATGATTGCAGCGGTCAAAAATATCCACATGTGTTTTCTTAGATGCAGGTAGCGCTATCTACTGGGTAGCACTTAAACTAATTGTCCCAAGTGAAGAAGAAACATGCAGTATTCAAGAGGTCATAGCACTACGCTCCCAAATAGAATTCTTCGAAAAGTTGTGTTTTATAACATCTGTTATAAGTTAGGCCCTACATTTCCTATATATTTAGATATACAGTCTTTCAGGTACAGAAATACGACGTTTTCTGAATTGAGTATGTTTTTAGATGCGAATTACACTTGCTATGTTTATTATGTTGCTCGGCGTCATCTAGTAATATGACCTAAAGTCAACAGCCATATTGCCGGATAAAAGGATACGTCGACTGAAGAAACTCGAACACCGAGTCCCAGCCATCATGGCAGCCCGTTAACTGTTTTCAAAATGCTTGACCCCCCCATTACATTATTTGATTTATTTCTGCTTTTATTGTAGGCCATAATTTTGAAATATTCCATTTTATTGTTTGTGACACAGTTTGTTTTAAAATTTTAATGAAACAAATTATGCATACTACATGATTGTAAGTATTATTTCATTGTGTATAGTCCTAATTACTTTCACATATTTTATTTTCTCGATAAAAACAATTTACACTTATTTTGAAATGAAGGATCATTTTGCCCTTTAGTTGAGGGGTAAAATGATCCTTTGGACACTTTCTCAAAATTCTAGTTTTTTTCATTACTCAGTGTGCTTTTAAAATATTATTAAAATATGTTTATGATGCAAACTATAGTGCAAAATATGATGCCAAAGGCGAAAATTTAATTTAAACATTAAGGTTATTTTATACAAATATATCCCCCTAAGGGGATCTTTTTAGGCAACCTTCCCCTTATCATGATTGGAGTGATGTCGTCGAATAGAAAAGCATTGGGGAATTTCGACCCTTTTGAAACCTGCCTAATAATAGTCAACTCTTCCGGAAAACATCAGAAAGTGTAATTAAATTTCACAACTGAGTAAAATTTTTATTATTTTTTTCTGCATATCAAATACGTTTAGAATCTGTTTTCTACATATTATGGGTCACTCGACGCTTATCTTTGACGATATGCCAGTTCTAATGCACTAGAAGTCATAATCCGTTGTGGAGGCCATTACAACGGACACTATAAAAAACATTTGATGAAAATATGTCTACACTCAGTCTATTTAATCTTCGCCGACCTAAAATAACTTCGTATTCAATTTTTATTATTTACCGAAATCGAATTTCATGCTCTTCTGGAAACGCGCGGAAACTTTTCGTATTCGAACGATTTCGTTTTGTGTATGCAGCCTTTCTTGTATCCATGCAAGCGATTTATTTGTGAAAATATATATATATGTATGTGATTTGGAAAAAATATTTCAAATGAATTGGAGTCACACGTTCCTTCCAAAGCTTGATGAGCCTGATGAATATGACGTCATATCGATTGCAACAGCTCATTTTGTCACGCAAATGATTAACTTTTTTTTACTTTCGGAAATAAAATGGAGCTGGAAATAGCAAAAAATAGCTTAAAAATACAGAACCGGTGGATTTTCAGATTCTTGAAGTAGCACATATTGTTTTTGTTTTTTTTATATTTTTATATATAATTATGAAAAATTTCAAGCGGATAGTATAGACAGCATAGATGTTATTGCGTTTTTTTCTTTTTAATCTTTTTGAACTTTTTAATATTTTTGGAGTAATGGCGATAAAATATTTATAATTGAAGTGGTTAACCCGGAATTGTTACAGAGTGAGTCAGGGATCAGCAAAACTATATAGTATCGCAATTCAGTGGTATTACTAACAGGTACAACAACATGTGTGTAAGTATTAATATTCTTAGTAAGCCTTGATCAGAGCCATTCTCAATTACCTCTTCTGTATTTTTTTAGTTCACTATCTATGTATTGTCTATGAATATGCATGAATTTCTTTCATTAATTTTTAGAGAAATCCATGTTCGTCATTTCCCAAATAGAAAGCGTTCTTTTACAAAGACAAAAATGACATTTTAAAACAAATGTCCTATATTAGTGGAAAATTACAGAAATTTTCTAAACACCTGTTATCCGGAAAGCTGTTTGTGCCAGAGAAATTTCGTTTCAGAAAGTCTCCAATCTTTTGCCATAATTCATATGTCTTCATTTCCTTTTCATCAATTTGATAGAAAAATAAAAGTAAACATAATCTACCATTAAATTTTAGACACTGAAATATTTTAAGAATAGATATTCCATCGATTCATCTATAACGCTGTCCATAAAAACAGAATCTTTATTGAAACTATTAACGAGTGGGAAATAATTATTCATGGTTCTCTGCTGTAAACAAGCCCGTAGCTTGAAAAAATATTGGGGTTGGGGGTATGTAATGCTAAAATTTTTGCAACTTTAATTAATCTCCAAAATGAGTTCAAATAATAAGTGCTAATGCATTGACTAACATTTCGCGGAGGGAATAAACACCCAAGATATATCCCCTGAATAGCAATATCAGCAATGATGCGCATTCCAGTTCATTTCGTTTTTTTTACTCCAATTCTCTTATATGCGATCTACTGATTCAGCTATAAGCTAAATAAAGTCTTAAAATTAATTAAAATCCTTGTAAAATACCACATATAGAATTTTACCTTTTTAAGAGTAGTTTTCTTTAGATTTCTTCCCAACTATATTGAAAGATGTTTAAATATTTAATTTAGAAACAAATTTCACGTCGAAAGAATTTGGAAGTAAAATCATCGTCACATTTTCCACACAGGCGGTATTGAAACACTTTATAAAATTTAATTTAAGTTCTAAAATTTCTTTTCCTAGAACTACCTGCAGTGTTTTTTGAAGTATTCAAGTGGAATATATTTGTACAAAGACATGCTAAAATGTTCTTGAATTATCTATACACTAAAAAGTCCCATTTGTTAACTTGGATGAATCTGTAAGTAATTTCATGATCACTCTACGTAACTAAACATTAGGTTTCTTTACAGCAGAAGTGCAAGTTTTAAGTTAAGAAACATTTTAAGCAAAGCTATTAAAATACTTTTTTCTCCGTACGTTCATTTATTTAAGCTCTAAGTAAAGAATTTGGAAAGTTAAACGTTAGCTAATGAGATTAAAGATTTAAAACTTTTGCGAATAAATTATTTTTATTTCAGATGGATCGGAGTTTACATTCAAATTAATGCGAATTTTTGAAATTGCAAGCATATTTTTTATAAATTGTTTACATAGATCAAAAAGTTTTTTACGGGTTACAATTAAAAAATACATATAACTTGGTGTCGTGAACTGCCAATAACATTATTTTTTAAAAAGAGATGTGAATATGTAAAGTCGAAGAACACTTTTGCATTCGTTCAACCAAACTTTGACAAAATTTACGATTTTGCTTTCATTTCTTTACATAATAAAATTTTAATCTGTTTAACACGATAAAAATTATTTTTTAACTGTGCATGTATTTTTGCACAGATTTACGTATAAACCAATTGTCGATTACGAAAATAAAGAGGACTAGAGTAAAAACTGTACACGAGTTATATGAAGAAGAAATTAATTTTATTTAGAGTTTTTAAATAATTTTAAGTTTCAACTTTCGGAATGATGGAGTATAGTGAAAAGACGTTATGGTATCGAGCTATTGTCCAGGTATAACTTTGCTACAAAATTATAAGTGACATTAATGTAGAGATGAACATACTTTTTTTTACATAGTTAAACAATGTATACTTATAGGATGGTGGATAAGAGAGGAATGTTTGAATATCAGTCTCTCGTCAAACGATGAAATCAAATTGAACAGTAATCAGTAGGTTTTGCTAAAAGTTAAAAAAATTTGCATAAACAATATTACTTACTTATATCAGTCATAAGGTTAAGTTTAACTCAACAAAATATTTTTGATGGTAAACGGTAAAATGGAACCATATTGAAGCATATTTTGGACTTTTAAGAAGAGATTTTGTAAAAACTAAGTTCAACCGGTAAAAAACTAAACTTTACCAGACATCGGGGTTTTAGAGTAACATATATGAACGTTAACTGCTACTCAGCGTGTCCACTAAAGTCCTTTGTCACCCATTAACTTCAGAACAGCAATATCCATACATATAAGCGTAGGGTCTCTGCATAGTAAAGTACCTATGGGCTACGCAATGAAACAGTTTACAGCGCCACCTTAGAGATAAATTCAGAGTTACCGTCCTTATTTCAAAAACGTTACTGGAACTGATGGAAATGTTACTGTCATGATATACTGGGAAAAAGTCAATTACAATGTATTTCAGCAACATCTATTGAGTAAGAAAACGCATCTTGAATACACTATTAAAAAAAAAAAAAAACGGCGCCGGCGTAAAATCGTATTACTGATATTTGTGCCAGCGTTCCCCAGTCATGTTGTGCAATGTGCAGTGGTAATTGCAGACCAAAGTCCAGATGTTTTTTTTTTTTTTTTTTTTTTTTTTTTTTTTTTTTTTTGTGAAGGAAAGCAGTTTGAGCATGAAGTATAAACGAATCTATTGTCAGACAAAAGAAGTTTTGAAAAACAGTTTTGAAAACATTTTTATGCCTTCTACTTGTAGATTTTTCGTTTTAAATAATATGCTAATTATGGGGTATCTTTTTTACCCCATAATTAGCAGATGAATCAGATGAATCAGATGAATTATCTAGATGAATCAGATCACAATTGCTATAATGTTTTTTTAATTGCACATTTTTCTTTTTATTCATTTGTATTCATTATATTATTAAAAAATGACGGACTCCCTATCTAAACCACTGAAAACCAAAATTGTGCGACTTTTAATATTGGTCCTTACGAGATTAAAAGAGCAGACATCGCTTACTATATTTAACATTTGTCGGATTTTTATGACATAATGAAAAATATTATGACTACTAGACTGTGCAACTATGTAGTTAAACATGATGTATCATATTCACAATAGTTAAAAACGAGGAAACGACGAATATATAGTTAGCATGTGGAAGGCTCGTTAGGAAATAAAATCATGTGACGATGCATATTATCAAACGATGTAGCTTCTATAACAGCATTACTATCTTAATTTTTTGTAAGCTGGAAAATATAAATCACTACCTTAGTCATCTTTAAAGTTTATCAAAACTGGTTCATTTTTAGTTCTATGGAATAGAAATTAGATTGAGTCAAACAAAAACAATGGGAATTCGTCCCCTGACTATATCTTGGGTACCAGTGGCTTGGTAAAAGAATTACATTTTGTGAAGAAATAATAGCTATCAGATTTCATGGCTTAAACAAGAACCATTCTGAGTCCCAGTAGAATATTCCTTATACCATCTGAAGAAAGCTTTGTTTATAAAAGGGGATTTTATCTGAAATAACTTTAGATAAAGACATCCTGTTTAAGTTGGAATACGATCTAAAACTGGAATGCAACAAAGTTTAAAAATGGGTAACAAGATATATATATTGTTATTCATTTTAATTGGATGGGTTTTCATACAAATATTTGTTCATGTTTTTATGAAAATAGCAGTTCTTTGTATCAAATATAATGTAAAAATATCGGAATAAAAATTTTTAACGAAATTGAATCTGATTCTGATTTGAATAAAATGCATTTCAAAGATGCATCTGAATTCTAAAAAATCTAGTTTAGAAGCCTCTTTCAGAACATAATAATTTATCTAAATTCATAATGTCATATAAACATACTTTGATAGTATTGCAAAACTGTTTTCTTTAGAAGAAAGTATTTGTTACCTCTTTGTAATAAAAATTGTTCAAACGCCATCAAAAGTTTTCGTGGAAAAGCCCTAGTTCAATTTTCTGCGAGGGCCAATATAATTTTTTAAAGCTCTGATCAGCAAAATAAAAAAAAACAAGAAAGGATAAAAAAATACTAATGGTAGGTACATATATAATTACTTTTTCAAGTAATCGCTACAAATACTCACACATTTGACTTATCTGTGAATGAGCTTTTTGATGCCTTTTGAGAACAGTTCTTACTGATGAGACAACACCTTAACGTTGTTCAGTCAGACAATTGCTTAGCCCGAATATTCTTTCCTCACCTGAGTGTTGAACGTAAACGTTATTTCGCAGATCTTTATAGGTCTGGAAGTTTTGACCACCTACCAGCTCTTTATCGCTGTAGGTAAGAAAATCAGTCTATGCAAATTAGTGAATAATATGGACCAAATGGGAGTTTTAAAACAACAGCGATTTAATGTACTCATTGGTCTCGATCGTCGGTTAACTAAGCGCTGAAGAATAATCATATCTTCCATGAAATGAAGACAGGGCTACGGAGCCATTCCTTCTCGAACCTAGGAAGATTTGCGAAACAATTTTGAAGATCATTTTGCAGCAAGTTCCTCAAAGAAGGTAGGGGAAAGGGGCCCAAAATGATCGCAGCGGGTAAAACAGTCCACGTACCATCCACATACGTTTTCTTCCATACAGGTAGCGCTATCAGCCGAGAAGCACATAAACTAGGTATACCAAGTGAAAAAGAAGCAATGGCGGTATTCATCACAGTATAGGGCGTCGAAATAGAATTCTTCGAAAAATGGGATTTTAAACATTTGTCAGAAGATAAGCACCAAATTTCCTATTTGTTTAGATAAACAGTCTTTCACATACACAAACTGGGCTTGATTTCATGAATGGAGTATACTTTTAGATTACTTTTTAGGTTCGATCCAGAAGAAACATTTCATATGTGGGTGAATAATGCATGCGCTGGGATACCTGAGACTGGTGATAATGTGTATTTTTATGGCAGGTTCTCAAATATTACTAGTTTTCGAAGTGTCGAAAAAAGCTATTATTTAATTTATTTCTACAGTAGACTCTTGACTTACGCCAAGATACGTTCCAAGACCCCTTGCGAAAGTGAAAATTTCGCGTTGTGGGGTAGGGTGTATATTCGACGCATTGAAACACATACACCGTTTTTGTAGACACCTACATACACTTCTTAAACAGTTTTAAACCATTCCATAACTATATATTACCATTTCTCGCCTAAAGTAACGAATAAACGAATTTTGGCGCTTCTTTCTCATAGCTAAAAATCTCGTGCTGCAGTCAAAGAATTCCTTCTGGCATTAAGTTACATACTCGTTAAAAACTTATTACGACTACGTAATGAACGTGAAAATACGTGAAAAACTACGTAATATCAATTTACGTAAGTCAATTCGCATTGTAGCGCGAGTCCAATGTATTGTAGTCCATAATTTTTGAATTATAATTTTCAAACATTGTATTTTATTGTTTACGACACTTTTTTATTTCAAAATTTTCATAAAAGGAATTATGTGTGCTTTTTAACTTATTTTATTTCATTATGCATAGTCAATATTGCTTTTATTTTATTTATTTATTTTTCTTTTGCCGATGGAAACAGTTTACAATTATGTTTTAACGAAGTATTATTTTTGGCCCTTTAGTTGAGGGTAAAATGATTATATGGACAATTTTTCAAAATTCTAATATTTTAATTATTTAATGCGGGTAGAAAATATTATTGAAATATGTTTATAATGCAAAATATAGATTAAATGTAACAAAATACCAAAGTTTTATCTAAGCATTTATGTTAGTTACACAAGTCCCCCCCCCCTTAAGTAGATTATTTTGGGCCGCCATCCCCCATATGTGTGATCTACTACGGATAAGAGACCTTACAGAGGGTGTTTATACATTTTTAGAACGATTTCGGTGCCGTTTAATTAATTTTTAAAATGTAAAGACTATTTTTTTAAATGTTCGATCTGATAGCCTTTTTTCTAGACTATAAGTTTGCATCGTGGTTTCCATGATAGAAGAGCTTTTCGTAAAATTTCCAGGGGTATTGCTTTCCATTCCTCTTCCACTACTTTCCAGAATCCATCTATCGTAGTGGGTTTGCGCTTAGAAAGAGCTGTTTTTAACAGACCAAAGACACAATAGTCCATGGGTGAAACGTCAGGGGACTTCGCAGGAATATGTTGAAAAGGTATATATGCAATACCTGTATCAGTCTTCATTTTTTAAGAAATGCAGTGGTAGTTTTCGAAGTATTACTTGATTGAGCCACATGTCTCGGCAAAAGCTGGTGAATATTATGTTTGTTTTATCTTTTTTAAGTTGTAAATCTTGGTTTATTATTTTATTTATTGTTGCTACAGATGTATCTAAAGACTTTGTAGTTGATCTCTGTTTTGGCTGATTTTCTCCTGTTACCAGCGATTTCACTTTATTCGGCTCTGTGCGATTTCACATTTGAAACAGTACATACCTTTTTCGGATATTCGTTTGGAGTTTTCTTTCCATGTAGAAATAATGATTGACGGTTTTTACCTTGCCGATTAGTAATGTTGCTTATTTTGCACTTGGAAATTTTAATACCATGTATTTCACAACGTTTTGAATTATGGAATAAGAATATTTCTCTTCGGAAAGCGCAAAAAAGTATCCTTCAATCCATAGCTTGTTTACATATGACATTTTGAAGGAAGATTAAATTTAAAAGTAGCAGACGGTATTTCTCATTTCAAATAATAAGATGTTACCAAAAATTTGTATTCTCAAAAATTTACTTTTTTAAAATTCTTTATCGAAATCGTTCTAAAAATGTGTAAACACCCTCTGTATATTATTTACCATGCATGGCAACGATGTCGAAAAATAACCATGTACGTAACAGATTTCTGTTAATTATTTTGTTTTCACTCTTCACTTTTATCTTTTTTAATTGTACATTGGAGGTTAAAAAAATCCTCTCATCTTACATATTTTAATTACTGGTCTTAAAACAAGATATTTAAATTTATTAATTAATAGATTTGTAAAAAAAAATTGAATGCAGTAATTTTTTCCTCATTATATATTTGAAAAAAAAGGAAAGAAAGAAAGAAAAAAAGAAAACATCTGTATTTTTGACGTAATACCCTACTAGCAATTTTGATCGGGCTATCATCGACCGGCTACATGGCCGGTGGTAACCCGAGTGCAATTACTAGTAGGGTAGTTATATATATATATATTTAATTTAATGTCTGAAATGTTTTACCGTTTTAATGAATTATTTTTTATGTATAACGGATCTAATTTTTCAATTCGAATTACTTCTCTTTCAAATTATATTCAACATTCATGCAATATATATATATATATAAGACAAATTTTACTGCAAGAAGTAATGCAACGAAAGACAAATTCTTGTGAGGATTTGACATTTTTCTGTTTTTATTGATGTTTCTTCATAGATGAAAAAATATTAGCTGAGATAAATTATCTTTTTTTCATATAAATAGACATAATAAGACAAAATGGAAAAAAAAAACTTAAAGTAACAAATCTAAATTTCATCTCAAAATTATTGAATATCATTGATTACCATTCATTCGTGTTAAAAGATATTGAATAAGCGTTCCAATAATCTGTTAACGTATTTTGATAATTAGATGGCATTTATATAAATAATTAGAAACCACTTTTACATATTATTGACAGATACCAAGCATAATCAAACACGACAGCATAGAATATGCACCCATCGTATGAAGTCCATGAGTTTTCTCCTTGAAAAGATTTTTGTAATTCGCAAAGAAACTTCTTTAATATCAAAGTAATTACTAGCATTGTGAGAGGACGCTACGAAAATGCATATGGACGATAGCGAAAAATCCCAGAAAGAAAGACGAACTCAAAAGAATACGTTTGCCATACAACTGGCGCCAAAACAATCATTTCGCAATTTAAGGATATTATTTTCTCTTTAAACAAGGGAAAGCTGTCTTCGCACGGACAGAGGAAAGTTATTGATTCGTGCAAAAGGGGAATAAAAATGAATATATTGTCCTCCAGTAAAAAGTACATGTTGACTTGGGTAAATGTGAGCTTTTTATCATTGTTTACTGTAATGGATACGTAAAATCATAAAATGTTGGTATTTTCTAAATAGGGTGTAGGATTTGCATCACTTATCTATAAGATTATTTCTTCTCCTCCTTTTACCTTCCATTTGTTCATTTCTAGAGCAATTTGTATTTGGTTTGTTTCTTAAGGGTATCCCAAGATTTACGCAAAATTTGAATTTAATAAAAAATCAGTCTTGCTTTCCATTTTTTTTAATCGGAACACAAGAAGTACACAAGATAGGGTTATATGTGGAATAGGATATCAGACAAATGACCTACACAGCTTTGCTGGCACATGCGTACGCTTTTGTCGAAATTGTCATGACCATTTTCCATAAATGTGGTTGAATTTTTTCGATGGAACGTTGAAACCTCCGCACACCCTCCTTCAATGCACAGGTGTATGCGGGCTTGTTGAAATACACTGCTGGCCACCCAAATTGCAACACCAAGAAAAACAAGAGATATCACAACAAAATTTATTGTATAGATAACATGTTGACCAAGTAACAAATGATTAAATTTACAGCATTCTATGAAGCGTGGTTCCTGCCAAAATCAGTACCCAGAGTAGCCGCCTTTGTTGGAGATCACAGCTGCCACACGCCTCGGCATTGATTCAAAGAGACTTTGAATGTGTTCTTGGGGTACAGCAGACCAAGCAGCTTCCACACGTTGCCAAAGTTGATCTGGTGTGACAGCTGGGGATGAACTCTGGGTCAGTCGTTGAGCAACCATGGACCACATGTTTTCTATCGGCGAAAGATCCGGAGAGCGCGCCGGCCAGGGAAGCAATTCAATCTGGTGATTGACGAAGAACCCTTGGACAATGCGTGCCACGTGTGGCCGTGCATTATCCTGCTGAAATATGGCTGTTGGCAAGCCCTGAAGGTAAGAAAGGACAACTGGCTCCAACACCTCGGAGATGTAGCGCTGGCTGGTTAAAGTACCGGCAATGCGCACTAGAGGAGTGCGAGAGAGATATCCGATACCGCCCCATACCATAATACCCGGTGCAGGACCAGTGTGACGGTGCATAATGCAGCTGTTCAGCATCCTCTCTCCACGGTGTCTCCAGACTCGAATCCGACCGTCGTGGTGTTGCATACAGAAGCGTGACTCGTCAGTAAAGAGAATTTCATTCCATTCTGTCGTCCACATCCTTCTTTCATCGCACCATTGGCGGCGGAGACGTCTGTGGTTCCGCGTCAGAGGTAGACAAAGCAACGGACGTCTTGCGGACAGACCATTCTGCTGTAAACGACGTCGAATGGTACGCGCAGACACTGGATGATGCGTTACAGACTGAATCTGCTGTGATATGGTTCGTGATGTGACTGAGCGGTCCGTCACTGCCATGCGTACAATCTGCCTGTCATCACGTGACGTGGTGCACTGAGGTCGATGCGGTCGATCACGTCTGTCCGTCGTACCCTCCTGCACCCAACGATCACATATCCGCATCACAGTTGTTTGGTTTCGTCCAATACGACGACCGATTTCCCTGAAAGATAACCCACAATCTCGGTATGCCACTATCCTTCCTCTGTCAAACTCGGATACTTGATCAAAAGATGATCGTTGTTTCCTACGAGGCATAATTTATCGTTTTTTTGAAAAAAAAGCAAGAAAAACACAATTGCTGTACTTGAAACCGTCGAAATCTCCAAGCCTTAAATAGCGCTTTGAGGTGGCGCCACAGGCGCGCTTGATGTGCGTCTGCGCTGAAATTCTAATCATTTGCATATCTCACCTCAGCTAATGCATGTTGTAAATTTCATATTATTTGCATGCTTCCTTCAGGGTGTTGCATTTACGATGGCCAGCAGTGTATATGTTTGAGTTCAAGTAACCTCATAGGAAGAAATATAACAGTGTTAAATTACACTATCTTTCTCATTCATTCACGATCATAATCATCATGAGTCAAATTTTCATTATATTTGAAATATTGTTCAACGATGAGAAGGCGTTCTTTGTGTAGTGCTGCATTTTTAATAACTCTAAACTGTCAGATGTCAAACTTTTTTTTTGGTTGCCCGAACACTAAATTAATTAAATTTCTATTTAATTCAAATCTTGTGTAAATTTTGGGACACCTTTTATGCCAGCTCAAAATTCTTGTATCATTTTTCTTGTAGCTTGTGAGAATTTTAGGTTTCGTACGTTTATTAAATCACAAACACACACATACACACACACAATGTAGCAATAGCTTTGTTAACATTGTTATCATTTCTAATCAAATGTTTTAAATTGTTCATTAATAAAGAAAAAAAATGACAGGCAAATGATCACCGCTGGACTTGTGCAGCAGTTAATTCGTTTGGGTGAAAATTCGATTACTTTTTCATTCGATTACTTTCGGAAGTTCCGTGGATTTCAACTTGGCAGGTGTAAGATTTAGGATATCTTACGATGTTGCACATGTTTTATTAGTTGCACAGCATGCTATAGTATCTCCAATGTGACCAATTTCCTCAGTTTCTTATTATGTTAGGATTGATCACTAAATGAGTCGGTTACATTGTCTACGATCTGCTTGTAAATGGCGATACACACTTCATCAGGAGACTTCATTAGTAGAACAATTAAATGAACCAGTTAGAAAAGTGAAGAAAGGATGACTCATACCACTTGTGGCATGGAAATGAAGAGAAAGGTTAGTTTTTGTGCTATACCGCTATATTTGACGAGTGGTAAGAGTAAACCACACGAGAAATTCAGTCTCAGCATACATATTAGAAATCCTGTTGGCGAAAAAAAAATATGCTCAAGATAGTAGACGTTGATACATTGAAAACTTCTGTATTTATAAAAAAGTATGTTTTAAAAATATGATTTAAAAAAACTACTCACCTGTGAAAGGTTATTTCAGAAATTTTCACAGATCATGATTTGCATCGATATGCACAGTAGCTATGTACCATTTTTTCTTTAAAATGTAGCAATGAAAACGGCAGTTAGTTCACTGGCTGCAAACGCTCAATATAAAAATCAAGGTTAGTCGGTAGCGCAAGAATTATGCGGAGCTTACCAGAAGTCAGCTGATGGAACAAGGGCCTCAAGTTTGCGTTGCTGAAGCTCTCTCTATTGTTTTATATCTGCTCTATGATAAATTTACACACAAAAGCCTATCCTTTACGCAAATCCATTTCGTACAGATGTTGTTTCAAACTAACACTTGAAGTTTTAAACACGAGCCGTTTTTTTTTTTACAACTGTTTAATTTATATGAGTGCTTCCTTTTTAGAAAACTTCAGTTGAATCCTATTTTTATTTCCTTTAATTTTCTTTTCTTGTTTTAAAGTTAGCATTTATTTGTCGATTGGGCTATTTAAAGAAAAACATATTCACTTAAGTTAAATATTCCCGCTGTTAAAGCTGTCAAATGTTGTTTTGTGTGAGCGGTATATGGGATCTATCCTAAAGATGTTAACCCCATCGATTACTTTTAAGCATATTAAAAGTTATTTAATTTCAGTCTTATCCACTTTCATGTAACTTTTTCCTCACATCTTATTATAAAAGTATGTTTGAAAAAAGATAATCCTACGCCAAATGCAAAACGGATTATTATATCATTCCCAACATCTTTAAGACATTTAACAGCTTTCATGTGTATCTGTTTTATATTCTTTTAAAACTGTAATTAAAAGGTTAATCTTGCTTAAAAATATGGTTCTTTAAAAGCTGGTGCATTCAGTTGATCGCTTCCGGGTGATTCCACGGTAACTCATGGTATATATATATTTTTTAATCGCATTTTCAAATATGGTGCAGTAATAAAAATACATTTATTTTCTTGCAGAAAAAGCCATGTGCTCGTTACATACTGATTTCTTTACATTTTTCATTGATAAGCCATTAAAAATCTTATAACTAATTATTTTTTTGAAATATTAATTAAAATTGCTTTGGTAACTCACATGACCAAAAACAAATACTGAATTATGGGCAGAAAAGTTCAAGTTGTATTTCTGCTAAAATTCTACTTCTGAAATGTCATAATCTTTAAGGGTAGTTTGTATGTACCTTTCTTATCCCAAAATATTATTTAGTTTTGTATGGGGTATTTTATAAAATTGGTTATTGAATTAATATATACTAAGTGTGTGGTAACTCATGCTACAAACTACAGCCAAAATCTTCTGATTTCTGATTTTGATGTGTTGTCATGTTGATGAAAAGAAATTTTACACAAAATAGTCTGTTGTCAATACATCTACAACAATTCAAAATAATTTCTCACACAATGTATTAAAATAATAATAATAATGTTAATAATAATAATAATAATAATAATAATGGTCCTTCCATGTTCATATGGGATTGCTCTACCTTATTCTGTTACATCTGTTAATCTCTACTTATTATAAAAGAAGGTGTCTGTGTGTCTGTCTGTGTGTGTGTGTGTGTGTGTGTGTCTGTCGGCAGCGTTACGGACAAACGGCTACACCTAGAAACACCAAATTTGGTACTCGGGAAGATGTAAATATGTAGTTGTGCACCTCGAAGCGATTTTTTCAAAATTCGACCTAGATTTTTTTTTATTTTATGTTTTATGCGATTTTTGGCATTTTTTCTCACCTAATTCGTAATAACGGCGGAAATTACGCTCGCAGCAAAACGGCATTTATATCATCGGATAGAGGAAGAAATTTTCTTTTAAAAACAGTTTGTTCTGAATACGTAACATGATTTACCGATTTTTAGGAATTTTTTTACTAAACATCTGCTTCGCGATTTTTTTTCGTAAAATAATTTTAAAACTGTCGCATCTTGAATTCTATCCGTCATAACTTTTAGATATTTTGACAAATCGTGAAACATTCTTTTCTCCCTCTTTTAAAATAAAAACGAAAAAATTATGTAAATTAGATGATTTTTTACGAATTTTAATGCAGCCTAATGTTTAGAATTTAATAGCATCAACGCGATCTTACGCCACTCATTACATTGCGATCACGGCACGAGAATTTATGTTCGGTTGTTGCCACAGAAAGGATTAAAAAAAAAGGGTTTTTTCAACCAATCGAGTTTTTAAATGGGATATCAGACTTTCAATTCGCAAGTGAGGATCTATGACGTCAAATGCTTTAAGATACGTAAAAATTACGCCATAATTTTAACTCATTTATTCCAGCTCTATTTTCAACACAGGGAGACGATATTTTGATTAAAATTTACTGTAGAAATAAACTAAGAAATTCACGATTATTATTATTAGAAGTGGTATTTTAATCCGGTACTTATTTAAAAATTGAAATGTTTTCACGGCGCTGAAAATGTTCATTTTAAAAGTTACAAAGTTCGTTTCAAAGCGCGATATATTAAAATTTTTCTATTTTCTATTATTATTTTTGTCATTTAATTTAGCGCAGGCGTTGCCTAACATACGCATGCAGGTTGCGAGTATAGTTTTATTTTAACGTTGAATTACGTTCCTCCATAAAGGTCCAACGCAAAGTTTTAATGATACCGTTTGAAAACAATTATGCGAAATATCGAAATTAACTCCCTCAATCTACCAGGGTATCCTTTACGGCAGTCAAACAGTGACGTCATAAATTAAAAAAAATGCGTGAAATTTGTAAACTCTGCAACTCTAACGCCCTGTCACAATTAAAATGGGAATAAGTAGCTCCTCGAGATTACACAGTTTGATGTTTTTCAGGAGACAGGACTATGGAGGAAATAAAAGATATCGCTATATTAGATACATGGATATTTAAAATGCCACCCCTTGGATATTTTCTCCCCACAGTAAGATGAAATGGTTTGCGGCGCTAAATACGCCAATCTTATAAAACTATGTATAAATTAAATATATATGGAGAGTTTCCTTAATGGCAACCATTATGTGAAATGATTATTATTTATGCTAATGCGTAAATTGCAAAGAATCGCTACAGAATCACAAGATCCCATTGAGGCCAAATAATCTAAGCTGTTTCTTTTAAGGGAGCCTTGAAGAGGGAGAAGCGAGTATAGATAGTATTAATGTACGTAATAGGTAGTATTATTAGATTTGTAAAGATAATATGAATAAATCGCAATGTACCACGTTAATAAATATTTCATGAAATTAAAAGTGTTTATCCTTTTTCAACGGTTGTCTTACAACCAACTAAATGAAAAGTAATTCTAATTTGCGTTAATATATCCCGCAGTCATTTCAACAGAGGAGATTACTTGAACTTTTTAAAAAATGAAATTCTGTTTTGTCACATGCAGATATGATTTTAGTAGTAAAATATTCCTTTCTTCCCGTATGAAGAGCGGGTGCGCAGCTATTTTAAAACCATCTCTTGAAAATAGCATAAATGAATTCAGAAGACCTCAAAACGTGTAAATACACCAAAATCTCGAAGTCGAATTTTTTCATGATTACAATACTTTCCTTATATGGTACATGTTCGGAAAGAAATAAATGGTGCTCCATTTCATGTAGTGTCTTAGGTATTTAATGCTACAACTTGAGCCTAAAAAACAGCATTATGTAGAAATAAGACATTTTGAAAGCCAGGAGTTCTCTGCAAACCATTAAGCTTTCCACTTTTTTGATAGTGAATGACACTGACGTAGTTTTTTGAGTCATTATACTGCAATGATCAGGTTAGTACTCATGACACAAACTTTACATTAAGAGTCAAATAATTTTGCTCTTTTTTTTTTTAATTCCACATCACGAATAATTTCGAATTACACATGTAAGGAAAATTTTCGTTTCCTACCGTGCGAAGAACGGGCACGCAGCTAGTTGGTAAGATAAACTAAAACTATTATACATCGTCTGTCTGCCAAACAGTCTATTAATTGAAGTCTCTCGATGCACCAATGCAGCACTCCTATTGTCTATCGAAAGTACCAGCAATTTGGTTGTCGCAACCTTTTGTAGCAACCCCCTTCCTGGAAATTTCCCTCGGTTATCTACGGAATGGTCAACTCCATCTTTTTTGTTCAGAGGTGAAAATGTTGCTGGTTGCTGAAATGCCAGGCAATCGAAGTATTTTCAATTTCTACGTCACAAGTAATTCGGCGAATCTCTGGCGTTTGTGAGCACCCACAGAAATTGTATTCACAGAGCTGAATTTGTTTGCCATGGTAACCCTGCATGCTCATCCGGGCACATCGACTGGCCGGAACGAGTTGCCACAACTGGTTGCGCCAACTAAATTGCTGAAAATTATGCCCGTGTAATGAGGCCTTTAAATTACTATAAATGCTTACAATTATAAAACATTTTCTCAGATGCATTTATTGGAAGTTAATTTCCAAAGAACATCCTTGTTTATCCTTGTTTAATAACTATGTAATGAATTTTTCAAACTATTAAACTTACCCACGTGGCTCACCGTTACTTGAAATATAAGTGATAAAAATGTTCACATTACAATAAATTAATAAATAAATTTATTTCGTTCGGAATTTTATTTTATTTTAGTATTATTAATCATGTATGGTAAATAATCTTTATCCTACAAAATATTCATAAACTATAAAGACTGTAAATGACTAACTAGTGAATAGAATTTAAACAAGGAATTTTCGATGTTAATGAAGACGTCCAGAGTATTGAGGAATGACATTTTATCCTGAACTGTGCACTACAAAATTGATTATTCAAATACAGACTGTCACTGTCAAATTAAATCTGCTAATTGAATTCTTTTGGAGAATTTCTCGAAGGCATGTTCTAATAGGACTCTTTAATTCAGAAATTGCTGTAGGAATTAATTGTGCTATACTAGACAACATGTCCAACAGTGCGATCTTTAGTTTCACAGAAAGTTATATTTTCCTCAGAACACGAAGCTTAAAACGCGCTTAATGTGTGTCGAATTTCCATACTGATTACTTAATGTTCAAAAGCATTCTCTAAAAATGAAATCTTATTGAAATATTATTGGTTGTATGCATAATAAATCCAAAATAATTTTTGTACTACCTTCTTCTAAATATTTTTGCATGAAATAAAAAGTAATAAATAAATATATAATTAAATCTATTGCTGTAATTAATATGGTCATACAGGGTGTATCTAAATTGTTTCAACAAAATGTTATGGGAGATAGGGCACATAATAAGTAATCAGAATCACACAGCCTTGTGGGTTCAAAAACGTTATCTTCATATAGCTGTTAATAATCACTTCAGAAAAGTGTTGAAGTGTTTTTCAAACTACTTAAGCAAGTTTCGTATACAATAGGCTTGTCTCCAAAATTCTCATCCAAGAAATAAAGTAGAATTTTTAAACTACGAATTTTACTCGCATGTTTTCTGAGAAAAATATGTTAGTTTTTGACAGAGAATGGTCGGAAAGTTCACTGTTGTTTCAGCACCTAACCAGCATTCAAAATAATCTGTCACTATATGATAGGCACTAAGATTCGGAATAAAAGCATGCACTCATATTTTTAAAAGATTACTGAAAAAATTAAATTTTACAAGTATTTAAATTTAATAAAACAGAGTGATTGTTTGACATAGCTAACTTGATTTTCTCGCCGTTTTAAAATTTTTAAAGGGATTTACCCTCAGAATTAAGCATATTGAAAAATGATTCGAAAATATGGTGACGTAATATATTTTCTAATACATTCAATAACTATTTGTCAAATATTCTACTACAAGGGCGTGACATAATATTATATTCAGCATACCTTTCTCCAAATGGTACACATCCTGAAAACTATGAGTTTCTTTCACATGAGCAGTTTAAATTGCTAGACGGTGACTTCTTACGTGACTATAAAACATGTTTGAATTTTATTTTTTTCAATATTATAAAATATTTTCGATCACGTACCAACAATGCGCTTTGCAAAACAAGCTGCAAGTTGAATAAGCATTGAATTATTTTATGTGTTTTGAGATTTAAAAAGGGGACATAATTTTTTTTTTCAATCTATAACATACATTTTTATGTGGAAAATATGTAGATACATAGGGAATACGTTGAAAGTTAAAGCTTAGCGAATCAAAATTGACAATTTTATTATTAATAATGTTATTATTTTATCGCAATTCTCGATCACTGAGTTTATCAGTATAAGTATAATTCTGTTCTATTCATTAAACCAACGAATATAAATCGTTGACCAAAACACTGACCTGGGCGTTTATTCCTGAAGCGAAGATCATAGGCATGCAGAATAATTTGCTCAGTTACTTAAAAATGCAGGATATAATGGTATCGATTGAAAGTTTCAGGAGATTACGCCTAAGGAAATATAAAATTTGAATTTTTAAAAGCCTCCTGTACAAAAAATTGCCAATTAGTAAAATGTGCCCCATACATTATTTAGGTGACGTACAAATTTCAGCATTTTATCATACAAGGACTCAGATATACGTTTAAGCAATGTTGATAAATGGGTATGCAATACCAATAACAGCTACAGCATTGTGTACTTACGCAACCATTGTTTTGTTTCCCAGTTTGTGCACAGCTCCAGATAACGCTATCGTCCGATATGATTTTTTCGCTTCGATAACCATTTATAAGTGGTTTAAGTCAACATATATTTATTATTATATCTCTGAGATTTTTTCTCATGAAAAGCTGAAATTATATGCATCTTCTTGTTAATGTATATGACACATATATTGCAAACTGGGGATTTTTTATGCGGGGCATGTATAAAAATTTAAATTTTTGTATTTATTAAGGTTAAATCTTCTGGAAACTTTAATTAGTACCATAAAAACTAATTACCCTATTTTTACGTCACATTGTAATTTATGGTATATAATTATGGTCAACATTTAAGGATCAAAATACTGCGCAATAATTGTTTACTCACTAGGACATAAATATGATATTATTTCTTACTTGCTAATATTGGTTACTTCCCCAAGTACTCGTTGTTGACGGATTATTTTTTAATACAGATTTTCAGAAAATCTCAATTGTCGTTTGCATTGTAGCAGTACAAGGAATGGGTTTAGTGTATTTGCAAAAGTGTACAAATCATAGTTTTAGTTACTGTGTAATATTAAAAAAATAGAGGTTTGAAGCAACCAAGTGCCGAATGGAATTGTCAAAAGAGTAAACATTTTATTTTCAATACGGACATTTTATTTTAATTGAATGATCTTTTTAAAGTCAAAAAGTTCCTCCTTCTAAATAACTAAAATTTATTTTATTCGCTCTAAATATTTTTATATCAGAGTCTGAACAATTTTTCGCCCAATTTTCACAATTTTTAAAACTAATTAGTTAATTATTGTACACTGCCACCAAAGGTTAAAGTACAACATGTTTTTCGAAGCTCTGAAAAAAAAATCAGTAACAATAAAATCCATAGTTTATATAAATGATAATAACGGACTTTTAATACACTTACGTAAAAAAGATAGTAACCACTTTTATTTTATAGGAATGAATAAGTGAGAGAAAAATACTCAAAAATCTCTAACTTACGTAATTACGTGCCTAACTTTTATTGATTTGCGACTGATGTTGTCATTTTCGTGGAGAATAAGCTGTAGAGTCCATTGACGGATTAGTTAAAGTGGATGGGGGGGGGCATTAGGGTGCATTAAAATGGTATTGTTATAGGTTGATGCTTAGTCGTCGTCTCATTGTGTCTCGCGCTTCAGTCCAAGTCTCTGGGATCGATATAAATCCGAAGATTCTGTGCCCAGAAGAAATGTTCCAGGACATTCACTCCATACAACACTTGCATAAGGCCGTATTCCAGCTCTTTCGAACTGAAGAAGAAGAACTACTGTGCCGCAGCTTGTTGCATAAAATCTTTGTAGCATCAGGGAGAAGAATCGCCGATGCGAAGACACCTTAACAATGCAGGTCTCTATGCAAGGCGACCAATTTTGCGTGTCCCTCTCAATGAACGACAGAGAAGGGCCAGCTTATGCCGGGCAAGAGAACAGGTTTCCTGGACCAGACATCGACGAGTTTCTGTACTCTTCCCAGGTGAGTACAGATGCTTACTGGAGAGCAATTCGGGGTGTCTGCGGATCTGGAGGGAACGACGCACTAGGTACCATCAATTTAACACTATTGAAAGATACAGTTAAAGAAGTCGTTTAATCATAGTTTGTGAAGGCATCTCACTGAGTAGCCACAAAGGATTATATGGTGTCGCTGGACGCAGAAGATAAACTTTTTTTTAATCGAACATAAATGATCGTATCAGTGGCGTATATTGCTTCGCAATTAACCTGGAACGTGGCGCTTTTAAAATGAAGACAAATCAGATTAAACTTTTAATGTTGCTTTCATTGAAGTATAATAAGATTATTTTACGGTGGCTGCTAGAATAGCATTAAACAAACGTAATGCTTGGGAAGAGACGAGAGTATAAGCCAATGTCAAAAAAGATTAAGAACGAGAGTATAAGCCAAAGTGAATTACGACTAAAGCGAATGAAATGAAATGACTTAGTTACTGTCTAACCTGTAATATTTTAACAATACATATGACTCTGAGAAATGAAAGCCAACCAGGCGATAGAACCGAGCACTTAAAGGAAGGTCGCCAAATAAATCGCCATGTTAGAAAATTGAAAGGAAACCTTAGGTGTTGCGCATGCTTGTTTGTTTTCCCAAAACTCCCCATCCAACGCCACCATAGCATACATGTGTTCATGGATGAACTCTTACTAGTATGAGATATCGGGATGAGATCCTTTATCCATATATTCAGCTCATGGTTTGGGGCAAATGGAATGATTATCCAGCTCAATCTGAAGGTCTGAATCCGATGGAACATGCTTGAGATTATCGTTCGGAGAGTTTCGTGCGTTAAGCCCTCCTTGAAGGTCGTTATATAAGCGAGAACAAGGCTTATTATATGTCTGCATTTTGCTTCTCATTCCTGTGTTAGACAACTGAATTGACAGCATGGAATGCCGATTCTACCAATACTTCAAATTAGGGGTGGCTGGACACATTCTGTATTAGAACTAATTTTCTTTTTTTTATGACATTTTACAACATAAAACTGATGAAATCCCCCCCCCCTAAGAATGGACCGTTTCAGCAGAGTATTTTTTTGTATCAAATCACTTTTGAGTTTAATTTATATAAATTTCTATGTGCCATTCAATAAATAATTGTTTAATACATATTTTCCCAAAATATGTTGTTTCTACCTTCATTTATTTGCAAATTAGATGCTGAAAAATACTTGTACCTTAACTTTTGGAGGCCATTGCATTACTTCAAGACACCTTAAAATAATGTCCCTCTCCCCTTAAGAAAAATGCAATTTTTGCAAAGCTATAAAAATTATGGAAATTTTTGGGGAAAGATCGACATTTATTGTTTTTGTCGTTGGCGATCGTGAGTTCAAAATTCATTCTATTCAAGCCATTTTTGAGTAATGCAAGAACAAACATTCACACGTTTTTCACAAAAATCTCAATATCGATGAAATATTTAAAAGAATTTTGGCATCCATAGAGTGCAATGTATTTTCTTATTTCACATACTTGTAAATTTTATTCCCTTTTTTCAGGAACGGAAAATTTACTCAATTTTCATTTCCACAAAATTTTAAAATCTGAAAAAACTTTTGAGTACTTTGAGGCCTATAGTTTAAGTGACCATCTATGATGATGCTAAATTTTATTTCATTTGCTTCAGTGGCTTATACGTGATAGGTAAATAAATATTTACACAGTTTGATATAAACTATGTTTTGATATACAGCGAGTTTACTCATAGCATGCCAATAAACTGTACCTATCATCTCACCAAATTTCATTCCAATTGCTTTACTCGTTATTGAGTGATAAGCATGATAAACTTACGTATATTTGAATAAATTCTTGCAAAATCTCAAAATCTAAACAAAAATTTAAAAATTATCGGTGTCTACAGTTTCAGTTGCATTTTCTTTTTATGTCATAAATTTCTTTTAATTCGCTCTTGTTGTTATTACGTGATTTGTGAACAGTAATTTAAGCCTTTTAAAACAAGTTTCTCAAAATCTCAAAATATTTTTAATTCGATACCTATAGCTTAAGTTGTGCGACCTCTATCATGCCACCAAATCAGTCTTTTCCATATTATGTTCGAACATATCAGGTTGTAACGAAAGTTCTCCGCCAAATCTGCTTGAGTCAGCTCATGCGGCACCCAGCAATTGAACTTGTGCATGGCGTTCATGTGATGCATAGCATGGCTAACGGGCATGGCATTTATATCTAACTCTTTAGCTAGCTCTCAAGTGGTTAAATACTGATCTTCTTCCGCAAGTTCTCGCAGGTGGCCCTCATCAATATCAGTAGGCCGGCCAGAGAGCTCTGCTCCTTGAATATCACAGACCCCGTTTTTTAACTTTCAGTACCAAACCTTCACAGTGCCATATGATACAACAGTAGAATCTAAATTACACACATAATTCTTTGACATTCTGTAGCACTTTTTGCAACAGAACTGAAAGTAAATGATGGTTCTAATCCAGTAACGTGATAGTTCCATTTGAGACTCCTTTTACTTAATGATAACGATATTTTTTAACAACACAGTTTTCTAAAGCAAGTATCTTTATTTCAAATGACAAATATTGTTTGACAAAATATGAGCAAACACACCAACGTGAACTGTTTCCAAACGATATTTGTAGGGGCGGGAAACTTTCATTACAACCTAATAAAACGCGTCACAGACAGATAACGACATACAGACATATGTCTTTTTGACAAATGTACTGGATTCCAAAGTGCCTGAAATGGATAGAAATCGCAAAATCTTTCAATTCTAGGTAGTATTCAGCTAATATTCTAGTTTTTTATTTATATAAATGTAAATTTATATGCTTAGGTTCCTAATTCTTCTTACATAAATAATTGGATGTTCTATCATAAAGAGCATGGGTCGATGTAGGAGGACAGGTATCTATCTCAGTAGAAAAAGATAATTGTAAAAATATCCGATACCAGAGGTCTCTGTTTAATGCAAGGGTCTAACGCAAGAGCACATGCAAGGTTGGCACTATTTTAAGATCTATGAATGTGAAAAGCAATCTCTGACAGTAAAATAATATCATTTTGTATCAATTAAAAATACTCTGAATATATTTGGTTTTTGACTAAATAAAATAAATCAATAATTCCGTTTTCACTTTTTATCAGTGGTACAGTTTATGTGGTAACGAAATCCATTATTGGAGCTTAAGTTATTATATTCAACAATCAAATGAAGCTGGACTCGTTCCTGCTGTTCTAGGACACATAGAAAGAAGATGCATACATATAAAATAAATAGAAAATTAATTTACTTATGCTTTAAAAATAGTTGGATATTTTATACAGTTCTAGATACTTTACATTTCATTTCTTCCACATGTGTGGAAAGTCTTCTCAACTGTTTGGATCTTCTCCACTTACTGTATCAACGAAGCCTCACATGCGCGTATGTGTTAACGCTATGTGTTAAACAGAGTTCTGTCTTGTTGGATTTGGAGACGGGGTTGAGAGCTTGTTGATGCTTATTCTTCAAAGAGAGTGTCCTATAATGATTGAGACAATCTTTGAGGGAAGCTAGTTCACATAATAAAGAATCAGAATAGTATAGCAATATGGGGTCAGAAATGCCGTTTTCGTCTAATTTCTTAAACAAGTTTCATAAACAAAGAAGTAACAACATAAATGAAGTGAACTAGGTGTTTCTAACTATAAATTTTAGTCACGTGTTTTACGTGAAAGATGCATTAGATTTTGACTGACAATGGTCGGAAAATACACTATTATTTTAGCATTTGCTCCAAAGTGATTGATAACGGCTACATCATGACGTCTCCAACCCCACATTACTATGTGATTCTGAATCCTTATTATGTGCCCTGACTCCCCTTCAATTTTGTCCCAAACATTATGGGACACCCTGTATTGATCCATGATAAGGAACAATAATCTTTATTTTCTTTCAAGCCGTTTCTAAAAGGGTTTTAGCGTGGCTGACGAGAAAGACAGGCTGCGGTGCTGACATTTGGTCACACCCTTTTTGCCCTCGCAGAGTCATGTAACTTAGGAGGTGTGGCCATCTTGGTCCGAGATAGTCACAGTAAGATGACCACACCCCCTAGATCGCGTCACTCTTCGAGAGCAAAAGGGGCGTGACCAAATGTCAGCACCGCAGCCTGTCTTTTCCGTCAGCCACAGTTTTAGTCAACAAAGTCTGAAATCTGGTTTCAAACTTAAACACTTGTAGTATTTTCAATCTATTGAGCATTGGCATATGCCATTTTGCCTAAACCTGTGCCAGTACTGACCATGTCATTAAAATATTCTTGCCCAGTTATTATGTGTGAACACTACTTAATAAGTACTGACCGCTTACTCACCTTCCATTATTAAATGTGAATTGAAAGTTTGATTCTCTATGTTACCTTTTCAATTCTAACACGAAGATTTTTCCATACACTAAAGTATAGAAATACGCCTTTCAAGAGTATATTCTAACAGACATTTTAAGAAAGGATATAACTTCATGCATTTTGCATCAAGTATACTCTTTCCCTTTTTTTTTCCTTTTTTTTTTTTGACGCACTCGCAAACGGATATTTCCCGTGGAAATTTTAGAAATGTATAAAAGTTTTAAAAGATTACTCTGCCGACAGCTGCTTGTGTCATCAACTAACTTTCTTCGAATTGTGCATTTTTTTACACTCCATTCTTTACGCCTAGAAGATTTATTTTTAAGCAAATTTTTAGAAGAAATGTCTACTGCATAAAATGTGATCTGAAAAGAGTTTTTGAAATATTGGATGGCTTTCTTCTCAACTGTGAAAAAAAATTCCTGTTATTCACTTTTACTTCGAGAAGCTTTAAAATTTAATCTGTTAAAAAATAAATGTATTAAAACTGGCTAATCCGTCTAAGGCTCTGAATTCTATTCATGTAGAGGCGACATTTAAATTTATTTTTTATCTACGATAAAGTATGCTTTCAACACTAAAATTAAACTGCATATATTACATACTTCGCTAGAAGATAGTAGCCAAAATCTTTGTGGAAATTAAGTGATGATACATATAACAGATATACATATTTGTTGAGTATGTTCCTTACATAGCTATGATCTTTTAACAAAATAAATCTAAATAAAAATCTGGAGTGGCTCCACTCGATTTTCCGAACACTTACGATTAAGATAATTAACAAGAATTTAAATCAATTTTAGTCGATGAATAATTCAGCAAAAATTCTTAGTTTTTTTTTGTTTTTTTTTTTTTTTTCAATTTGAGCTCAATCGAATGTACCGTTTAAACGCTTGCACACTTTCAAGAATTTCCCCCATAGGCCATAATGTAAATGAAATCTTTGTCGTAGCCCTGTAGAAAAACTATAAGTCCTATACACACCAAAATTACTATCGGTCTTGCGACGGTGGTTTATAACATAAATACCCAATTTGAACTATAGAATGCCCCGTTTAGGAGCTATCGTCTTCAATCACATACACACAAACACACATACATACACACATATACATACATACATCTCGTAAAAATAGCATAAATGAATTCAGAAGACCTCAAAATGTATAAATACAACAAAATCTCGAATTTTTTCATGATTACAATACTTTCCTTATATGGTACAAGTTCAGAAAGTACAAAGATATCTTTAAAAATTCAATATCATAGGATAGGTGCACCAGTAATTGGCACTTTGCCAGATAAATTATTATAATAAGCTTTTATTTCAGAACTGTTAGAAATGATCTGGTACCAAGTCAGACATTTTTCTTCAATTTTTTCCAAGTTTTATTGACCCCCAGAAGGCACTAGTACCAGAAATAAAGATTTTATTCTCAGTACTTTAGAAAAAGAACTTATTCTCAGTTGTTGGTTTTATACTGAAATAATGTCATTTTTAACCTATTTCTCTTTTCAGCATATTTCGTTTTAGAAATGAATTAAAGCTGAATTCTATCTAATTATAGTACAAAAAAAAGCTCGTAGGGTATTTTTTATGAATAAAATTATTTATTTATTTAAGATGGGGAATCAATAACTGGGTAAAAAGAAAAACAGATTTCACTAATAATTGAAACTCATATGTTAGTTATTGGTGTATGATTCAAGTTGATGATAACTGAATAAAAGTTCTAGGAAATGCAGTAAAAAGCTATTCAGAAAGTTATGTGCATACAATTTTTGTATATAGAGGATGTAGCCAAAAACGTAGTAGCATGCTTCAATTTTTTATCGCTTAGAGTGAAGTAGGTAATGTAAATTGAAAAATGTTCAAAATTAGGTAGGAAAAAAGACTAGGGTAGTTGCATGAGCAATTTATGCATGAGCATTTATTTATATCTATTTTTTAATTTCTAGGGAATCAAGCTATCAAACTTTGAGATTTTAAACTCAAGGCTAGAAAAAATCTGACTCTAGTGACCGACTTTATGCTGAATTAAAGCTAAGTTTACTTTAAACCTGCTTCTGTTCGAAGCACAATTCTTCTTAGAAACTAAGTTAAATTGAATTGTATCAGATATTACAAAAATACAATTTTTTCAATTTCGTAAGAATTATTATCAGAAAAATATAAAAAAAATTAATGTAATTATAAATACACAGAGTAAGAATATTTTATGTGCAGAAACAATTAAGCCAGTACTACGTACTATTATCTGATATTATTCAATTTTCAATACAATTTCTAAAAAGAAGTATGCTTCAAAAAGAAACAAATCGAAAATGAACTTATCTTAATTTCAGTTTTAAGCCAGCTACTGTGAATCAGAACTTTTTAGCACTAAGTTTAAAATGTCAATTTTTGATACCTACAACCTCTTGAGATAAAGAAAAACACCATTGCAAAAAGTTCTGAAATAAAAGCTTATTGTTAAAAATTATCTGGTAGTGTCAGTTACTGGTGTACCAACCCTAGTATTTTCTCCTACATTATTTTGAATATTCTTTTAATTTACAATACCCACTTAATTCTAAAAGATAAAGAATTAAATGGTAATACCACATTTTTGGGAAACCTGTATATTTAAAAACTACTACAGATAACTTTTTCAATAGCTATTCATTGTATTGCCTAGAAAATTTATTCGATTATCATGAACCTGACTAAGACACCAATAACTAACATGAATGTCCATTATTGGTAAAATCCATTTTTTTACCCAGTAATTGACACCCCATCTTAAGTAAATAAATAAATTTATTTATTCAAAAAACTCTGTTCAAAACTTCTGTTAAAATCTCAAAATAAGTTCTTTATGTACAATTATTTTAAACAATTCAGTTTCAATTCATATCTAAAACGAAATATTCTTCTAATAGACACACGTTCAAAATGAGCTCATCATTTTAATTGCAGCTTCAGTCCAAATACTGAGAATCAGGCTTTTTTAGCACTAAGTTTAAAATCTCAATTTAGCGTAGCAAGAGGTTAAAAAATGCATAAAATTGAAGACAAATGCCTTAATTGCTAATAGGTAGCATCATTTGATAACAGTTGTGAATAAAAAGCTTACTATAATAAATTATCTATTAACGTGTCAATTTCTGGTGCACCTACCCTAATATTAATATTATTAATTTGTAATTTACAATAATATTTTTATTTGGTTTTGTAAAATAATGTAATGGGAGTCAAATATCATATTTTAATACAATATTTTTGCTGTTTCTCTTAAAGGATTTCATTAAAAAATATGTGCGTGTTTTTCCACTCATTTCTTATGTGCCAATCACTGGAGCATTAAATGTCAATCACTGGAACCAAATATTTTTCTTGGTTTCAGTTGCTGTTTTCACTCCCATGACAATACATAAATTATAGAGACAATGGAACTTTCCAATTATGAAATAAATTATACCCTGCACAAATTCTCGAAATTCATTAAGTTTTGAAAGCAAGAAATTTGTTTCATAATAGTATTATTAATTAGCAATCACTATTTAATTTTGAATTGCTCTTGAAGTGTCAATTGCTAGTCAACTTACACGATACTAAAAAAATTTCAGCAAGCTAAATTATGATACTAAACTAAATTTAAATAGCTTATCGTACATAAGTTTATTATTTAAACTCATTTTTTCTTAAGTGGAATTAGAATTTCCATGTGAGAAATTCTATTTAAAAAATGCAGGTCTTTTCAGCTTTGTTTATACATTTTAATGTAATTTAACTCCCTAAAAAACAACTCCATTAGATATTGAACAACTTAAGTGTCTCAAAATTATTAAAAATGAAAAAAAATCTTGTTATTTATTTAAAACTATGATTTGTGCAATTTTTATTAATACTTTTTCATTGCATACTTCCTTCTACTATTTATGTCAATTAACTTCATTCTATTTTCATGAAAGTTAAAAAATGATTGATATCAGGAATAAAATATATGGCAGTTCACTTGATCCATAATAAGAGCATTTAAACGTATTCAACGAATTTTGATAAATACCTTCTATTGAATCATCTTTATTCAATTGAAAAGTGCCTTTTCAATAACTTTTTGAGAGATGAAATTGAAAATAAATTTGATCAGTTCAGAACTCTCCCTTTTTTTTCTAATTTTCAACAAAATGAATTATTCCGAATCTTGACTTATACCTCCTTTTGAAATAGCGATTCCCATCATCCCCTTGTGACATTTCCGTAGAAATAACCCTTCCAACATTTGAACTCAATTTAAATTCAAATAAAAATTGTTAACATCGACATTATTTCCTGAGTGAGAAGTATTTTCAGAAGAGTTTTAAATTTTCTGAAAGCAACTTCTGAATATTTTTACATATGTAAAGCAGAGGAATAACTCAATTTCGCGCACATTTTTTTTTGTTTTTTTTTTTTTTTTGTACTTCTCCCGGAATAATGCTATAAGCGACTTAAAATTAAATGCACTCGGAAAGTCGCTTTTAAGGAACTTTAGAGCTTCATGACACTTAGCTGCTCAATCCAGGGTTCAAATAGATTTTCAGTATTGCAAGACGTCAAGTAGTTTTTAAAAAATGGCTGCGTTTGAACATTGTGCGTTTCATATTATGTACCGTTTTATGAAATTTTATAAGAAAAGGCTTTGGAATGTAAATTACCATTTTTATGAGAAATGCTTTACATATATTTTCTATGAATTTGTCTTAGATTAAATATACTACAAAATCCAATTTTTTATAAAATAAGTCATATGCTATAGCCTGTCAATGAAGTTATTGATTTAACATTGATTTTTGTCAATTTGCAAGTTAAATATCACAGCCAAATTTCATTATGAAAAACATTCCTAAATTTCAGTAAAGTAATACTCAACATAATATATTTTATTAATAAGATATTTTTGTGGCAATAAAAAGAGTACCGCATTAATATTTGCAAAAACAAAGATTTATGAATATTCCGAAGCAATAAAAACATTTTAAAGCATGTTAATGGTACGGAGGTGCAGTTAATGTTGATTTTTAATCTTTTTACTTAAAATCATCTTGTGTTTTTTTCTGAAAATGGTCATAAGTTTGGTAAGAGCTACTATGACTCAGAATCACTTATTATTTGAACTACGGTAATGGGACGTGCACCAAAAGCTTCATGTTTCATCATACTTTATGTATGTTATAAAATTATAGTTACATGGACTAGCTAGACATACATTTTTTTTTAAGTTAACGTCATTTATCTTACGAGCGAGAGTTCACAAGATTAAAAGAAAAAGATAAAGTGTATTAATATTTTTTGATTTATATTGGCTCTTTTAAAGTCCACTTTTCTGTCTTATTTTATTTTGTTTGCATACATTATTGCTTAAAAGACAAGGGGCGTTGTGTGCTTGTCGTGTTTTTGTTGGTACGGGGCAAGTACATATGCAAAATGTGAATTTAATACTTAAGGACTCTTTATCAAAACCATTTTTAACACCATCTGGAGTTGAATTTAACCAAGAGTATTCCCGCCATTTTAAAAAAGTTATTATCTTAAAAACTGTGAGAGATAATTCAATTTTGTAAAAAAAGCTAGAAAGCTTAAAAAAATTAATATATGCTCTGACCCCACCATACTCCTACTGAAGTTATTATACCAATAGAGGCAGAAAATTCGCTTACTCCACTAGATGGGGCAAGTGCATACTCAGTAGAGAAAAATTTGATTTTTTTTTTTCAATGTGAAAAATTTATGGTTTTTTAAGCAAATATCGGGGTCATTAAGAACATCTTTGAAATTGTATGATAAATATATTATATTTGTACCATTAACAATGATATGCTTAGATGTGGTCAAATCTGCAGAATGGGTTTTACGTAATACACTTAACCCACCTCACCTTACTAAAATATAAAATTCAAATACACACAAAATATATTGCTCGAATGATTTAATCAATTACATTTATTTCAAACACGAATAAAGATAAAATTACTTCTGTATACATTTAAGAAATATATAAAGTATATAATGTTAATAAAGACGAAATATGTGCACATTAAAAAATGAAAAGCAAAAGGAAAGAAAATAAAAGACTAGGTAGTAGAAGAAAGCTAATTAATAAAACTTATTTAATGTTCTTGTGACTTTTATACGTTTAAAATTGTTTCTTCATGTTTTTTAACGATTTTAATTTGTATTTAAATCCTCTTATTTCAGTTCTTGCTAAATTCCTTATCTTGAGTTTTTCTGTTACTTCAGCTAAAAGGTGAAGTTTTCCTTAATTATACCAACAATGTTCATTAATAAATACTATTGCATTATTAAAGCTATTTAAACTAATCATTTGTAGATTGAAAAGTACTTACAACATCACATAAAATGGTAACTTCTTAATCAACAATTTAATAGATTTTATAAAATGGCTATTACTAGCATTAATATGCATATTTGCTATAAAATTTAAAAAAATAAGCATTGGAATTTTCCTGTTTTTAAGTATTGTCATTTAAAGCACGTATTATATTCTGTGGCCAGCAGTGGCCCATTCGCTAAGCTCCGATCACATAAGAACAAAGTGAAGTGGCACTGACCTTGGTCAGCACTTGGCAGGGTGGCAACCTCCCTCGGCTAGGCTGACGTGTAACTGTGTGCACTAATGAGAACTGGTGCATTTAAAAATCTCTCTCTGGCTCCAATGTCCTCCGTGTTCAAACTATACCTTCGGGAGGCCCGATCTAGGTTCTAGGTCTCTCATCCGCAAATGGTTCATAGGAAGCCACGAGTTGAATCGTTCTTCCTGCCACTGATACTCAACAAACTTTGAGTTGCTCCTTTTGCAAGTTGCTATCGTACATGGGCTATCTGGCCCTGTTCAGCGGTTGCCAAAGGGCTTTAATTGCAACATCATGTTCTTTTCAAAAATAAATATTTAAATCATCGTGCCCTATAAATTTTGTTTGAACTGGATAAATATTGAATTAGTCAAATGAGAGAATAAAATTCCAATACATTAAAGAATAGCTACTCATAAAAATTTCATTAGTTTACCAACTTAAAACTATTCTAGTATTCTCAATTTTTAAGAGCAGCTTTTAATTTTCTACTTTCGTTGTTTTAAACATTTATAGATTTAAAGTATTTTTACATTATTTATGTAAGCAAGTTTATCAGTAAACTTGCTCTATGAAGGAAACACATCCTCCGGCATTGAAAGCACTAGATAAGTTCAGTCATTAAAAATCAGATTATACATTTATATTTTCTCTTAAACAGTTTGCTTAGTTTTAATTCTCACACATTTAAAAAATCACCAGTGCGATTCTATCACTTTAAAAGTAAAAGAAATGTAGTTTCGAAGGTTGTTAAAAAACACTGAAGTATTAATAGCTCACACAGAAATAGTAATTAAACTAATTTTAATTATATCCTAAATATTGTTTGATTAAAATATAGAGCCATATTTAATTACTGTTTGATATTCAGGTTAAAATAGCTTAATAGCTCGAAAGACGGTTTGTTCTTTGGCACCTTCAAAAAATTGAATGTGAAAATTTTCATCTAGCTGAAATAGCGTAGTTTACAGTTGCAAAAACTGCATTTAAAATAGTTATTTATAGATTAAAAAACTCATAATAATACGTAAAAAAATTTAAAACCTTAAAATGACAGTTTGTCACTCAAATTCTAAAAGCAAATTCTGTAAACATGTATTTTTCTAACATTTTAGCATATATTTGCAGATTGTCGTTCTTGTGTAGGCTTATACTGGATATCCCAACAAGGCATCATGAACTCTGCAAAACCAGTTAATTCTGTAAAACCAGTGACTAAATGTCGTAAAGTGTCCCACTTTACGACATATAGTTTTCGAGAAAATTGAAAAAAAAAAGTATTTTTTGACGTTAAATTCAACCTTCTTCTTTCTGCAAGCAACCGATAGGTAACATTTTACATCACACATGTTACTTATTTCTTTTGCAGAATTTCTGCACAGTAAGAAAAACTGTAATTTTACCACACATATTGCTGTAAATAACACAGCACTGTGCTGTACTTAAATCCACCTACACAATGACGGAATGGCACTGATAGGCCAATCACGAAGAACCTTGTATAGCAACTGGCATGGTCTACAACGCAACGTGTTGGCGTTAATTTTACTCACACGTTGTGCTGTAAAGTAATACAACACTGTATTTTGTAAATCCACTCACAAACTGACGTGTTGACATTGATAAGCGAATCGCGATGAACATTGTATAGCAAACTGGCACAATCTACATCACAACGCGTTGGATTTACGTTCACCCACATGTTGTGCTGTAAATTAAGGAAACATTTTTTTGCAGTGTGTGCTTATGTATTTATGGTACTTTTTCGTGAAAACATCTTTCCTCGTGACTTTGATAAGTAGTTTCACAAAACGTTTTCTGAAAAGCATTATCCAATAATATCCAAAATCTAATCCCTTAGTGATGCGTGGGATATGTAAATAGGAAACGTGTTCAAATTAAGGTTGTAATATATACGATAAAAAAATTCCTCCCGTTAGTTTTAAAAATGTGACACATTTTTTAATTTGTATACAATGTACATATACAATACTTACCAATTAGTAAAATGTCCAAGATACATTATGATTGTGTACAAAAAGATTATGCACAAAATTCCAGCCTGTCATCGCAAAACACCAGATCTATCTTTAAACTAAGGTGATCAGGGAATACATATTAATTTTAATGTAAAAAAAATTGTTTTTTTTTTTTCGTAATTTTCTTTATGATACTTGAAACGTCATGATTAAACGTGATTCTTCTCATTCAAGAGCCATTGAATACTGGTATAAGTCAGCATACATTTATCTTCACATTTCCCACAATTTTTTAAATGTATTTCTAAAATTTTGTATATCACCTCATTAATGCATGGGGTATATTATATTAACTTAGTATTTTTTTTTTCTACCGTTCTGATTCTTCACCTAATAATACGCAGTTCGTAGTTGGAACTCCCTCATAAATCTATAAACGCATAACTAGCGATATTTATACTTAACACAATAATCAAATTTTTTTTTTCTGTTTTTAAACGAATATATTTTCTAATGTCAAAGAAAACGAGAAAAGGATACATGCAAGTCTCTAGAGAAAACAATACATGCAGATGAAGTGCATTTGAACTGCCTCCTGTGTCCAATTAACAATCTGACTTCACTGATCCTCGAACATTCCAGTAATCAGTGATATCTATCCATTTATCACTATAGATAGTTTCGTAATAGGCTTTCATTGCAGCAAATCCCGTAAAACGCATTTTAGGAGAAAATAATTTGAGTACTGAGTAATTAGCACTTATCATCGAAACGAGGTGTTTGACTAAAACAGTCGTTTTACAATCTCGAAATCTGAAATGTTCCGCTAAATCGTTAGAAGTTATTCCTTTTTTTCTTTTCAAAAACAATTGGTCTGAGTGTGTTTTTCACTGCCCCTAAAATTAATCAATATTTAAAAAAATTCTAATAAGTTTTTGGTATTAAATTAACTCGTATATTTCAATATCAATAAGGAATGCCGATAAAGTTAAAGTAATGCACCAAGATGGATTTACGAAATACAGAGTTTATAAAAATTATACTCTGAAAATTTTAAACAATTGCACTCGTAAAGAACGCGTAAATTATTATAATATGTTATGTTTGATAAAAAGGCTTTATCATTCCAACATCTATTTTGTTATTATTTTAATACTATTAGCAAAAGTCGGCGTTGTTTGGTTGCATTAAGTGATCAGGATATAAAAATATCTGTTGGTGACAATCGCTGATGCACTGATGTGATTTGTTTTCCGTGAGTACACGTATTTGTATTACCTCTACATTTTCCTTATTCATAGCAGTTTAAATTTATTTTGCATAAGAGTCTATTTAATCAAGCATTTTCAGTTAACTTAAAAAAAATTATTTGTAAATAAATAATCATTGTTTTGTTATAAATTAGAAATATAAAATTGTAAACAAAATTATTACTGAGAAAATAAATGCAATCATTATTCGAAATTATAAGTATGTTGTTGCGTTAGTACTGAGCTAATATTACTTTATTTACACTGAATCAGCAGACTACTACACCTGACTGAAAATAAGTGGGAAATTGTTCATTTTCCCTGCGATAAAATATATTCCAGCTATCTTCATTCATTTTTTTTCCCAAATCTGTCCAGGATTTGCAGCTTAAAATAGTAAGAAACATACAAAACTGACAAACTTTCGCATGTATAAAACTAGTAGGACAGTGTTATCTTTTGTTTGAAGTATTACATTACTCTACTACATTTGCATGAATACCAATATATATTTACATCAAATATCAATATCGCATATTTTTGTAAGCAAATATTTATAACAAAAGAACAATATTTATGGCCCGTAATATTTCCAAAATTCATTTTATCTAGCAGAAATTCTAATAGCTACATACAAAATATCCTATTTACAAACAAACATTTCCCTGGAAAGACATTTCATTAAGGGGAAATATGCATTGCAATGTGATATTCAAAAACATTTTCTTTTCTCTCTCCAGCATTGGGATTATGTTTATCGGTTACAGTATTTCACTGTCTACAAACCTCCCAGCCAGTTATAAAATGCAGGCGCGAAAAGGAATATAGTAGTGCTTGACAATTTCTCTTATATTCATACACGGAGTCGTACACTGATGTTACGAAAAAATAGTGAAAGTAATTTAGCAGCGGCATATACGTAAAATTGATAACACTCTCTGGTCTAATGCACAAAGCATTTTCAACATCTTTTTAAGGGCATTTTATCCTTCATCTACTTCGCATACCATAACCCTAAACGACAAAATGAACGCACTACGGCGCCAGATGTTATAGTACTCACTGATTTTTTTCTCATCGTTTCATCTCTTTTCTGAGTACTTATGTTAGGTATGTTTCCACCATTTATCTGAAAGGAAATGTTTGGAAGCAAGTATTATTGTAACGACATATGTTTACAACTGGTATTGAAAATAAAATATTCCGTTATATCATAATAAATACATTCGCTGAAAGTTCGCCTCTCTTTTAACAACAAAAATAAAGTAACGATAGTAGAAGCAAGAGAAACTGGGTTAATTATTTTGTTTCAGAAAGCATGATTATGCAATAAAATGTTAAACAAATACTATACTTTAAGTATAGGGAAAATGTTAAAGGTGCTTTTATTTTGTTTAATGTGAGTATTGAAAATTAATTGAAAAACTTTTTTTTTCACATAAATAATCGATAAACATTAATCATTTAGATTTTGTAATTTATAAACGTTACAGCTGAATGAATATCATATTTTAAATAATTCTGAAAACTAAAATAATTGCAATTGAAATTGAAAATGACTGAATTGAATGACTGCAATTGAACTTTTTAAATTTCAAAAGTAAGTGCTATTTTAACTATGTTAGCGAAGTGTTATTCGGGCAAAATGTTTATTGCTGACATTTTAAAAATATCTTTTGTTAATAAATAACTTCATCAAAATAAAGAAAAGTTATTCTTATAACACATTTATTTATTTTTAATTTAAATATAAATGTAGATTAGCAGAAATATTTTTGTACTCCATCCTGCCTGAACCACAATACCCACAGGAAGTGTAGCGGAATACCGTTCAACATGCCTTTCAGAAACGTGAAGTACGTTTGTCCGTCATGGTGTCCTGGCAGAAGATAAGGTGGCAGTAGATGGTTACCGACTATAACATTCTCAGACACTAATAGAAAAAACCGTCATATGATTAAGTCACACGAAGATATCAACTCATACTTGCTGATTGTGGGTGTTAAATGAACCTCAACTTGTGGAAATATCTTCATCAGTGAAAAGCACAGTGAAGCCCCAAATTCTTGATTTACCACCCACTGCTGCAGAAACAGCGGATGGATTCCAAACATAGAGGATAATCACTTTAGTCTGCTGTGCACTTAACACGGCTGATCAGTCAATGTATACAGAATGGTACATTCCATAATTAACGTTCCGTCCGTTCATGCACGGCCGACATTCGACTACGAAGCGAAAATGGATACTGTCTCACTCAACTGTCAGTTGAAGTGAAGAAATGCTTCACGGTCTGCCAATAGATTGTTGGGGAACCTCTCTCTGTATAATACTCCAAGCCTCTGAGCCACCTCCATTTACAGCTCCGTAGATAAAATTCATTTTACCTATTAGTGAAAGGCAACATCTTGCGATACAGTACTACCGCGATAGACAGTTGCACTCTCGGTTCACATACTTTCATGTATTGATTGTGATGAAATTTGGGAGGATTTCTTCCAGAAATCACATTTTCGTTTCGAGCCGTGTTTGACAGGAAATTTAGTACCCTGACTGCGACTGAGAAGGTGTCCCAAAGTCACTGAAGAACCTCAGATCTTACAACCAAATATGCATACGAGTGCTTTATTGAGGTAGGACGAAATTCATGTGCTGTAAATGATGTTCTTCTATTGATAACTGACTACAGAAATGGAGTCTCAAGGTTTGCATGCAGTGTTTACAAACAAGCTAGTGTTTTTGCGTTTTATTTCCGACCCATGCATTATTTGATGACAGTTGAATGTTTAGTCTTAATTATTTGCCTTTCTTTTGTGAAACATTCAGTATAGCGCACTCAGATTAGGGTGATTCTGGTTTTACTAAATTAATTTTATTATCTTTTTTATGTAATTTTATTATTTTTATGTATTTTTAATTATTAAGGATCAAATAGGAACGACATTTTTTAAACAAGATCTTTTTAAGTGTATTTGTACTGCAACTGAAATTGCTAAACCGCACAATTTTTTCCTGATAATATTACTCACTCTCTAAAAATACGAAGCATATAAACAGATATGTTATACTTTTCTGTGCATGTTAATTTTTTAATAACAACGTATATTATTTTCATTTTACATTAATTAAGAGTTCCTAAAACTAAATACTTAAAATATGTTTTTAATTTTTACAAATACCATGGTGTAAAGTATATGGTTTAAGTATAATGGTTTACAAGTATTCTCAAAAATTCACATGGAAACAACTACATAACGTATGTAATTTACTTGTATTTGAAATTATCTTCATTTACTCAGTTCCAGAGCAAGAGATTCCCAATTAGAGGAATAATTGCCATGCTATTCTTTACGAAAAGAGTTTCTATTATTCGCTGTAAAAATCACTAGCATGGTAAAAATTGATGTCGAAATCCATCCTTACAACAGTCAGGCAACACTGCCCTTTAATTAAATGAAAAGAGCTGGAGAGTCCTTCCATTTTCTGCTTCCTTAAAAAGAATTGTTTATACAGATATACTGCAGTTTTCAGTAGACTAGTAACAACATCTTGTTTCGTTCTTTTTTGTTTTCAAGTGCTTCAACTCAAGCAACTTCATCATTATAGATTTCCGAAGAGGTAAAAGAAAAAAAAAAGTAGCATTGTTGTTTATTTTCCATTCCTTTTCTCTAGATATTTTTTAATTATTTACCTCCCAATTTCTGTTTATAAAATTTCGTTTTAAAATCTAGAGTAAGTATATGACAACTATTTATGCAAGTGTAATGATACACAGTGTGCCCTCTAAAGTCCGTTGTCATCCCGATAATTTCTAAACGGCAAGAGCTATAGCAAAAGTAGGCTCTAGGTATAGTAAAGTTGGCATGCGCTATCAAAAGAAACTCTTTACAGCGCCACTGGTGGTTAAATTGAAAGTCAGCATTCTTATCTTAAAACGATCCTAGATGCGGGAAAAAAGTCAATTACAAAATTGTTCAGCCACCCAGGTGTTGAAGTGGTTTAAGAACCATTCTACCACGTCTTGGGTCCCGGGTTCGAATCCCGGCTTGGGCCCCGCGTGGGATGTTAGCTTGTCCGTCCCTTCATAGGGGGTAATGCTGACCGCTCATAGGATGCTCCCATAGTAAAATGGCCAGTAGTTCAGGCCTTAGCAGTGGCAAAAAGGCTAGTGGCAAAAAATGCCCGCCCATTGGGGAAAAATGCTCAGCATTCATCAATTTAGTAAGAAAAAAATCTTACTATGCACATGATGCTCATTTATTCGCACAATAATGCTATGGATGGGAGATATAAAACACATTTTTTTGCATTTGTTTGATCGAATTTTTCGAAACTGCACTAACCTGACATTAAGCTGATTTATCTTTCATTCTAAAAGTGTTTTCCTTCAGCAACAATACACATCCGAACGCTGGTCTGCAATTTTTACTGGAAGTTGCATAATAATAGGGATGGTGACGCGCAGGCAAATGTATCAGTAATACGTTTTTAGGTTTTGGATTTTACACCGCCAATTTTTAACATTAATGCGCCGTAGATGTCTTTTCTTAATAAATCGGTGATATACTGAAAACCTTTGTAATTGACATTTTACCACTATCTCGTACCATTTTTGATATAAGAATGATGACGTCAAATTTAGGTGGCGCTGTAAGCAATTTTTTGCGTAGAGCATGGCGACTTTACTAAGCCTCGACCCCACATTTATGACTACTTTTATGACCACTTTTATGACTGACCACTTTTATGACTACTTTTATGACCGTTTAGAAATTATTGGAATGCCAACGGACTTAAGTGGACGCACTGTATGTAGTCATGTTTTAAAGGAACCTTATAAAATGTCTACAAGAGTACTAATGCCTGAAATTCTGCCACATAATAATAATGCGAAGTTTACGTTAGATTATTTTAACCTTTTCGCTCCGGCTCGCACATGAGGATTTTTGTCCCAGCAAGCGGCGGAATCTATAAGATTTCATTCCCCTACTTCCCAGCTGTAGAGCACGCCTTGCCTTTTGTTTGGTAGGTGGGGGCAAATATTACGGACCACAAAAGTCCGCAAACAAAATACAAATCTGTATGCTCAATGCCGATCAATTGACTACCACTTTCTCCCCAGTCAATAATCTACTAACACGCTTGACTCTGCCACAGCATAAGAAAAGGAATTTCTAGAAGCGGGAATCGCTTATCCATCTTCCATGAAGGGTGAATGGATTTCCTGTCAAAAGAGGGGAAAGAAGTCCTTGGTAAGGCATTTGTACCAGCGCCGTTCTTCAGTCAGATTTATTTTTTGGTACAACTGTTGTACCGCCGGAGTGAGAAGGTTAAATAGTTATGTTTTCAGTTTCACAAGATCCATATGTTTCTGCCATAATATTATCTGTCATAAAATATGTCTGTCATGCATTTTTTCTGACAGTTTATACTCCAATATTCGTATGCTATGGTACTTGTTTCCAGGTATATATACTGTTGTTGTTTCAAATACCCTCTGAATAATCGCGCAGTGGCTCGATGTTCTCCAGATAGGCTGTAGGCGAAATTGAGAGACTTTCATTTTATGGATCCGTAATAAAGACCAAATTATTCGGTGCGCTGTCTTCTTTTTTTTTCTTTTTTTTATGAATCCAATATGTGAGACGGGAATCTGGATTAGCACTATCAGAAATGTAACGTCGTATTAACATGGAGGACCTTGAAGTAACGGAAGATTTTACGTGCTCTAGCTCCTTTTAGCGTGAACGGTCCCATAGCAGTCCAGCCGAGAGAGGATTATAAAGAAACAACAGGTGGCTTGTTTGAAGAACATATAGTGGTCGTAATGCATTTGAGTAAACGTACGTTGGAATACATAAAAGGATTAAGCAAACATTATTTAGAACATAAATATTTCGTTGATCTAGATTCCAAATATCATTAGCAATTGCGTCTGAAAATTATCTAGCCCGCTTATTATTATCAGAAGTAAGTGAGAAATCGCAGATAAGGAAACCAAAGGCACATAAACGAGTGATGGCACCACTGCGTTGAGTATTACATTCTTCACTGCTTTAAATACATAAAATGCTCCTCCGAAACAATATCTAAATATAATTATATAGCGTTAATAAATCCAAAAATAACCCAAGATTTGTCTGATTGATCCAAAAATAACCCCTGATACGCGTATTGCCACACGGCATGCTGGAGCTACTTCCAAGGTCAAATGCTTCAAAATACTATGCTACAAAAAGGCCAGCTTTTAACACCCTGTCGAGAAAGAGAAAGCCGCTCATAAACGACTGCGGAATTAATTCCTTACAGAAGGGTAACCAGGGTTTAGGAATGGTTAGGACATTCTTTTTGAGATGGCCATATAAAATCAAACTCGCAGTTCTAGGTTTCTGGAAATGCCTATAGTCATTTTCCACGGTAAATCTATTATAGTGTGAACAAAAAAATTACAACTGAATCATTTTTGTCTAGTACTTAGGTTTCAATATGGCATATTATACTTTTATACTATTGAGTATTTTTATGTATATATGGAAAGATATTAGGTTCATATTTAGAGAAGTAGAATGGCTCGAGTGATATTATGAAACATGTCTGAAAGCACATTTATTGACATTTTCGAAGACCGGAACATTCACTTACCTTATTGCCAATGACGTTTGACAAAATTCAAGCTTTTTTCCGCTGTCACTCTTTTCAATCTAAAGCTGTCCTTAAAGGACAATCGGTTATATATTACTTCTGCTCACCCATAAAACAAAACGTCATTTAATGTTGTCATCTCTACTCCAAAGCAGAAAACAAATCAACAATAATAGTGGTGAATAACAGCGCTTTGTTGACGTGTAAAACAAACCCGCATTTAACAAGGCCTCCTGATTGATTGAAAAATAGACTAACTCTTGAAGCGTTTGCATATGAAGGACTTTAATTCATTAAAAGTTTTTCAAAAAATTACCTATAATGATCTGAAATTTCATAGAGTATACAGCGCTGTTTAATAGTAAAACTTCAGCCACATTTCAATATAAATGTAATATTGCTTATTTGAATAATAGTGAAATATATAGAAATAAAATAAAATAAAAATATTTAAAAAATATATTTAATATAGAGTGACAAACGGATGTTCGAAAAAAAACCAAATAATCACAACTCTACATTATTCACGCTGTCCGCTACATAAATTACTAAAAAGACAGTAAAAATCACTGAAAATGTAAATTATTTATATATATATATATATATATATATATATATATATATATTAGTTTAATCAATCCAAGAGAAGAATAAAAAATATATGTATTAAATAAAAGTTTTTTTGCAGAATATTAAAACCTTTTTATGGAGATTCCATTGTTGCATTTAACATTTAATTATGTTGTTTCATTTCAAATAAATAAATATTCCATAAGAAAAGAATATAAGTAAAATCTAACATAACAATGTGATTTTGTGTAATGAATTTCTACCTAAAAAGTATAGAGAACGAAATTGGATTTCCAAATTAACTAATATTTTTTTAATAATAACATATATATATATATATATAAAGTAAAATATAAATTATTCAATCAATTTTTAATATTTACCTCAATATGCGCAAAATAGTATTATTTAAATTTTTGAACAATAGGTTAAATTAATGACCGTTAAAATAACTGCTCTTAAAATTTAAATTTCCATTACTATATAGATTTATATTTGTAAATTTAATATTCATGTAAATTTCAAATTAAACTAAAAACTCCTGATTGACTCTGAAAAGACGTCCTGCAAAATATATAAATGAATAAGGAATTTCAATTGAAGCTGAATGGCGAATAACTTTTAGAAATAATCAATACAAGCTCTCGCTGCTTGTTTTCAAAGCGTTCTCTCAAATCCTCCATTCATTCTTACTATGCAGTTACTTCTTTTCCTTTGTTTAGACTTTGAAATAATAAGAAAAAGTTTTGAATGTATTTGGTAAGGCTAGTATAATCAAATAAATATGTATGGACTAGGGGGGACGTAACAACGGAAATTTATATAATCGAAACATAACAGCTAGCCAGTGAAAACGAAAAGATTCCACTGAAAAAAAATATGTACCGGTCCGTTATAACTTTATCCGCCACAAAAGTGTTACAGTTCTAAAAAATCCTAAAAAAGGAGGGGGCTCTTTTCTATAAAATAATTACACTAGCTATCCTAATGTAGCAATATGTTTCCGACGAGTAGAACAGGACTTCTAAAATAATTTGTCAGTATTGCCCCAGCAAAATGTTATTGTTTGGGAATCATATCTTTACCGCATCAAAGGGTTTCAAAATTGGAAAAAGTGTAAAAAAGCCAATTTTTTGTTTTTAATAAATTTTGCAATTAAACCAAGACTTTTCATAACTGTTACTGTTAGACAGAAAATGGCACTTTCATTATTATGTCAGAATTCATAATAAAGTGTCAGTATTTTTTCTAAAAAAAAGCATGATCTGAAGAATAAAATAGTCATAAAATCAACAAATAAGCACAGCAATATATTTTATTCAGCTTTGTAACATAACTAGCAGTGATCAAAATATGATGGCGAAATTCCAAGTTAATATCTGAAACACGTTATGAGATATGACATTTGTCGCATAGAAAATTTACGAAATCAACTTTTTTTTTCAACTAACGCGTTTAAAGATTATAATACTGTACCATGTGCTATCCTTCTGGTTCAATATACTTGTTTAACGTAGATTCTAGTCATCGTAGAAACAAAAGTGAAATGATTTTGGAATCCTAATGGTGTGACCCATTGAGATATGACATTTATCGTATAGAAAATTTACTAAAACAACATTTTTTTTCAGAAAAAGCGTTTCAAAACTATAATCTCTACTTATTATAAAAGAAGGTGTCTGTGTGTCTGTGTGTGTGTGTGACTGTTGGCAGCGTTACGGACAAACGGCTACACCTAGAAACACCAAATTTGGTACTCGGGTCTATGTAAATATGTAGTTGTGCACCTCGAAGCGATTTTTTCAAAATTCGACCTAGATTTTTTTTTATTTTATGTTTTATGCGATTTTTGGCATTTTTTCTCACCTAATTCGTAATGACGGCGGAAATTACGCTCACAGCAAAACGGCATTTGTATCATCGGATAGAGGAGAAAATTTTCTTTTAAAAACAGTTTGTTCTGATTACGTAACATGATTTACCGATTTTTAGGAATTTTTTTACTAAGCATTTGCTTCGGAGAATTGTTTCGTAAAATAATTTTAAAACTGTCGCATCTTGAATTCTATCCGTCATAACTTTTAGATATTTTGAAAAATCGTGAAACATTCTTTTCTCCCTCTTTTAAAATAAAAACGAAAAAAGTATGTAAATTAGATGATTTTTTAGGAATTTTAATGCAGCCTAATTGTTAGAATTTAATAGCATCAACGCGGTCTTACGCCATTCATAACATTGCGATCACGGCACGAGATTTTATCTTCGGTTGTTGCCACAGAAAGGATTAGAAAAAAGGGTTTTCTCAACCAATCGAGTTTTTAAATGGGATATCGGAATTTCAATTCGCAAGTGAGGATCTATGACGTCAAATGCTTTAAGATACGTAAAAATTACGTCATAATTATAACTCATTTATTCTAGCTCTATTTTCAACACAGGGAGACGATATTTTGATTAAAATTTACTGTAAAAATAAACTAAGAAATTCACGATTATTATTATTAGAAGTGGTATTTTAATCCGGTGCTTATTTAAAAATTGAAATGTCTTCACGGTGCTGAAAATGTTCATTTTAAAAATTACAAAGTTAGTTTCAAAGCGCGATATATTAAAATATTTCTATTTACTATTTTTATTTTTGACATTTAATTATGGCGCAGACGTTGCCTAACATATGCATGCAGGCTGCGAGTATAGTTTTATTTTAAGTTGAATTACGTTCCTCTATAAAGGTCCTACATAACGCAAAGTTTTAATGATACCGATTGAAAACTACTATGCGAAATATCGAAATTAACCCCCTCAACCAACTGGGGTATCCTTTACGGCAGTCAAACAGTGACGTCATAAATTAAAAAAATGCGTGAAATTTGTAAACTCTGCAACTCTGCGCCATGTCATAATTAAAGCGGGAATAAGTAGCTCCTCGAGATTACACAGTTTGATGTTTTTCAGGAGACAGGACTATGGAGGATATAAAAGATATCGCTATATTAGATACATGGATATTTAAAATGGCCTCCCTTGGATATTTTCTCCCCACAATAAGATGAAATGGTTTGATGCGCTAAATACGCAAATCTTATAAAACTATGTATAAATTAAATATATATGGAGAGTTTCCTTAATGGCAACCATTATGTGAAATGATTATTATTTAAGATAATGCGTAAATTGCAAAGAATCGCCATAGAATCCAAAGATTCCATTGGGACCAAATAATCTAAGCTGTTTCTTTTAAGGGAGCCTTGAAGAGGGAGAAGTGAAGATAGATAGTATTAATGTACGTAATAGGTAGTATCATTAGATTCGTATGGATAATATGAATAAATCATAATATACCACGTTAATAAATATTTCATGAAATTAAAAGTGTTTCTCCTTTTTCAACGGTTGTCTTACAAACAACTAAACGAAAAGTAATTCTAATTTGCGTTAATATATCCCGCAGTCATTTCAACAGAGGAAATTACTTGAACTTTTTTAAAAATGAAATTCTGTTTTGTCACATGCAGATATGATTTTAGTAGTAAAATATTCGCTTATTCGCGTATAAAGAGCGGGTGCGCAGTTATCTTAAAAACATCTCTTGAAAATAGCATAAATGAATTCAGAAGACCTCAAAACGTGTCAATACACCAAAATCTCGAAGTCGAATTTTTTCATGATTACAATACTTTCCTTATATGGTACATGTTCGGAAAGAAATAAATGGTTGTCCATTCCATGTAGTGTCTTAAGTATTTAATGCTACAACCTGGGCCTAAAAAAGAGTATGATGTAGAAATAAGACATTTTGAAAGCCAGGAGTTCTCTGCAAACCATTAAGCTTTCCACATTTTTGATAGTGAATGACACTGACGTAGTTTTTTGAGTTATTATACTGCAATGATGCCAGGTTAATACTCGTGACGCAAACTTTACATCAAGAGTCAAATAATTTTGCTCTTTTTCTTTAAATTCCACATCACGAAGAAATTCGAATTACACATGTAAGGAAAATTTTCGTTTCCTACCGTGCGAAGAACGGGCACGCTGCTAGTACTGTATAAAATGATACCTTTATGGTTCAATATATTTGTTTAACTTAGATTCTAGTCATCATAGAAACAAAAGGGGAACGATTTTGGAATTCAAATCGTGTGATCCATGAAATGAGCAATAAACAAAATCGAAAATTTTCACAAAAGAAGGATTTTTTATAGTAGCCTCATATCTTAAACGCCCGAAAAATAGTTTAATATCATGTATTATATTATATATTGTACATAGCGCCATTTTATTATTTTATCAAATTACATTAATAGTATACTTTAAGTTTTTGTTTACCATGTTTTAACGAGTTTGTAAATAAATTAGAATGCCTGAGTTCAAAAACGTGATAACCCAAGTAAAATCTTCACAAACTCCTCAGTACCATCTCTCAACTTTTCGTAAATTGATACTTATCACCAAGATAATAATAAAAACATAATTTTGAATACATTTCACTCATAGTTAAAAGAATATATCGAAATTATGAGTATCCTACATATCGTTTCCCGGTCTGCCTAAATCGAAATAAAACGTGACACCTCAGCGATAAAATAAGAAGATATGAAGTAACGAAATTCTCCTGACGTCGATATCTTCTGATATTCCTCATGTCAATAACATTAACATAACTTCAATAATGTACGGCACCCATGCGAATTCCTCTCTATACCGGGAATAAATCGAATATTCTTCCCACTAAAACCTTTGCTTTATGACTCTCTGACGGTTTGACAGAGGGAAGTTCGGTTTTGAAAACTGGATTGGGAAAATTATGAAAAATGCGTTAAGAAATATTGCTTAAAATTGATTTATCGGCCAGTAAAATTTTGATGAGCAGGCTGCATATTTCTGGAAAAAGTTCTTTTAATTTGCATGAGAATTGGAAGTAATGTGTTAGAGAGGGAAATTTGGTGTCAGGTTGGAAATGGCCAGAGTTTATAAATCTAGTTTTAAGGTTATTGGATGTCTACGCTTTTCAAAAGTTTGTAGTGGATTAAGGCACCCGTACACGTTCGAATGTTTTTTTTTCAGAATATTTTTATACTTTTAACTCCAGAGATACGTTTTATTATTATATATGAATAAAAAAATTAGGAAAAGAGTATAAAAATACTTTTTGTTTTGGAAGGTACATTTAGGTATACAAATATGGGGAAAAACATGAAAAATTAACACTTACGTTAAACCTGATAATTTAAAAATAATTGTGTATATCAATATTCTCTAAATTAAATAATGATTCCCATGATAATAATAGAGGGAATACACTAGTCTCATAAGCATAATCTGAATGCCCGAGTACTAAAATATATGCGCGTATAAATATTTCTGAAAATTCTTCACTAGTCAAAATATAAACCATTATAAAATATAAAAATTTATATATATATATACTAATGAATACAGACTGTTCCCTTTATTACTATTTGTAAAACATGTATGCAAAACATGTATTTGTAAAACATGTATGTTTTAGTAACATTTAAATAACTGTAACTTCAGCAAAATTTAAAAGGTTTTGGAAAGCTAAAAGATGAAATTTTAATATTTACCCAGAAATTGAAAAATTGATCTATACATCTAACGTTCCTAACCTGACGGTTACCTTAAGCTTTAGACTGTTATGGTATAAGAAGATAGAAAACAGAAAATACTAGCATGTGCAAAAGATATATTAAGATATTAAATTTTTATGAGTATTGTTGCACACTTTTTGGTATTTTATGACTTCTTTTGAAAGCAAAATTGGTTATCTGTTTACTCTGTAAAAAGGGGATCCACTTTAATAGCGGTTTTTGCCTAAAATTAGAAAGTGTTCACACCACAAGAAAATACACAGATGTGACATTTGTAAATATTGCCCCTTACCAACACCACAATAAAAAACAAATTGCAGGTTTTGGGGTCTTTTAATAGAAGACCTCTCCTGCATATGTCCCACATCGTACTGAAATTAATTCTGCATATAGTCCGTACTTTATTCACGAGTGTTGATCTCAAAAGAAATATGCCAAAGAAAATCCTTTCCTCGCACATGCGCCAGTTATGCAGATTAGAGACTTTCACGGACCGGGTACGGGTACGGGATTAATGAAACTGTTTTCAACGGGTTGGACGGGTATATCTGTTCAACGGGTATATCTGTCTTGTGTTACTTTTTTTTTCTTCTTAACCTTCCTGCAACCCGGTGGATTTTTTTTTATGAATTTGGCTTCTGTTTGTATTAAATTGCGGAATCATGGGACTTTGCTTAATATAAAATGCCTGAAAAATATTTATTTATCGATCTATTTGGTCGTCTTAAATCTGGAATTTTTTAATTCTTACTCAGCAATTATGGACCGGGCCGATGTCAGTTTCAAATGTACCACGGTCCTTGGCCGGGCCTACAAATTCAAGAATCATCGGTCTCGGGCCGGATCTCAATTTTTAGACCCGTGCAGGTTTCTAACACAGTTACTATTTGTGTTCATTAATTTTAAGAGAAGATTCGGCTTTTTGATTTCCTGACGGAATGATATTCTCTTTAAAATCTGTCACTAGTTTCACGACACCTTACAGTTTAGTTTTCGTACTATTACAGATTTTCTTTGATGTAGGTGCTTCAGTATGCATGGAATTTATATTTCTAGTACATAATTCAGCTATAAATCACTCCATATTTCATTACACAGCAATTAAAAAGTTTGTGATTGTGGAAATTCGTACTATCGATGCTATTAAATAATATGTATGCTCATATTTAAGAGAAATATCGCTTATTCATTTAGATTTTCATAAATATGATTACTTAATGTATCTGTCTTCTGCATGTAGTAAGTATATATTACTATGCATTAAGTTTCTTAAACAACTCGTTGATGGCAAACACTTCATGCCATCAAGTAAATTAAACTTTCTTGTATGCATATTTCTTTTTTCACTTCTTTATATTATTAATGCATCATTGTTAGTAAATATTGCCAAATTAAATCTCTCTAAACCATCAATAATTAATCAAATTTAAAATCTTCTAAAACAATTCATAGAGTAGGTTCCGTGTAAAGAGTTTATTTAACGCTGGTTGATCCTGTAATCCTAGTAACTATAATATATATATATATATATATATATATATGTATGTATGTATGTATGTATGCATATTAAGAAAATAATTACTTACTAACTCATTTTATGTTTAAAGTGTGCAAAATTATGTAGTTTATATAATTTATATCAAGCAAAAACCTTTCGTATCACATGAACTGAAACAACCTCCAGACGTTAACCTTTATTACAAACCAAAACGTACCCAGTTTGTCTGAAAATATCGAAAAATAATCTAAGGTACATATTTATCACTGTCACGAAAACATTGTTTTATGATTTATATCTTTAACATATTGATGCAATTTATGTACGTTTACTTTTCATGTTATCTCAGAAATTCGATGTTGTACACAAATACTTCGTGAAATGCTTTACAGAATTAAAAAAAGTAGATTTTGCTGCCAACGTTTTATTTTATTTTTATATCTTTAAATGCTTCTGGCTGGTGTTCAACTTTCTTCTTTTTTTACTAAAAGTTGGGCTAGATATTTGGCCTTTATCCAGCTTTATATATTTGTAGGAAAGCACTTCCACGTTCATAGTTTTGACAGTAGTGGCATATCTTAGAATATAAAATGGGATTTGCAAGTTTCTTTACCTACATTTGAAATTTATTTAACGAATATTAACATACATTTCCACGCATGGAATCATAAAATATAATGATAATTATCAAACAGTTTTAAACCAAAATAGCATTAGATATTTAATTTTATAAATTTAAATGTATAGTTTAATTTTCATTTTCATCGAAATATTACTAAACATAATTATCAAAATAAATTTTCATGATTTTATTGCGCAAAGTTTTGACGAATGTCCGAAAAAATACTTATATTTACGAGCTCTCATAGAGTACAACGTGTACGAGTTTTATTAATGTTTAGTAAACATATTACTTCTTTGTGCTTAAAAGAAATTCAAATATTTAAATATAATCGGATTACATAAATTACAGTAGCTTTAAAAATTTAAAGCAGCATGTGAATGTTTAAACAAAAGTATGGTTTTTGTCTTTAAAAATATATTTATAATTAATTTTATTATTTGAAAATTAACAAAGTAAACTGACGTAATATTATGCTACATACTCTAAAATGATTGACAATCTGTTCCTCTACCTTCCTATATAGTAAACTATTACCGTACGTTCATTAATAAATATAAAGTAATTTTTATTTAATTAATTAAATCACCGTAAAGTAATAAAAATGTATATTATATTTAAAAAAATATGCTTTTAACTATATCAAATTTTATATATCTATAAACAACGGATAGATCATTATTTTTACCAAAAAATCTCATTGCATAATTTTTTATTCACATATATTTTATTTCACTATCTGCAGATAGCTTTAGGGGGAAAAATGCATATATTGAGTTGTTAGCAGAGTTAATATAAGCAAGAGTTCACTGCGTAATAAGATGCACCGAATCTCATAGAACAATGTCTTTATGTATAACATATGTGTTGATCTGCGTCTATATCTTGCATGGAAATTGCTCTGAAAGTCGTCAGTTGGTTTTACAGTACAGCATATAACGCAATAATAACTCTCTTTTAAAATATAGGTGCAATCAAATGAACATTGTTCTAATGAAAAAAAGTAAATAAATTATCAAATATTTGAAATGCAATCGCCGTAACTGCCGTGGAATCACACTTGTACCTAAGCGTGCACGTCTTCGTCCTAAGCAAATCGACGACCAGTTCCTTTTTTGAGGACTCTAAAAATTTGGAAAGCAGGGACAGATTTTGATTGCATAAAGACTTCCTTGTTCAACTTGGCAGAATCGACAATGTCTTCTGTGAAAGCAGGCTTGGAAACACGTGGACGGGCATTGTCGTGAAACAGAATGGCGGCCGCCCAACAGCAATCCTGGTCATTTGCATCTGATTGTCCTCCAAAACAGTTTTTAAAAAATTCCACGTAAAGTGGTGCAAAAAGTGTGGCGCAGTCCAAAAAACGGACTGAACGACACTATTCCTCCCTTCCGCTATCCATAATCATGTCGGACGCAAACACGATTTGTTGATTCGTGTTGACACTTCGATCACATCTGTAAGCTGTAAATGCAAATGTTAACGCACAGCTTTGGGCCTTCGTGCTATTCCTTCTGATTGCTACTTCTGTACGAATACGCACCTGCGCTCAATGCTGTTTATATAGTTAGTCCCAGTTTCATTTAACTACCCTTTATAGTTGTGAATTAGCACACTTTAAACCAAGTACGCGCGCCATACTTTAAAGGTACTATCCTATAGTATCCAATAGTAATGAATCAAAAATATATTAAGAACAAATCAGACTTCTCCAAGGCATGAAAGGTATCAATGTCCATTGAAAATAAATAAACAAATAACGTAGGAATAGATAGTATTTTTAGTTGTCCTCCAAATATGGCAGACAACAGTAGTTTACAAGCGATACTCGTATTTCTATACAAGTATTTAGAGAAAATTCATGTAGACACTTTTGCATTACACGTAAAAAAAAAAAAAAAACGTACCTTTTATGTTACGCAAACATTATTCTTTTCAAAGAGTTTATTTTATGTTTCAATTAGATTGTCAAGTTTTAATTTCTTCTCTTTATTCGAATGCTTTCAGCATACAGTCAAAAAGCTGCATTAGAACACGAAAAAAAAGAATATATCATACAATTTACTGATTTCCACAAATTAAAATTTGATTGAATGATAAATTTTCTTTCAAATGAGACTATGCTTTTAAGAATATGTCTCAGTTTTTCAGTTTGGTTTTCTGGGTGACACCAAGTGTTGCACTAGTTCATGGCCGAAAAGAGAAGCTAGGTTTCCTCGTCACCAACCAGTGTAGGACGATTCCGCCGAAAATTTTCCGGCTCATTTCCCCTCATAGAACAATCCCGCCGATTCTTTCTCGGGTGTTTTTAATCGAGAGGACAATTCCGCCGAAGGGGCTTACAGACAGTGTTTCTTTTGGCGACGAGGAGTTGGCGATGTTTATTTGCTCTTTGGCTACAAATAGGATATTTTGAAAGCTATGAGGAAAAAGATTTAACCTGACCTAAGTAAAATTTGCATCCTTGAACATTAGCGTTGGGCCATGCTACTCGTATAGCGTTGTGAAAAGCTATCTCGAATCTACCACAAAATGGCTCGGTTCAAAAGGGAGATTTTTTGTTCGATAAATGTCTTTTCCGCAAGTTTATGCACTGCCACTCAAGTTCACCGCTTTTCAGTATTCTTTTTTTATAGTAAGTAATACCGTCAACAATAACAAGATCTTTTCCTCCCTCGGTGGTGCAGAGTTCAACATTAATGGTAGAAAAATTTATCCTCAATCAGGCTCTCTCAACCACACAGTCAAGTAGCAATGATTTCATTATAACACAAATTACAATCGTATATATACCAACATTAATAAAAAGAACATCAGGCATGTATGCTGTATTTGGTGGAACCTTTCTGCTAATCAGGAATCCTTCTTGTGCCCATTCTAACGGGGTTGGGCACACAGACAAAAATTATCGATGTAGGAACAACATCGGAAATTAATCTCAAAAGGCAGAGAAAATTCTGAGTCGAGAAAATTATCAATAGGTTCACTAATATATAGCATATGCACCCGTGGGCATATTGATATTCCGTCGTCGCCAACAAGTGTTGGATGAATCACCAAATATGAACGTGCTATTCAAACTCCATTTCCTGTCACAAGAAAATGGCGAGGCGGAATTGTCCTATGGGTGAAATCACGGGGCAAAATTCTCGGCGGAATTGACCTGTTCCCGGTTTCCTCAATCTGGCTCAGATTGATGCCTGTAAAAATTTATCAATTGTAAATTTATATGCTGTTTAGTTATATGTATAATAGCTTTAGTTATTAATGAAACTTCAAATACTTAATTGCTTTATTCAAATACGGTTGACGCTCGTTCTTGCAAACGCATAAAGACTACGCAAATACTTCGTAAAATCTATATGCGTGCTTATAAAGTCTGCGACAATGATTTGAGATATTTGATATTTTTAAAACAAAGGTACCTCCGGCAATACTAATTTAAAAAAAATCAAAGTTTCTAAAATAAAAAGTCTTAAATTTACGCATAACTTAAATTATTTACACCATTTGGGATCCCTAATTAGTAGAAAGACTAATTTTCTGCGCAGAACTTTAGCTCTTTCGATCTTTTTTATTCATGCTACGTTAGAAGATTATAAACAGCAACTTATAAAGTGAGCTTTTTTTTTCTACATTATTAAATTAAAAAGAAAATAATTTCACGTGAGCATAATGCACTACAAAACCAGAGAAAAAATAAGTTCGTTTCCTGATTACTTTTGGGTTTTTACTTTGGAAAGAAGTTAATTAATAACTTCGATGTTAGCTACTGATCTTTTACCGCATATTAAAATCTGCGAAAAACAAGCTCAAAAAATAAACTTTTAATGGAAGCTACAAATTTACGCTCTTCTGATTTAATGAAATTATGAGGAAAAACAAGCAAATTCTTATTACGAAGACTTAAAAAAATCAAGTTTCCGGAAACGCTTTAAAGTTAATTTTTAGGATTATTAAAAAGTGAACGTATTCTAGTGTAAAAAAGAAATATTGTTATTGTCCACGTGCTTCAGTTTTACTACGCTTTTTGATGAAAGAAATTTCGCGAGTTTAATAATCAAGAAAGCAGTTTCTTGCATTCAGAGAAATATTAAGCATTATGTATGTATACAATATTAAACAATAAAACCATTTTTTCATATTTTTAATAAATTACTAGCTGACCCGGCAAACGTTGTTTCGCCATATAAATTATTCCTAGGATTATTTTAGTAGAAAGAAATGAGTAACTTATTTTAAGTGTGTGAAGATGTGGCATATGAGTGGAAGAGGCATGGAGTGCTGTGAACGATGCTGGAATGTAAAAATAACACAATACCAAATATTTATACTTTTAATTCATTGTAATTTATTCTTTATATTTATATATATCGCTAATTAATATAATTTTACTAAAAAATAATATCAATCCCTTACCGGAATAGAGTGAACAATATCTTTTGTTACCCATCTTTAGCTAACACCAACAAACTGGATGGTTTGCCCACTCGAGAGCATGCCACGTATAATTGTCCGTGTGAAAAACATGGTGAGCTCAAATCTAAGCCACAAACAAACATAGTTTGGCCTTGAGATTATTGATAGTCATTCCATAAAAAAATTCTGTCCAAAAAAAAATAATAATAAAAGGATGAAAATCTGAAACATTTTCAGATTTTAAATATGCACTACAGTGTTATATATTAAAATCGTATCATAATTTATACGTCGTCCATATTTTTCTTCCATATTCCATTAAGTTGGAAAGTGTATCATTATTCATGACTGTGCTGTATTTTTCTTTCTTGTTTTGTAAAACCCATATTTGGAATCGAAATCTATCTAAAAATCGCCTACTAAAACTATTTTACAATATTCCCCAAGTATATTACAACTACACTTCATCGTTCTATATATTGTTTCGAATGCTGATCATAATCCATGCGTGTACCATGTTTGTCTTTCTTGGGTTGATACCTACTTTAATGCCTCGACTCTCGCCAAGGTGGCCATCATTAAACATATGCAGTTACAATGACAATTTTGTGCATTTATGTGGCAATCGTAATTTAGAATTAAAATGGCGATTTGGAACAACGTGTAAGTACAGCATGCCGTTACATTTTTATTTATTTTGGATTGCCAATTAATGTAGTTGTAATAATTAAGTGTCTTCAAATTCCTTAACTGGTGCGTTTATAGCTAATTTGTTTACTTTAGTTTTCATCTAGTTCTTTTGGGAGCGCTGAAACGGTACTTACATATTATCCCGGCGGTAACTTCCGACAAACTACTTTTTCGTCAAATTTACTGGCAAACTGTTGCCAATCATATTCCAAACCATCAACAATTTCATGTGCCCGGCATTTATCTTGGTGAAAAATTGCTTGTCTTGGCGGACTGCCGGGATAATACGTAAGTACCGTTGAAACTTGTGCATAACTCCCAAAGACCCATGACTGCAAAGCTCGCCAAAGTACGGGGATTTTTTAGGTTGGCGAGAGTGGGGGCGTTAAAATAGGAATCAACTCTTTCTTGTACCATAAAACACATCTTTGGAATCGAAATCTATCTTAATCAAATTTCTTAAAACGTAGAAGAGCAAATATAGGAATATGTATTTGAAAAGATCCAATTTATTTTAAATAATCATAACTAAGCACTAAAATTAAATATTAAAACTAAAAATTTAACTATCCGCATCCAAATAAAGATAAACAATGAGAAAAATGTAATAGATCATATATGTAAATGAATACTTCACTGCAGCAACCATGCTTTCAACTTAAGTTATTAATAGTCTAGTGTATTTACCTCACAAGGATATTTACCTCACAGCAAAAAAATGTTCTTTAAACGTCTATTAACGTTTAGAGAACGTTTTGTAATCTTCTCTGAACGTCTAAAAAATTCAGAGAACATTGCTGCGCTCCATGGATTGTAAATTTATTGAAAAATTAGTCAGTAATAAAATTAGTAAATGCTGAAATGAACCGCTTAAGGAATTATTTGTAAAAAATTATATATAGCACAGAATGTTTATGATTAATTTTTAAATATGGCCTAAAATATAGTGTATCTCATCTGCAGGTTTACAAACACCTACGTGAAGTATGACAACAAGAGCGACATTTAAATGTGGTTGCAGACATTATCAGCTCTCGAAAATTAATAATCATTACGAAATGTACGTTGAACTAATAGTATTTCTGTCAATATTTCGACGACAGATCGGAAAAGATGCATCTCTTACTAAAAGCTTTTACTAATGTGTACAATTTAGAAATCCTTTTTATTTTAATGTTCAATAACCTATGTTTAATTTCATTGTTTTTGAAACAGTTCAAAAACGCAGTTAAGAAAATTGACTATTGCTTCAATCTCTTCCTTTACCGTGATTATTAACGCGTGCTTGAATTTGACGTTGGGGACAAAGAAGTTCTACTGAAAATACAGCAATGCATTTTGGTTTAGAAAACAATTCGTGATTAGATATTCATATAATTTTAATCGCCAAATTAAAAGAAAAGAACTAAAAGATTCTAATTACTCAGTTAAATCGTAAAACAATAAATTTCCTTACTAATCTCTGAAAAATCAAATAGTATGCATATAATAAAACTACTTCAAAAAGCTTCAACCAAAATCTGTGCATTTTCGTACATTTAATATATTGAGAGATTAACTTCGTTATTTGATATGTACGGATGTTCGACGGAGGATAAATAAATACTCGTAAAATGGGAGCATTCCGCATTTCACGTTCTGCATTATTGAACTTGAAAGATATTCCCATATCAACAATCTGTTATGACGAGGCTTTGGTACCTATCGGCATTTCAACAATATCTAGAGGGTTATAGATTACGACCCTCAATGCAGAGTGGAGATGAAATCAGACATTATTTTCTAAAGCTGGTAGGGAATATCGCATTCCGTTTCGGGAAAGACGTGCAAAGGTAATCGTTGTTGCCACACAATGCGGATATTTTGCAAATTATGCATATTTACATAAAAAAAATATTTACGAATAATTATCATTATTTTAACCAATTATATGTAGGTTGACTAAGTAAACTCGAAAAATAAGATTAATCAACTAAATCTAATTGATAATAAAATTGCTTACACAATGCCTTGTACATTTAATACTTGTATTAATTATGTTGTATTCAAAATATATTATTTTACAAATTATATAACTATATATATATATTGTTTTACAAATTATATTTTCCAAATTATACATCTAAACACAAGAAAAACATTTACGAATACTTATCATTATTTTAACTAATTATATGAAGATTGACTAAGTAAACTCGAAAAATAAGATTAATCAAATAAATCGAATCGATAATAAAATTGCTTTCATAGTCCCTAGTACATTTAATACTTCTAATAATTATGCAGCATTCAAAATGTATTATTTTACAAATTATATTTTGCAAATTATACATCTGTACACAAGAAATACCCAAAATAAAAGTAATACCCAGTTAAAGCTTATGATTTCTACTTTTGAGGAAAAATATGCAAAAATTCGAAAAAAGTCGTTTTGATAATAAAAAAATAAAAAACAAATCAGATATGATTATTTCTCAAAGGTATTTTTTTCTGTCGCGGCTAGATCTCATTAAATACGTGATAAAAAAAAATAAATAAAACAAATACCCAGTTAAAGCTTATAATTTCTACTTTTGACAAAAACAGCGCCACCTGTTGGTGACACATGTTTTTTTATTCTCTATGAAATGCAAAAATGTACAGAAGATTGCGTTTGTATTATACATCTTTACACAATAAAAATATTTACGAATACTTATCATTATTTTAACCAATTATACGAAGGTTGACTAAGTAAACTGGAAAATAAGATTAATCAAGTAAATCGAATTGATAGTAAAATTGCTTACATAACGCCTTTTACATTTAATACTTCCACTAATTATGCTGTATTTAAAATATATTATTTTACAAATTATTACTACCGATATATTCAACTTTAAATGTAAGAGGCTCCATCTTCGTTATAGAGATCAGTGGTGCAAACTGTAAATATATATATCAATATATATATTTACAGTTGATTGATATATATATTTATATCAATATATAAATATATATATCAATATATATATATTTATATATTGATATAAAATTAACATTAATTAGATTTTCAGTATGCTTATAATTATTAAATGCTAATATTATTTTTAAAGAGGTTTTATAAAATAAAACAGTTAACATAAATTTGTTTCTGTTAAAATAAATGTCTACTTTTTGAATGATTTCCAATCAAATATATAACTGACCGTGAAAATATTTAACAGAATATTATGACGGTTCTTATACTTATAGACGCGGTACCATATACTTATATCACGGTACTTATAGACGCATTTATTCATTTTCACACTCTAATATTTACAGTTGTAGTATTAAATACGATATTGTGCGAAATTTTCGTGCGGGTCAGCTAGTACTAAATATTATTTTGAACAGTTAGAAAATAGATTTTAACACTAGAAGCGCCTTTGGAGTCATTTTGATCCTTTTTCCAATAAAGTATCAAATGCTTTAAATGGCATAAAAGCATGAAAGCTTTTCAATAAAGCATTTCATGGTTTATTTTAATTTGCACTTTAACACCGCAGCTCATTTTTCTACTTCTAAAACTTTTCCAAGCGTATTGTGACAAATTTCTACAATTCTATTTTAATTAGTAAAATAAATAATTATAGAAATACCTAAAACAGCCAACAGGGGTCATTTTGATCCCCCCCCCGGTTGTTCTAGTGTTAAGGAACCACAAACTTTAAGAAAAATCTGGAGTTGGTCTGGTTTTACTAACCTTTGTAAAAGAAACTGATTTTAAACATATATGTATGGAAGGAATTCCTTAAAATAAACAACCACAAATCAATGTTATTTTTGATTTGATATAACATTCCAAACATTCGTAAATGAGTCCAGTGTATTACACTTTAAAATAGTTAGCCTATAACTAGAAATTTCTGGGAAGCAAGTCTTCAATGTAATTTCTTGGTATTATTACTAAAGAAAACCTAGTATAGTCAAGTGCATTTGTATTGATATACTTGACCTTCTTTAGAAATAATACTAAGAAAATTCAAAGAAAAATCTATTGCTAGAAATTTCTTAGTATTTGGTCAATCTTTTAGAGCACTACAGTCATCTAATAAGATCTTCATGCTCCAATGTTTCTGCAAGTAACTGACAAACAAAATCACATGAATTATAAATGTCTTCAATTTCATCCGAAATACTAAGAAAGACAACACATACTAGTTTTCATGAAACAAATTTGCATTTTATATGGAAATATGGCTTATTAAAGCTATGTAAATTAACTATAACTCCTTTTGCCGCAGTCTGTTCCACCATAATTTTCACAGACAGTTCCAGAATGCAATATCTACTCGATATTGCACTCTGCAGTAGTAAAAGGCTTCTTCTTTTGAAACTTAAAAGAAATATCAGGTCTCTTCTCCATTCATCAAACGAAACTGCATAGTCTGGGCGAAAAATCTAATACTTCGTTCAAATAATACTTTCAATCTCACTTATGTAAGTGGTATTAGTTTTCTTAGAAATTTCTAGAAGACTTTGAAGTTCTGCGTTTTCACAATTCAATAAGAAATAAAATTCCGCGTTGTCAAAAGATTTATTTTATGAGATAGAATAAATATAAATTTTATTATTACACTTCCGTTTCTTCTGAAAAGAATATATTATTATTTTTCTGTTTTGAAAGGATACCGTAAGAATAACAGCATAAAATTCAATTTAAAAATATATATTAATCTCCAAATTTTCTGATCAGCAAAAAATAAATTCAATGTGATAATGAATTTTATTAATTTATATATATATATATATATATATATATATATATATAGTTTGTTGTTAGAGTAGAAAAAAAGATTTTATTTCGTAATTTCAGTACGATTTCTGAAACGATATCATTCTGCGTGATTTTATCCGCTTCGAAGGGCCATGGAGGAGTGGTCTAGCCTCACCACGGCTGAGGGGTTATGCCTCTCGAAATGGCAGGCGGAAGGGTCCTGGTTCAAAACCAGGTTGCATCCATCGACCTAACCGTTCGGAATTATCCATGGTTTTCTCCGTGACTTCGCGTAAATACGGATTAGTACCTCTCAGAAAGACAACTGCGCACGGCACCACACCTTTTGTTGTCCATCGACGTGGATTTATAATCGGGTTTAAATCAAGCACACAAGTCCGAAATACATGTTACACAAACAAATTAAAGAATGTGGTTTAAGTCAGCGTTATATTTATCTTCATACCACTGACACTTTTTAAAGTATAATTCTCGAATTTTGTAAGTCACCTCATTATTGTGTGGTGCAAATTTTATTGATTGGGGATTGCTTTGTACGGGGATCGTATACAAATTTAAAAGTGTAACTTTTTGAAAATTAACGCGAGAATGTTTTTTCTGTTTTTTACTTCCGACGTTATTTTGAAGATTTTTTCAGTGTACACTGCCCATTTACCCCTAATAGATGAAGAATTAAAGCCGGTTACCACCTTTTTGGGAAACCTGCATGTTTATTTGTATATCGATATGTATAGACATAGCTATAGAAAATATATCTACAACGTATAAAATTAAATTTCCTCTCAAAATTCAATTTTTCTATTTTAGCTTCCTGAAAAATTCTATTAGGAGTATCAACTTTCGTTTTCAAGCAAAGGTTTTGTCTTGGTATCTAATTTAATACGCAAATTTAAGACACAATTCATATATCTCCCCTCTTTTGGAAGGTTTTCTTGTCTCCAACCTCACAAGAGTTTCCAGGGACTTCGAGACACAGGCATTTTAATAGCCAATAAATGCACCTTTTCTGGAACATTTGATTACCTTGTAAATAATGTGTGTTAAAATTCCGAACATTAGAGAACAGCTTTTTCGTGACTTCTGTTGCCACTAACTAAATTTTCGCAAAAATATGGTACTAAAGTTAAAACGGAGGAACATGCTGTAACCAATTATGTACACCCTCTTAAAAAAGTATTCGAGCAAGAGAGAAATTTCCTATTTTAGATTTGCGAATAATAATTGAGTTTTTGAAAATCGCACAACTTGATAGAAATACGGAAAGTCATATTTATACATAGCCTAATTCATATTTTATGATAAATACTTTTTAATATACGAAACCAACGTAGGAAATTTCTCTCTTGCTCGAATACTTTTTTTGGAGGGTGTATATAGACTATTAGTGACACAAGCGCGAGGAACTCCGAAAACAAAAATAAAAAATACTCCAAAAATGTGCAGTAGACAACATTTTGCATGCATTAAACAATGCAGAATTTAACAAGGAAAATTGCTTGTTCGAAATCTAGGAAGACACATTAGAAGAAGGAAAAAGTTTAACATTCATTCAATAGTTTTTGAGTATTTATTATCTATTTTGGGTATTTTTTTTTAGCTTAATTCATCTTGTAAAATGCCACATAGTGAATTTTTTTGAATCATTGAAAAATTTGCTTGTAGTCGACCTGCTAGTGTATCGAGACATTCTATCACATTTTGGGTCTGGATAAGATTCCACGCTTGGGCTTAAATATTCATATGTCCGTTCTTTGATAAGTGGTAAAGTCGGGATTAATTAAACGAAAAAGTAAAGCAATCAAAAAAATAATAAAATGGTCGAACACTTTGGGCCATAGTATTAGCGAATGAATAATGAACATGAGACTTCCGTAAGAGAGAATAAAATTAATAACAATTTATTTGTTACATTTCAATTGTCTCCATCCTAAATAATATTAGTGTAATTACTCTTGCTTTACTAAACGAAATAAAAGTAAAACACCACTTAAAATTTCATGAAAAATAATTATCAATTTTTACAGCAATATGTATGTTTAAATATTCTTCACTTCAATGCAATTTTGCAAATTTCCCTTTACATCACTTACATTAATAATTTATTTGTTTTACACAAATGCTATGTCAAGCATTCGCACATTTTAAAAAACTTTTTTCAAATGTTAAACATTTTAAAATGCAGATAATTTTTCTCGCAAATAATGTCTTAAAATTAATCTGAAATGATAAAATACGCTTTCCCATATCGCTTCAGCTCCATTCAAAACATTAGAAATGAAAGACTTGAATTAAAAAATTAGAATAAATAAGTTTATTCCGCGTTTTATTCTTTCAATAACTTTATCTATTGCATGCTTCAAGTATTTTTTCCCCTCTTTTCCCGCTATTCAACAGAAATGAATGATTTCTCTCCGACGGATTTCCATAAGTTATGCCGAGCAAAGTGCTATTTGCTGCAACACAGATTTGTGAGTAATTTTCCAGTAATTAACTTTCTTATTGATTTACGTTTAAATAAAAAAAAGACCGAAATACTCCTTTTGCTTTTGAGAGATATTTCAATATCGTGACTTAATATTTATCTTTCCCCCCGTTTTTTTTGTATGTTTTGGATAATTCCTCATAAATAATTCATATTTATTAATCATTTGTTTATTTGTATTATTTTGTTGCTATTGAAGTCATTTATTATTTTAGATTAAGCCGGGGAAACCATTCTATTATTTTTGGTGATTTGTTCTGTTTCTGAAAGAAAATTTGCATGAAAGTATTGAGCTTGAATGTAGTTTGTGAATATCATTTCATAATTTTTCAAGAATATAATTTTGAAAAAAAATGTATAATAGAAATATATTTCAGTCGCATTTTATTTATTTCAGAATTTTAAAAATTATTTATATCAATTTTATGTATAAAGTTGCATAAATAATAAAATACTGAAATTTATTAGCGCTGCAAGTTATATTTATTTCAAAAGTAAATATTTGTTACAAAAAATATTTTTTTCAAAAATATTCTTTTACCCATATATACGCTATGCATTATACTATTATATTAAATGCTAATTAAAATATCAGTTCATTTGCTGCAACATAGTTTCTAGTAATATGTTCTTATTTGCAAATAATTGAAAAAAGAATCTACCATAAAAATTTTAATTGCTTGATTTGATACTTGAAATTCAAAACACCTATTTGAATGAATTAATTCTTATGAAATAACTTCTGCTTATTATGCTTTGCTTTTCTGAATATCATAAATGAATATCATAAAACAAAGATAAAGGCGCTTTACTTAAAAGAAAAAAAAAACCCTTTACGCTGTTTTTATTTTCCCATTGGTGTTTACCGACGTTATATATATTGTTTATTCTAAAGAAAAAAAAAACTTATTTATTTTTGAAAATGTTTATATAAGAATACTGTATTATTTAAATATTTTAAGCATGTTCCAGATTTTCTTGAGATTAAGATTTCACTTTCAAAAAAATGCATTCGAATATACAGGGTTGTCCAAATTAAACTTCCCCAATTCAGAGGACTATGCAGGATGTTGTATGAGTCATAATGTGATGAAATTTTGAAAACAAACACTTCAGATCACGCGCTCGTGATTTATTTTTAAAAAAATATTAGTACAAGAAGTTGCCGATAGGTGGCTCTGTAACACTAGTAATTTGCATATTGCAATAACGTGATTTGCAGAAATAAAGCTTCTGAGCAACGTATCCAAACGACGTGCCCTACAAAGACAGGCACTACACAGGCAGTTGTTTCCAGCTCCCTGATGCACAATGGAAAGACTAAGCTTATGAGACTAAGTTAGTGAAACTTTTCTACCAAAATGACGAGAACTCCTGGTCTGCGATAAGAGCATTCCGTCGGCTAAAGAACTTACGGAACCAATGACATTGGTTCCGTAAGTTCCGGAACTTACGGAACAATAGTTCCGTAAGTTCCGAACCAACTTACAGTTGGTTCCGAGGACCAACTGTCCGAGACCGAGACCGAGGACCGAGGACCAATGACACAACGCGCTTTACGAGACATGATAAAGAAGTTCGAAAGAACCGGACTGCTGGGAATTTTACCAGGTAAAGGACGACATGTTGTGGATTCTGCAAGCGTTCAAGACGTTGCTTTGGCGGTCGTGGACGCCGCTAGCCAATCGCCACATGGTGTTGTCAGTGTGCCAACTGTTTATCGTGCTGTTGAACATCTGCAGAACGTCTTGTTGATCTGCAGCGCCACCTATCGGCAACTTCTTGTACTAATAATTTCTTTTTAATAAATCATGAGCGCGTGATCTGAAGTGTCTGTTTCCAAAATTTCATCACATTATGACCCATAAAACAACCTGCACAGGTCTATGAGTTGGGGAAGTTTATTTTGGACAACCCTGTATAATACAGAACACATTTTAGAATTATACTCAAAATTACTGTTATACTATTAAAGATAACACAGCCTATAAATTTAAACTCTACTCATAAATATGTACATTATGAAAAATAATTAAAAAGTGTGATATAAAATGTAGCACAACTGTGTAAATCTTTTCTTTACACAGCTATTCACCTATATCTTTACTTACTCTACAGAAAATTATATTAGTTCCCCATTTCGGTTCCACAAGATCGAAAAAGTAATCGAACTATGCTGTGTTGACAGCAGTGAAGTTATTCAGGCTGCTGTAACAAAATTTTTATAGAAGATTTCCGTTGTGACCTTCGATAGGGTGTAATAGGCATGGAAAAGTCTGTTTCCGAAACATGTGGACTCTCGTAGATAGTAAAGAATAAAATCCCTTTATAAAGAAAAAAAAATTAAGTATTTTTAGCGACTTTAGATCAATTCCTTGAATTTTGCTCATTTTTTACGACTCGGTTTTCCCACCTGTTAATAACAAAATAACGTATTTTTTTTATTGCAAGCCACTTATGAAGTTGCGGATTCATCGTATATTATTTTATAAAATAAAAGTTTCTCGATTAAATTATTAAACCCGTATGCTCAAATAAAATGCATTACAAAACACATGTTTCTCAAAATGTGTATATGATGTCTCAAAATGTGTAAGACTATTGAAGATAAATCTGGTAGTAGAAACATGCATAAAAAAATACTCACAAAATCCTGCTTTTTGAGAAAAGCAAGTGTATAAATTAACAAACACACATCAAAAAACAACGTATAAGAGCACCAATACAAAAATGTAAGCTAGCAGACCAGTTTTGCTATCATAAATTTTGTATTGGTGCCCTTATACGTCGTTTTTTTTTTGCTGCTTGTGCATTACCTTCTTCACGAAGCTAAGTTGTCGCACTTATGTATATAGGTTAAATCATGTTTGTGGTTGTACAAGTGCAGTTAACTTCCACTTGTTTCTCTTACTACTATCATATACCGTCGGAAAGGAAATGTTTCCCCTAATTAATGCAACAATAAATAATATTTTGGTCAAATTTGCAATCCCTATACCTTTAATTTTTACCATTTCATGTTTCACATATTAAGTGAAGCTTGTGGCGTTTCTATATCTCTCTAGAGCGATGCACAACAGAAACACACTAACAATATATTACTTATACTGACACTGTTCCAAATGCAATAGAATGATAGATTTGTTTTGTTTGTTTGACTCGATTCTGCCTAAAAGTGAAAAAAGTACTTTAAATTAATAAAATATGTTTCAAATATCAAACAAAATTCTTGTATGTATTTTGTAACGAGCATTAATCTATTTTTGGCAGATGCTTCCTGCAGAAAGTAGCACTTTAAACATGTTTACACTGTGTTTTGATACAGAAATTATCAACTTATGAAATTAAAATAATTAGCAGTGAATTAGCAATTGTTACTTTACTGTTACACGGTGTATAGCAATGTCTTATTTTTGTAACTGTGTACGGTATTGCGTTAAGATAAATCTGCACGAGGTGTATCTGCCTAGGGAAGGTGTAGTAGTAAATGAATTTTAAAGGGGTTCTAAATCGTATTTACATTACATCTCGAGAATATCACTCAAATTTCCAGAAGATTAGATTTACGGCTCTGTAGGCCAAACCTTGAACCTTCATACATGAGCCATCTGCTATACTCAGTATCTTATCCACTTGGCCATAGTGGGCTCTACTTTGCTAAGGATGTCACTGCCTACCCTACTAGCAATTTTGCTCGGGCTACCACCGGCCACGTAGCCAGCCGATGATGGCCCGAGCAAAATTGCTAGTAGGGTACTAATTATCATTTGCAATGACCACAGCCAATTCAAAAATGAAGAACTTTCAGTTTTACATTGAAACATTATTAAAGATCCTTATGTAGATTTAATAATTTAAGTTTCCTTAAATTAACAATTTAAGAAGAAGACAAAAATAAATAAAACGTTTACGACTGAGTTTAGTTAGTATACTTTTCTAGCAAATTTCACATTTAACATGTAAACCGCTTTACTATTGAGATATAATACACCGCTATCATGCATATTCTATCTGATATATGTTACTAAGTCAAATATCCATAGAGAAATACTAAAACATTTGGTGTTACATAAACTATATTTTCAGGAAGGCATTCTCCACTAATACGCATGCAAATGAGATGAAAACTGACAGTATTTCATGCACTACACGTGGTTATTTTGACACATTTCTAGAATTCGCTACAGTAATCAAAACACTGAGGCACATGGTTCATTAAGTTTCAAGGATGTATGCATTAATTTTACATGTTGTGTGGTCACATGTTTACGTAGAATACTGCTCAGATATATTCACGGTAAATTCCTCCACATCTCATGTTCTTAAATAATGCAATAGCTTACTACTATTTAAAATGGCAATTAATAATGATCATACTTTTGTGCATATGTCTGACTATTCTTCTTCTGAAGTTTTAGGAACTGACTATTGCAGGTAGTTGTAAGGTTTATTTCGTTGTTAATAATACAGGAGGATTCTGTGATTATGGGACATAATTTGAGCGGTAATGCAGATTACTAAAATATAATTTTTTATGTGGAAATATATAGTTTAAAGTGACATGCTAAGGCATGAACACAAAAAAGAAATACGAAAAGAAAAGCATTTGTATATAGACTGAAATCCGGCACCACTTTCAATCCGGTCGGATCCGGCCCGATCCCTATCAATTCGGTCGGATCCAGACGGGATCCGGTCGGATTGGCAGCATCAAAATGGTTTCTATTTCATTATAAAATTAACTGTATACAATATGTTTAAGTGAGTGTATCATAAGTTTATAAAAAAGAACGTTTATTTCTTAGGAAATCAACTTTTTACAATTACTCATTATAATAAAGCAACAATTACGAATAAAATCGACAAAAGAATCCATTACAGCATATAGAATAACTAGTTAAATTTTAATCTTCATATTAGATAATATGATTAGGTTTAGGTCATTATTATATATTATATTACATATAATAATAATATTATTAGTATTATTATTATTACTAGATATAACGGCAAAAATTTATTTGTAATCAAAACAAAACAATGAATAGCGATAAAATAGTATTTGCTTTATTATTTTATATAGAATATAATAATATATTTAGAGCTATAAATAATTATAAATTTTATATTTGTAATTATATTTAATAATGAATATTATATTTATAATCGTATTTATAAACATAATATGTATAGTAATAATAGTTTAAATTCAGTCTTAATATAATTGACAAATGACATCAATGAAAATTATCTTGTAACTTACATTACATCATCTAAGTTTCTATATTACCTAAATATAACTTTAACTCCTAGCAGTCTATCTACCTGAGTTCGCAATAATTATGTAATTTCGTCACGCCAAGCAGTCTTGTAATTATGATGACAGTTATAATAGATCTGTTTAATTAACGGTTAATTATCACAATATCGAGTATTTTTCAATAAATTTATTTTAAACAATTATTCTGGTTACAACGGTTATAAAAAATCATGTTTGGTTTTTAAAAAAGGATCATAGGAAGCAAATTGTTACAATTGGGTCATCTGCCAATCTACTTCTTGGAGACTTACAAATATAGCCAGCACCTAAAAAGACCCTTTCAGCTTCTACACTTCTCGGTTTTATTGTCAATAGTAGTCTTGAAAATAGGCATTGTCCTTGAACTCCTTCATTTTCATGCGTTGGCATATCCTTTTTTAGTTCTTCCTCAAAATTTTCTCTTTTTCGACATTTATGGTATTTTTTTCACTTCTTGCGGGATTTATATTATTTTCCGGATTCGGTATACGTCTAATGATGCCGGATCCGGTTTTCAGGATTGCATTCCCCTCTTTTGAATTTTCCCTACCAGGTTTTCTTTGCAAGATTAATGGTGAAATTTTCGACCACTAACACAAATCCAAACAACTCAATTTTCACGTCAAAATACATTTTTTAACACGTTGAAAAGACGTGTTTTGAACGTTTTTTGAACTGGTTGTGGTATAGCAATAATTATTGGTAGCAATAGGCAGCTGTTGGCTGAAAATTAGTCCCATGTTAGCAAATATTCGCTGTTTAACTAAAATTCTGTCTTCAATTAGTATACAAGGTAGCTGTTGGCTGAAAATTAGTCCCATGTTAGCAAATATTCACTGTTTAACTAAAATTCTGTCTTCAATTAGTTCAATTAGTATATTCTGTCTTCAATTATGTACTTTTTATATTATTTAATTTTTATAGCATATAATTATTTCATACAAAATCATTTTATTTCACTGGACAAGTCATTCGCAAGCTGAAAGTTCCTAATCTAATAAATACATGTACGTATCTAAAATCTCCATGTTAATTTAAAAATTGTGACTATCTTAAATACATGTAACAGCTTTTTATTAGCTTTCCAACCATAAACGGAAACTGAATCCACATCTTTAGTTGGATTTGGAACGATCACAAATATTGGGAAATTAAAATGAATGCATATTTATGTAGTCTAAAATATGTTACTTCCACTGTAGATGTATAAATAAATATCTAACGCTAGATATTTACCCAAATCAGTTTCAGTATTTAAATCATAAGTGTTTGTTTCAAGTCTTACGATTCGTCAGTTTCACGGTTGCTTTAGTGAAGAACAAATTGTGGTCTTCTTTGGAGCTTCTTCAATACGGATGGAGGTTCAACTCGTGTTTTTATTTTCAATGCAAACTTAAGTTTATCAGAACTGATTTTTATTAAAATTATCAGGCCGTCATTTGCCTTCAAATAATTTAGAAAATGCAGCAATATATGAAGTAACTGATATGGGTAGTCCAGTTATTGTGGTTAGCTTGGGCCAGACGGCGAGCTTCTTTATTGCCTATAAATACGAATAAAATCAACTGATGCATTTCTCCAATTTTACTCCTTATCTGTCAAATTTGCCATCTATTTAACAATAGGTACCAGATCAGTTTTTCCCACCTACAACACCAGAGTTTATTGATGTTTTGCCATATCTAACCAAACGTAAGAAACATATTAACAATAGGGGATTTGGAAGGCACTGCTTGCTCGACATGCAATGTAAGTCAGTGCTTTGTGAAAGTCTTTTACATAATTCAAGAAAAGACCTCCCTGTGAGTTAAATTAGTTATTTAATATCCTCTATAATATAATTTGTTTTTCCGTTTCTTAAATTTATTCTGCTGAAAATAAAGCACTTTACTGTTCGTTTCTGGTATCATTTTTTTCCCTTACTTCGGCTTTCAAAATTATTATTTCAATCTTCAGCAGGCAAAAACTTTTTATTCAGGGATGACTAAGAGACCATACCTGACCTAAAAAATACTTCCTCTCCCTCTTCTTATGACTTGTTTTAAATCAAACCTTTTAGGGTAAAGCATTTCTTTCCCTTTCATTTGGTAATTCTGATTTTCAAAATATTGTTTCCTGTTAATGCTCGGATCCGTATGCGATAGGAATTGTTCATGGTTTTTTATTTCCGGGTCGTTTTGTTTATCTAACTCCTCTTTCCTCAAACAGAATATCTGTTGTCATCTCAATTTTTCAGTCACTTCATCTGCATTTTACAGTAAAGTCTATTTGTATTTTTATACGCTGGGCATCACTAGACCGCTGTATTGTTTGTTTTGAATAGCTTCTTTTAAGGTAACTGTATACCTTAAAAATGTTATTAATGTATGAAAAAACCGAGTTTTTAATTTCGTTGAAATATTAAAAATACTTCTTAACTTTTCAAAATTGATTAAATTTTATCTTACAAAAAAGGAAGTAACATCGATTTACATGTTATTCAAACACCATATTCTACTACATGTGCTTAAAAATTATTGTTTTACTTTTTCTCAAAATAAAATTTTACACGTGTTGGTTGAATGCAAAACTACACAAAATAAATAAAAATGACACTAGTGAAAATATCTTTAAAAATAAATTTTATAACTAATTTTTATACATATTTGTGGTAAGTTCATAATTTTTTAAAATAAATATTTTGGTATTACTGTTTTACAGAACTGTATTAAAGGGAATTGTACTTTATACTCACATTATTTTATATGGACGAATTTTATGTTTATATAATGGTTTATATTTTTGACTCATGTGAAAGAATGTGTCCAGAAAGTATTTCATTATTATCCTCTATGTTTTAGAAAAGCCTCTAGGTTTCTCATGATAGTCATGATTACTTTGTTGAGGATTGTCTATTCTCTCCTAGATAAGAATTCTTTTGGTGATATTATTTTAATTTACAGAACATTGCATTCTAAAGTGTTTCCAGACAAAGGGATATCGAATTTCATGACATTCTGATAGAATCGCACTAGGGATTGCCATAGCGAACCGCCTGATCACTAACTGGCAATGTATAGAACATGTATTAGATATTTCTCATCCATTTATTAGGCGATTCTATGGGATAGTCAAATGAGAAAACTGGCCAATAGTTATGGAATTGGCATATCCGAAACTGTATGCATAAATGTAATGTAAATGTCATTCGTTCAAAATGCAGCTGAGATCATTTAAGATCAATCCACTGTTGCCCAAGTCATGTAGGTTAAATTTAAATGTTTCTTTATTTTCTTACTCTACATTTTACTGGTTGAGGTAAATGTTGAAGTTTATAACATTCTTTAATGCTCATATAAAATTGATGTAAGTTTGGTTGTGCATAAAATGATAATGGTGATGACACTTTGAAAATGTAATTGAATTTTAAATTCTCAACATTTAGAAGTTTTTTAATTCTAAAACATCTGACTTTACTTTTATATAAATTTTTAAACTTCGTTGTTTTTTAAAGTTAGCATTACACTTTTATTCAATTTTTAACACATATTGGCAGCAAGAGGCCGTTCTGACTTAATAAGTTGAAGTTATAACTTTATTTATTAATTTGTATAAAATATTTATACAACGGTGTAAGTCTAATCGCTTGTAAAAATAAAAATAATAGTCTCAATAGTTTCAACAAATGTTGCAACTTCAACAAGTATCGAGAAAAAACATTGACTATAATTCACCTTCACGCCCCTCCTGGTCATAATTACACTTTTTTTTTCACTTTAACTTTTTCTGAGGGGCGTGGGGTTAGCAGGACACCCTCAACCTGAAATCTATGGAATCAATATTTTAACGAGTCTATAGAAGCAATATTTTAACAAAGTAGTATCAAAAGTTTAAAATCTAATTAAATTTTAAAAAATTTCCGATTCTGAAAAGATATAAACATTCTCAAAATTGTAAAATTACATCATCCGTGCAAAATCAGTGTAAGTAATATGATTAAGACGCTTAAGTGCAGTACTGTTCCCCTTTCCCCCCTTTTTTTACTGTTCCCCTTTCTACAAGAAATGCATTTTAAAACTAAAACTTTTTTTTTTTCTTCAGAACAGAAAACTAAGTTAGATCATAATGTTAATGCAAGTGCAATATTGCAAGATAATATTACTTTTCGATTATGAAATATTCCAATAGCTTTCTTAATAAATTCATTTTAAAGTAATTCAAAGCTGAAAGGTGTGATGCAGATCATCACAGATCTATTTTTAATTATCAATTACTTAATTGTTAATTATTTCAAAATTTAATCTGTGTTCAAAATTTATTCTTTGCACTTTCGATTTGAATTTTTTTCGCTTCGCCTGTAAAGTTTTATTTTTGCACCTCCCGTATTTAAAAGCAATCTTCCGTTTTCATTTATTTTTCCTTTTTATTTTACTTTTGCATTTATAAAGCCTAGCGTTTCAGTTTCGATGGTTGGTTTATGACCCTATAAGACATCAAATGTATAAATACCATCGCCTTTCATTTTGGGTTACAATTTAGATGATAGATTTTTTTATTGTATCCTGTTGGCGCGTCGTGGATTCAAAAATCATTATATAGAAATGTATTTAACGCCTACTAGCGTCACGTTGCTTTCGCACTTTGTTTGGCGTGCCCTTTGGCGTGTTTTGATTCGGTTCTACTCTCTTGGCTTGTGTTTCTCGCTATCATTCTCCCATTTGCTGCTAACCTGTAAAGCTCCGTCTCTTTGGGGTCTGCCCAGCCACCGCAGGACTTAATGATTTTGAAGTTTTATATTCAGTGATATGTTAAAATAAAATGTAAAAGTTTGCCACTGAACGAGTCTTGCTCATTTATTACGGCCTTGCTATGAACCTGGGGAATTTGGCCTTCATAAACGGTTTTAAAAAGGCTAATCAAGTATGCTAAAATTCACTTGTTATATTTTATTTGTTTTTTTAACATATTCTATTCTTGGTTATAAATTACTCTGTTGGGTTACATTGTTTACGGAAAATTATCGATTGGGTAATATGTAAGTACCCACTATTTTCACGTTTCCAAATGCAGGAGGTTATCCATAAGACAGCAAACACCCAAACACTTTCAGAAGTTTAACCGTAATTTTTAATTTAATTTCAAAAGTGCTCCGGCTGTGTATAAATATAAGTTTCCTGAATTATTAAACCATACATTAAAGTGTTATTAAACAAACATACGAATCTAACTGAAATATAATCATTGAAAAAAAAATAATTATTCAACTTATTGCTCTCTGAAAAATAAATTACTCTAAACCTGACCCAAAACAATGCTCCTGAGTAATAAATAACACAAACACACTACGAGCCGTCAGATTGGGAAAAACATTTCTCTTGAAACAAAGAAATGAATTAACACTGTACTTTTTTCTCGAAAAAGTACTTGTATGAATTAATTACAGACGCCAGTGTTTTAAAGTCCTTTGAAGTTCATTTTTTTTCAGTTAATGCTGCACTGCCATATTTCCCCTTCAAACTATAAAGCTTCCTCTTCATTTCAAAGAAGGCTTTGAAACTGAGATTATCTTTATTAATTTTAGTTGGCTTTGTTTCCTCGGAAGATAATAGTATTTCAACCACGTATTCACGACATAATAAGTGAAATAGGCTGACAGAAGAAAATATTCTTCTTAGCGTGTATTAAAATTAAAAATAGTAAGTTTCCGGGGAAGTTTTGCAATATTTTTGTAATTGGTATTTCTTAGAGTACTCATAATTAGTAGAATTCAAGCATCTTTAAAGCTAATACTTCCCATTTTTCAATTATAATATTGTGTGTATGCATATTATTTTCTTTGTAAACATTTGAATCAGGATTTTGAATTAATAATATAATGCATTCATAAAAATACTATGTTTACTTGTTTGTCTATTTATATGCCAACGAATAATGTAAGGTATTTTCTACTCTTACATTTTTGTTTCTCTCTACATTTATTTTTCATTTTCGTATAAAACAACAAGATTTAAACAGAAATATATTTATTCAAGCGCCTCTGTAAAGTACATGTAAAGAAAACTGCTTCCTTTTATAATTATTTTGGAAAATACCAACCAAGGAAAGACAAATGAACTAAAACAAACAAATAAAACATGATCAAGGAATAAACACGTAGTCTCGTGGTGTAAATACAGAGTTTAGTGACTCGTTAATGCAGCCTGTGATCATTCAAATATAATTTTTCTCATTTACTCGCGAATATATACGTGTCTATGTAAATATAGTCATTTGCACCTGCATGAATATTTAAAACTTATTATTCTATTTCGTGCGTTTGAAGGGAAAAACACACACGCGCGCACACATACACACACACACACACACACATACTAGCTTATAGTTAGTAAGTTGATTCATTTTTATGAATTAATTATGCTTCAGAACTAAACCATAGTAAAAAATTAAAGTTACAAAAACAAAATATGTGATAACTGAAAACTATTCGATTTATGGTAACTAATTTTGGCTCAGAGATATATTATTATAGGAGAAAGCATATAGCAACATAATATATAAAATATGTGCGTTGCTAGTTAATATACAAGTTCTATCAATAACGGTCAAATTATGATCCATCATATCTCGGGAAATGTCCATCTTATATGGAGTGTGACCACAATGCACTGCTGTAAAAGCCTCATAGAGCCATTATACTGTTAACAAGGGTGAGGAGAAACGTTTGCACCAGTAATTTCTGTTTTTCTTAAAGCAAGGCTTTTGCTAATTTTGGGGGTCTAAGTGAGGGTCATGAATGTCGAGAAATAAGTTTTCTAGATTATCCCAAACATGTTCTATAGGACTTAGATTCAGAGAGTTCATAGAGCGCATATTGCCTGATTCAAGAATATCGTACGTAATGTGATTCCCGAGCTCGCATATTATCGTCCATAACTGCAGCACTCCGAACAAACCTTACAAAGTCTTTACAGACCACATTCCACAGTGCTGAACTGTGGTGCTCCTCATCCATCTGGTACTGCGGATTCGCCAAGTCCTTCGGAGTGTGTAATGCTCCTCATCAACCTGGTCCTTCGGATCCGCTTAGGCCTTCGGAAACGTGCTAGCGATCACTAACTTGCGACTGAATGCGAAGCGGTGGCGCTCGCAGATATTGCAGATACGCAATTATGCAAAACTTCCGCCCTGCACAAGCTGCTATAAAAGTCGCGGCAAGTCTGAGCTCGTCGCAGTTCGATCTCTCTTGTGGTGGTGTTAACAAGCAGCCTTCTCAGCCAGGATCGGGTGTGGCTGTTTCGGAGTCCTATCATATGTCATGGATCCCTCGACGTCGCTGTGATTACGAGTCTGCTTTCCTCGCCTTCCAGCTTGATGCCGTGGAGCCATCGTCTTCGCTGGGGATTCGGATTGACCGCTTCTTCCTGTGTCCAGCCTCACGCCATCGATGCGGTATTGCTCGCCGCTTAAAATACCACACGACATCCCCTGTACTTCTCGTGTTATCCGTTAGAACTTATTGTTTTGTTTCGTTCTGTTATTTGTTAAGTTAGTTTCAAGTTCATCATGTTTGCTGCTTAATAAAGCTGGATTTCGACGAAACCTGTGTATTCTTTTAAGACTGAATAACCTTCGAATCTGGAGTCAAAGCAAAGGGTTTATTAAATTCCCTTCAGAACAATGAAAGAACCCTAATGAAAGTCGAGCAGTGGTATACGACTTCCCAAAAGGATGCCACGCTGGACAAGCATTCCTGTTCCTCCATATTGGTCTGTTTCGTTTGCTTTGGGGTAAAGATGTAGAGCTCCCCAAAGTAAAGACTCCCCAAAAAGGGTTCTGTGTGGTGAATCTTAACACATAAGTAAAAAGAGCAGGTTCCAATTATTGCTGAGCAAAATAATGACGTTTTCGTCTTCAGAAAAAAAGGAACAAAAATTAAATGTAGAGCATTTTTATATCACTTTAAACACGATCGAAGGTTGAAGAAACCGTTAATAACTCCTCTCAGATAAAGCGGACAACACTGAGACAGATTTTAGTAAAATCCTTTCGCTGTGCTCACTTTATAGATTTTTACTAGCACAGAGAAAGGAAAATTATACAACCAGGGGAATGAATGGTAATCGAACCCACGACTCGATTAGGCGATTAGACGATTGACATGTATGAGGAGAAGTCATTAAACCCTAAGCAACCGGATCCCCTTACTAACCCTTTAGCGCGCGTCGTCAAACTGACATTTTGACTGTCAGAATCCTAATCAATTTTCCTATTTATTCTTTTCTGAAGAATACATTTAATTTCCATAAAACACCTAAATGTGAGAAAAGCTACTTTGGAATCATTTATTTTTTATTTTGTAATCTTCAGTAAAAAATAGGAATTATTAGCTACATTGCTGCTAGAATTATTTTTAAAATTACTGCCATATGCTGAAAACTGTACACGCTTAATTCGAACGAGCAAAATTCGATCAGTCGGAGCGAATTTTCGATCCTTTCCGTACTTGAAAGTACATTTCTCCTTCAGGAGCGTTTTTCGATCACTGAGCGGAGCGAATTATTTGGGGAGAACGTTATCAGTATTTTAGTAAACAGGGAGTGGGGTGTGGATTTCTGGGAAAAAGAGTACTTAAAGAGCATTTTTGCGTTAATACTGTGATTTTCGGTGTAAAAAGTTCGAAACCAATAGTTTCTCCTTTCACTCCATCTTTGATCATTATTTTCGCTCCTTTGAATTAAGCGTGTCGAATGTGAGGAAAATGGGTTCACTTTTTTACAATGTTCACTTTTTCTTGATTATTTAAAAAAGTTATTTAACAGTTGATCGGTATATGAATGCAAATGATCCCTTAGAATTTGCAATGTAGGAGATAAAAAATACTTTATTCTCTCCCAAATTTCAGTAAACATAAACGTAAACAACACATGCAGTCGTAGAACAATGAGATGTTGTTTTTAAGTCGAATCATTCTGTATTAACATGTAACTTGCCGGAGTTATTTCTATTGCAATTTCTAAGCTGTCAGAAGCCACGCTCTCCTTTCACGAACAAAAATAATTTACTGTCTATACACTTATTACAACTATATTAATCCGGCGATATCATCGATTTCTAAACTCTCTCATGGGGAAAACAGTTTCGGAAATATCGTAAAAGGAGAGAGAAAGCCGAAGCAAACTCGGTAATTACCACGTTAGCGATGCTGTTTTGAGCCCGACATCTTTGTTATCGAATAAATGCAGTCTTCCGTTTTTGCTTTAAGATGCAAAATGTGACACAGAAGCATAAATTACTCCGGTGATCGCTGAACTGTGGAAATTTTTACTCCAATTATAGGGTTGGAGATGATACCTCGGGGACACATATTTTTACGTACGGGCGAATTTGCAGAGCAGAATTTCAAGCTTGGATCTTGGAAAAGAAAACAAAAAAATAGAATTTTTGAATTACTTTAGTTAGAGTGCTTGAGGAAGTTAATAATTAATGCTTCATGTTGTTCGAAGCATTGGAATGAATAATTTAAGTTTAATTATTTGATAGAATGCATTTTTCAAAACAAGTGCATTTGTGTCTGTTTCTGAAAGGAGTATAGCCTATTCTTTGATGAAAAGTGTATATTAATAAAAGGAAATTTTTAAGCATAGAAGCAGAATTCCATTTATCAATGATATGATTTGAACAAATACTATTTATTTAAATTAAATTAAAATTTCTCGAAACTTTTCCTCTGGATTATGCTGCATTCATTCATCATATTTTTACGTAAGTGCACTTTTTATTATTATTCACATACAATAAAATGGATTTTCATAATACTACTGGGTCTTTGCTAATATTTAAAAGATTATAATAGAACGATTGAAGTATGTATTCTACTTATTTTTTATGATTAGAGGAAAATTTTGATTAATTTTATGAATAAAACATTAATTATTTTATGCTGAGATCATAAATTTCAACTTTATTATTTTAAATTTTACTAACCTTTCCATTTCATTACCATTGAGTATATAAGTAATTGATTTAGATTAAGTAGCATTTTTAACTTTTTACTTCAGCTTTAAGGTTGAATACTTGCCATATAAAATCTGTGAAAATTGTGTACAACTTTATATAAATTTCTCTCAGCTTAGAACACGTCTCTTCTTTAACATTATTGTTTATTTTTCTTTAAATTAAAACAAAACTTGGGTTCAGTCTTAGGTGTTTTCGGGAATTTTTTTTTAAATATTGTTAAATAAACAGTTTCATCCACAAACCCACGTAAAGGTGTGTTCGTGTGTTTTTTTAACTTGTAAACTAAAATTTCCTCTTTATATTAAACATTTCTATTAGCTTCCTTCAAAATTCTATAGGGCTGTAGCAACTTTCGTTTTCAAACAAAGGATTTGTATGGGGATCTAAAATTATTAAAAGCGCAATTTATAAATCTTCCCTCTTTCACACGGTATTCAGTTTCCAAACCTCACAATAATTTCCTAGGCCTATGAGATTCGGGAATTTAAATATCCAATACATGCACTCTTTTTGGAACATGTCATAACTGTATAAACCACCTGTCATGCACTTATATACACGGCTCACGGAGAAGCTTTATCGTGTCTGCTTTTGCCATTTAAATCTTTGTGAGATCTTAAATCTAAATACCTTAATACTTAAAATATGCCTTAATCATTTAAATATGTCGTGTAATTTAAGTCAACAGTTACAGCCCGAGCGACTTCCGATTTCCAGCTACGAAGAAACAACGGCGGACGGCTGGTCATCTCGCCACGACGCCCAGCTCGGGGCTCAAACCAGACTCCCGACCGAGTCGCTGCCTCTCAAAGATACCGTAGTATTATAAATATATGTACAGATAGTTAGATATATACATATATACATAGATAGATAGAGGTATAGATGTAGATATACGTGTAATGAAATTTAAAATAAATTTATTAAGAATTTTGTTTATTTGTGAAATATCGCTAATTGAATTTAGGAGTTTTATTAATGAAAATCAATGGTTTACCAACAAATGCATTACAATTTTCTTTTTTAACATAGTTACATTGCCACTATTTAAAAGTTATTTTGTTAGTTGAAACTAAATTAACTACTTTAAGCTAGGGAAGTAGTGTTCTACTGGTATTATTAGTTTCCCAGTTCTAATGTTTGTTTCTTTTGAGTATTCTTTCTTTTCTCAATATTCCATTCGTCTAATTGTTTCAAAGTGCTTTTCTATTTCTTCAAAAGAGTGATACAATTTGGAATGTCCCAATTTTCCATACTCTAACCTACAGAATTGTACTTCAGGCATTTTAATTAATGTTAAAAGTTATTGTAACATTCGAAGATAGAATAATCTGTATTGTTTATGCAATAACAGAAATCGAAAAATTCTTGGCGACTAAACAACTAAGTGACTTGTTTTATAATAACTTTATCATATATATCATATAAATAATTTTTTACTTCTTTCAGTTACTAATCTACATTAAATATTGATTTAATCGTCTAAAATTAATTGAATTTCACCATAAAGGTATTAAATATTAACTGTTTATGCTTTGTTAATTGCAGTTTTAAGTTATTTTTAAGTAAATAAAACAGCATTTTCATACATTTTAAAACGTATGGAGTGGCTATTTTTCGCGGAGAATCATCAGACATGAACCATAAATAAAATAAAATGATATGGATTATTTTACTTACTAAATAAAAAATATGCTCGTAGGACTATCAGTGAATCATCTGTTTAACACACACTTTCAAATCGTAGCTCTACAACTGGATTTTATGACTTTCCAAAGGATTTCGTCATTGATTAAAATGTATATTAAATGTAGGAACTACTTAAAATGCAGGAATTATATATAATATATTTAATTTTATTCTACCCTCTCAAAAAAGTATTCGAGTAAAAGTCAAACGAAGGTTTCGTACATTAAAAATTGATCATAAAGTATGAACATGATTATGCATAATTACAATTTATCGCATTTCTGTTGAGTCAAAAATTAATTAAATATTCTCAGACCCAAAATAGGGAATTTCACTTATACTCGAATACTTTTTCGAGAGGTTGTAGCGCAGATGAAACCAAAACAGGTAAAATCCATTTACTACAAGTAAAAGTCTGTACAATAACTCCTAAAATATGTTAAAATGATTATTATGGTGATAATTATAGATACTTTGTGCCAGGTGCTCAAGTACCGCTGATGGTTTATTTTTCACTTTAGATTTATTGTGCATTTCAAATAACTAGCACGATGAATAATGTCCAAGTGAAGAGTAAACTCATTCTCTGTATAGGGATGGACGAGAGAAAAAAATTGGCCTATAGTGTCTTTCAAAACAACCCAAAAGTTTTGAAACGTCTCGCAAACTCCCCATATTGCAATGCTAAAAATGTTTTTCTCGTCTCGGAAAAAAAAAAAACTACAGTCTAGCCTCGTAAAAAAATTGTCTTGCACCCATCTCCATCTACATGTTTTCTAATTATCTAAACTAGACAGTTTGAAGATTTTAAAACGAACCCCTTGAACACCACGTTGGATTTAGTATTAAAGCCTTCAAAACATTGGCTGCATTCGTAGCGACAAACTCGAGTTTTCGTAAGAAAAGTGGAACACGTATGTTTAGTGCTGTCAGTGGTTATCGATTTCCTTGAAAAATTGGATCATAAAGTATGAACATGATTATGCATAATTAAAATTTATCACATTTCTGTTGAGTCAAAAATTAATTGAATATTCGCAAACCCAAAATAGGAAATTTCACTTATACTCCAATACTTTTTCGAGAGGTTGTAGCGCAGATGAAACCAAAACAGTAAAATCCATTTACTGTTTTTTACGAACAACTTCAGTTTATTTAGTTTCGTCACCTAGGAGACGTGTTTGTTTATAATTCGCGAATGCGTTAATTTTGCTGAGGAGAGTTTTTAGTACATACTCAATATAAAATCAACAGGATTTTTAAAAGAAAGAGTGACCATAATTGAAGTGCACAAATCAAAATTTATAAATTTCAACTTAAACTTCATTTTTTCAAAAGTATTTATCAAGAGAAGTTCAAATTTCGCTAATAACGGATTAAATCAACTTCAATCTCAACACTCTCAAAACATGCATTTTTGAATTTACTAAAATTAAAAATGAAAAATACAAGAAAATGATTACATTTGAAAAATTATGTACCTTCGTAGCATTTTCTAACGTACGCATGAGTTTCCTTCTCGAAAAAATAATATTTGCAGCTTTAGAAAACGTGAAATACTTTTCACAACAACATACTTTTCCTTAACAATGGACTGCATTTGAAAACAGCAACAACGTGCAGCAAGTGTATCTTCTAAACAACTGACGAAACCTTAGCAGAGATCAGTTTATTTCGTTTGAAACTAATCGCACTCAGTTTTGTATACGAACGCTCTAGTTTAAAATCTGTATGCACTCAGTTTCCTTTACGAACGCCTTAGATGGAAACTCATTGCACGAGTGTAAATCGTTTAGCGTTTACGAATGCAGCCTTTGTAATTCCTTGTGATTTTGATGAACAACTATAATGACCTAGTGAGTGAAAGAGAACAGATAAACCTGCATATGATACAGCTCACATTACCAAGCCACAACTTTCCTGCACAGTGTAATAGCCAATCAACAATTACAGTGAATTTATTAAAATAGAATAATGAACACATGTACGCCATGACTTTCGGTCACAAAAATTTCATGACGTAAACATGGACGTCATGCTGCGCAAGGGCTTAGTATCAGAAATAGCGTTGATTGAACTGGTAGTGAAGATTTCATAAGTTTTTTGACTTTTTTACTTATGGCGCGATGCTTTACAACGAGAGGCCTTACCGAATACTGAGGCCGAAAGCACATAGCATTTCATAATGGAATGCGCTTAAATACGAAGGCTTATGTTGCCTCTCATGAAGGGACGCACGAACACGTACGCAAGCCCTTGCAGGAATTGAACCTGCACCCGTGGTGTGGTAGAGTGCTTCTTTTCCCACTACACAAACCGCATGTCACCGGTTACGATTAAAACGGTCAATAATCTTGCTGTTTTATAGACACGCAGTGGCAATGTTCTCGTCCCTGGAAAATATTATGTTCACGGTTGCGAGGGGGGGTGACAATAATACGCCAAGGATCACGTGGTACTGCCGTGAACGTTGCATTCCAACGGAGAGGAATACATGTTCTGTACATTTCAGTTTTACCCGCGTTCTTCATTGTTCACAATTCTTTTGTTCTTATTATGATTTGTTCAGGACAGAAATTCTGAATTAATTGTCCACGTATGAAAGAAATATTTATCAAGAAATTGTCTCAAGAATTTTAATTCCTAAATGCATATACAGAAGAAACAAATAGATAGTCGTATCATTTGATATTAATTTCTGAACATCAATTTAATTAATAAATAATAATTAGCTTCAAATAATGAAAATCATAAGCATTAGTTATACGATTTAATTTAAAAGAAAATAAATTAACATAAACTAAACAATTAAATTAACACATATCAGTTTAAAATTAATTTTTTATCGAAAACTTTTAAAATTAGATATTTTTATATTTTTTGTACTAATCAGTTTAATTTTTTATCCGGTTTTCACTTTGATAATGTCAGTCTAATTCATTTCAAATTTCAATCGGCCAGATTTGATTCAGGAGTTACTCACTTTCGCTACTTCAAATTTCTATTCAAAATTTATGTATAATCAATTAAATTATGCAAATAAAACAAGTATGCAATAATGCATTTGAACATCTTTCAAGAAATAACTTATATAATGTTCCATTTAAACAATGAGCATTATGTATCATTTGATATGACTTTAAAAAAAAAGCTTTTAATTTTAGAAAGCTATGTTGATAACATATAATTAGATTATTTTAACAAATTTTGTTCTTATAGATAATCTAATGAAGTGAAAGTCATGTAATACTAAATTTAAATTGAATTACGCCTCTATCTTGGATTTTATTAAAAAGAAAAATATTATGAATTGCAGAAGATAAATATTTAAATAAGACATTGAACTGAAAGAAAAAGTGAGATAACACAAAAAATATATTCATATCTCTTCACTGATATTATCTTAGAACATACATTCATTGAAATACCGTTGATTTTTTACTTGTCTTTTATTCAATTACTTTCTTTTGCAGATAGTCAGATAAAACATTTCTAATTTAAAGCATTTCTGGACTCGTAATTAAATCTTTGTGAGTTTCTATTCTTTTTTTTTTTTATTTCCAAATTACACTTTTCTTTTTCATCTAGTATAAGAGAGCAATTCTCTTGAAAAGTAAAATATTCATTTTAGCATCGTATAAATGAATACTGAAAATTAGGTTTTATGTTATATAGACTGAAAATCATAAGAAAATAACATATCCTCCAACAATGGTGAATGACTACGAAAAGTGATTTAATTCTGATTCATTCTTATGTAGGGATAAAATAAATTAAAAGCGTCTTGTTAAAATAATTTTGCTGGATTTTCCAATAATTTGTTAATGAAAACTAGATTTTCTAAACACCCCAATGGGGAATTTCTATAATTCCACATTATTGCCCTGCTCACAGAGCACTCATGGGTAAAACTGGTAGTTTAAAAATTCTATTTCATTTAATAGATGAAATCTCTTAAGGTAAGGCCATTTCTTTTGAAATTTACCAAGAAATTAGGAGAACCATCAACACTTTTCTCAAAATGAGTAATAAAATGCAAGTAAAAACGGCGTTTTTCCCTATGCTATGTTATGTGCAGCTTATTATGTGCCCTTCTTCCTATCTAAATTTGCCCCAATCATTATGGGACACACTTTAAAGAGAGCTATTATGTTTTTTATAACTATTCTATGCATGTAGTATTTAAACTACTGCATGAGTTTTTCTTCATTGGGCTATTTTCTCTCTAAAGATAATTTTTGATAGTTTTTATAGTACAATTTTTTTTCTGGGCACTTTCGTGTGCCTCATAATCCCTAGATATTATTTAGGATTATAATATATCCGTGTTACTAGCATTTTTTAACATAATACATTTTTCCTGGTATACATTCTGTTTACATTTCTGTAGAATTTTTTTAAAAAAGCGTATGTAACATTAAATAAAAAATAAATTGATTATTTCATTTTGTTTAATATTGAAAATTTAAAAGAAATTAGGCAAAAGCTATTAACAAATCTTTCCAATTAATAGCATTGTTTGATAACATGAATAAAATAATGATTTAATAAATAGAATAATCATTTTATTTGAAAATTTTCGAGTGTCAAACACTGTAAATTTCTTTCTATGATTCTAAAATGTATATCTTGCGCTTTCAAATTCATCAGTTATACATGCCCTAAAAATGTTTGTTGAACCTATAAACTTTGTCTAATAAACTGCATTTAATTGCTTTAAAAAGCTTAAAATGGGGAAAAAATATCAAAGCAAAAATTAAATTTCTATAATTTTATCTAAGTGTATTTGATTTTATATATATATATATATATATATATATATATATATATAGTAAAAAGCATAACTTAGGAATCAACGTAGCATCCACTTGGCAAATACAAAATTCTGAATATCCATGGAATGATTGATGAGCAAAACAATGAACTTAAAATCTTAAATAAAAACAGGAATAAGCAGACACATGCAGCAGATAGAAATCCAAACAATGGTAACTCAGAAGAAGAAAACGGAATTGGATGGAGTAAAACAATGGGTAGCAAGCATCGGCTATACTCTTCAGGCCCCACGAACCGAATACTTGCTACCAAGATAAAAAACGAAATAACAGGATTTCAATGCAGTTACTTAGCACAAAGAAAGCTAAATATGTAACTAGCAGGGGGCTGTCCTGTTAAGGAGTAAAAAGTAATAGTAAAGACATGCACAGATAAAAAGTAATTATGAACAGAAAATGGAGATGTAGAGACCTAAGCATTAAGCCTGAAAACATGGCTCAACCATGGAGCTGTTGCCAATTGAAGCGGGAAAATTATACGTTGCCAGAAAAAATTGTAGAAAAGTTGAACAGTAAGTAAAAAGTAAGAGTTAGTAGAAGAAAAAAAAAATAAATACAGAAAATAGAATTTAAAAAAAAGTTAATTAAAAATTATTATTAAGAAGAAGAAATATTGGCATAATATATATTAGGGTTATGATATTTTAAAGGATTGCATCTAACTGCTTAAATAGCTATCTATTATATGCCTAGAGATATTTCAGAGATTATACTAATTAAAAGAAGAGCGTTTATATTTAGATGATACCTGTGATCATTAGTTCATTTGTACATTTTTTTCCCTCCTCAATAAAATTTGTACTACAAAGCCAGAATTTTATCGATTTTTTTTTAATTTTATAAGCAAGCCAGGTACCAAACCCCAACCTCTCTATCTAAGAATTCCCAGAAAGGACGCATGTTTATAGTAATGCTAATTGCAACTAGGAAATAGAATCGAATTTAGAAATTTTCCAGGGTAATTGTATCTTAAAGCAATATGATATAGTGAAGATATATTTTCAGACTTATAATTACTTGTACATAGAGACAGTACTCTATGGTATTTCTAAATACAGATATATGCATACATGAGGTAAAATCTGTGAAACTAATTACATTGAAAGGAAATTCATCTCTTTTATTATATATGTGAAATATGAGTTTCTTGTCCTTATTTATTATTAGTTGTAAATCAAGAAAATTAATACAGTTATTAGTTAGAGGATCTTTAGTTAATTCTAAATTATAAGTAATAGGCAATTTATCTGTGTATTTATAGTTATCTTTAGCTATAACAATAATATCATCTATGTACCTATATATTATAAGTGAGGAGTTATCATAGTGTTTCTCATAATTAAATAGATAAAGATCAGCTAAATAACTTGAAGTAGATCTACCTTGTGGTAAACCTAAACCTTAAAATATTAAATTTAATTTTTATACGGTCCCTCCTTTCCTACCCTTTATATTTAGAAGAATGTTGCTCTTTGATTAAGAAAATTAATAAAACAAATCCCGTGTCTCTAAGTGAAATAGTTAGCGAGAAAATTAATTTTGAAAATGGTGATTTACACCACTTAACCTACTGCATTGTCGTCAGTTTTCAGGCGAAAAAGTATTTACTTTAGGGGACAACAATGATTTGATAAAAGATAAATAAAGATCCCATTGTTGGGAAAAACAATTAACGCGTTCAAATGCGTGAAATTAACAGGTACAATTTTACCTAAAATGATCTGTATTGCTTTATGAAATAAGTAATTTTAGAAGTAATAAGTAATTTATGAAATAAGCTAAATTTAGTCTTTTAGGGGGGGGTCATCCACTAATTACATCACGCTTCTAGAGAAGGAGTTTTAATGTGTAAAAGAGAATGACAAAACAATGGCGTAAATTATTATGGCTTGGTAACTTTCTCTTAAAAACTGACAAACATGCTTTACTGAAATACTCTAGCTACATTAGTATTTGAGGAGTCAACTGTGTCTATCGAGTGACTATTAAAATAAATTAACGTCAGTTGAAAAGTATTTACATTTTTCTCACTTTGGAGACATGCCCATAGTGTTTGGTGACAAATGCCAAAACTTTCAAATTGCAATAGCTCATTAACTCTTTCACTTAAAGACACGGGATTTGTTTTATTAATTTTCCTAGCCAAAGAGCAACATTCTTCTAAATATAAAGGGTAGGAATGGAGGGACGGTATAAAAATTAAATTACGTATTTTAATATATATACAGCCCCCAGTAAAAAAATGCCATATCTGAAAGCTACTCTTAATATGACGAACTTTTCTAATTGGAAGTATGTTTCGACCACTTAACGGTTTCAAAAATAATCGCTTTAACATCTATTTTGAATCACCCGGTATATTACTCATATATCACTCTAACGTCGCAACATGTATGCACACAGGCTACAGTGTGACTTTGTGACTTGACCATCATGTGTTCGTCGCAGAGAAATTACTTAGCGAGGGAAAAAAGGCAGCTTGGGAAAGTTTCTGTGAAGTCACATAGTCACCTGCATTTAATGATTAATTTCCCTGGGTCGTCACATGTTTGTCACACAGTGATACAATGTGATAAATTATAAATTACACTACGACGACACGGTACGACATCTCATTGGCAGTAAGGTACGTCATAGAAGGCGTGCATTTAGATCGCATTTTTGATGTGACGTGCGTAACGAAATGTAGCCTCGCAACAACATTAATGTTAACATGATTGCTATATGTGGAATATTGTTCTTAATTTCAAAGAAATTTTTAAAAATACTGTTTTTAATTTCAAGGTTTAAATTTCAAAGAAAAAACAGTACTTCATCAAAATACTAAACTAAATGTTACTTTTAAAAGCAAAATATTTTTGCCATCGTTGCTCCAGCATTCTAACAATAAAATGAATTTTGAACGAATAAAAGAAAAAATAGAACCTTTTTTAAACCTTCTATTTGAGCTTCTATTTGCGATTTTAAAAAAAGTCTTTGATAAACAAATAAAAACTTTTAATAGGTTTTTAAAAACATGTAAGAAGTTAAAGATATCCAAGAAAAATCCCAATAATCTGTGGATTCATGCAAGTGAAGTATAATTTTAAAAAATACAGTGAAACCTGTTAAAGTGAACACCTTGGTAAAAAGAACACTTCTTTATAGTAACCACTTTCGTATATGTGCACTTTCTAATTACAAACGTTGCAACTAATAAGGTGATCACCTTTAAAAGATGACCAGTCTTGTTGGTCCCAAGCATGGACGCATTAGGCAGGCTCCTTTGTATATTGCACATTTTATTCAGATATTAAAGTCGAAATTTAACTCAAATTTATTATGATATCTCCACACAGGAACTTAACGCAGAACACAGAAAATAGTCAGGAATATTAACCACACCAATTAGGCATAAGTGTTCATTAAAAGTAAACTTTTCAGTGACGGCCGAGTGAGGAAGATCTAGACGAATAGGTGAGTGCAACAAATGAACTCCAGTTTCTTACTCTACACAGCTTTCACACGGCTGTTATAAAGGGGTTTGCAATTCCTTTTTTGTTGAACTACATTTCTGCTGGTAAGAAAATTAAAATGTGGAAATTTTGCATTCGGTGATAGCAAGATTATCATCTTTTTCATTTCCAGGAATATTGCAATGACTTGGGACACATTGAAGAACAATACCCCAGACAGCAGGAATTGCTTCAGTAAATAAGGATCTTAATTTTTTACACTTAATAGGGATCACTAATTGCATGTGAAGTAATAGATAGCAGAATGGGAGTCCTACAAAAAAGCAACCCTCCTGAAAGTTGCACACAAATGTAGTACGATTAGAATGGCTTCTTTTATAGCCTCGACCTTCGGCGACAAAATGGGTAGCATTGGAGCCACAGGATTGTATTAGTACGGGTTTTTAGCTTCCTTTCAACAAAAGGCAAAGCAACTTATGGGACTTAAATAAATAAAAAAACTTTTATTACTCTAACATAAATCATACATTTCCAACGCCAGTTTTATCAGGCGTCCAAAGCAAAAACAGTCCCAACAAAATTTTATATAAAACTAAATTAAATCTTTAGAATCCTCGCACCTCTCATTATTGTAACGTGCCCTCATTCTCGAGTACATATTTTATATTTCAGCTCGAGTCAAATTTACCAGTTTTATTACCATGGCGTTTGGTGCGTTCGTTAGTTCATCATCACATAATCCGTTGATAATATCGACGAAACTTTACTGTATTCCTCAAAAATACATTCGCAGTACGTTGCACTCTCGGTCGTAGAACCATATGTATAAATATGAAGTCATTCAGATATTGGTTAGTTTTTGATAATGACCTCTGAAAAATAAGCCCTGACGATAAAATAAATAATGAAACGACTGCCGCATATAGTATATCAAACGAACTTTGGTAATCATACAGATATGCTATTGGAAGATGTACCATAGTGTGTGCAGTTTATCGGTATCGAAAAAAAAGAAAAGAAAAAAAAAGAAAATTAATAGCACTCTGGTGCTAAAAAGAAAATCTGAAACCCTTTCAGATTTTAAATACGCACCAAAGTGCTATAGATTAAAAGCGTATCATAATTTATGCGTCGTCCCTAATTTCTTCCTTATTCCGAGGTTGGAAAGGGTATCATTATTCATGAGTGAGCAGTATGTTTCTTCCTTCTCTTATAAAACCCGTCTTTGGAATCTAAATCTATCTTAAAATCGCCTACTAAAACTATTTTACAAACATCGCCAAGTATATACTTCACCGTTTTAAATATTGTTTCGAATGTGCATCATAATCCATGAGTGTGCCGTGTTTGTCTTTCGTGGGTTGATTCCTACTGAAATGCCCCGACTCTTGCTAAGGTGGCGATCATTTAACATATCTAGCTACCACGACGATTTTTTGTATTTATGTCGCAATCGTAATTTAGAATTAAAATGGCGATTTGTAACAACATGTAAGTAAAGCATACCGTTAAATTTTTATTTGTTTTGGGTTGCCATTAATGTAATTTTAATAATTAAGTGTCTTCAAATTCCTTAACTGGTGCGTTTATCGCTAATTTGTTCACTTTAGTTTTCATCTAGTTCTTTTGGGAGCGTTGGAACGTGCATAACTCCTAGAGACCCATGACTGCGAAGCTCGCCAAAGTGCGGTAATTTTTTAGGTTGGCGAGAGTGGGTGGGTCAAAATAGGAACCAACTGTTTCTTGTTCCATAAAACACATCTTTGGACCCGAAATCTATCTTAAAATCGCATACTGAAACTGTTTTACAATCTTCGCCAAGCATATTCCAACTATCCTCCAACTTCGCCAAGCATATTCCAAATGTGCCGTGTTTTCCTTCCTTGTTCCACAAAACACTTCTTTGAAATGGAAATTCATTCTAAATAGCGTACCAAAACTGTTTAAAAATTTTCGCCAGGCATAGTCAAACTGTACTTCACCTTTATAATACCATTTAGAAAGTGTATCATAATCTATAAGTGTACCGAATTTGTCTTCTCTCTTCCATAGAACACATCTTCGGAATTGAAATCAATATTGAAATCGCCGACTAAAACTATTTTACAATGTTATCCAGGCGTTTTCTAACTATATTCGATACATATTTATAATAAACTAGCTGAAGTACCCGTTCTTCGCACGGGAATGAATGGACTTTTTGATATTACGATTTGTGGTGATTACTATACATTGTAATAAACAGATATAGCAAAATGGATATCGCGTTATATTGTGTCCAATAATCATGCATACCGAATTGCAAGGCAGTCGTTTGTACGGTGCAGAAGGCCATGCGGCGTAGTGCAATCTAGTGGCGAGTTTTAGCAAAACGGATACGGCAAAAATATTCTTCGCATTCAGATATCGATGTATACGAATTTTCATGACTATCGTCTGGACAGTCCTGAAGTTTATGTGTTGACGCGACATCTAGTTGTAAGTTATAGGAAAATGGATAGCGCCAAACTCTCCCCGTGTTCAAATATCTATGTATACCTATTTTCATAGCGATCATTTGCACAGTCAAGAAGTGATACACTGCAGGGCCATCTAGTGGTTAATTAAAGTAATGATTTGCTACAGCGCCGTCAAGTGGCGAGTTATAGGAAAATGGATAACGCCAAAATATTCTCATTGTTCAAATAGCTATGTATACTGATTTTCATAGCGACCGTGTTCAAATATCTATGTATACCAATTTTCATAACGATCATTTGCACAGTTAAGAAGTGATACACTGCAGGGCCATCTACTGGTTAATTAATGATTTGCTACAGCGCCGTCAAGTGGTGAGTTATAGCAAAATGGATAACGCCAAAATATTCTCATTATTCAAATAGGTATACTGATTTTCATAGCGACCGTTTGAATGGTCAAGAATTTGGCCTGCTGCAGCGTCATCTAGTGGCAAGTTAAAATAATAATGCATTGCAGTGTCATCTAGTGGTGAGTAACATCAAAAGGAACGCAGTTAGAATATATTCTTCGTGCTGAAATGTGCAAGTATAAAAAATTTTATGCTGATCAGTCGAACGGTATAGAAGTTGGTGCGTTGCAGCGCCATTTAGCCGCAAGTTACAGCAAAATGGATAGTGAAAAATATTCTCCGTGTTCTAATATTCGCGTGTACCAAAATTTCATCGAAATCGGTTGGACGATATTCGCATAGCAAACGGCTAAACGGAATAGAATTCGACGTTGTGCTGCGGCACCAAGTGGCAAGTTAAGGAAAACCGATAGCATAAAAACCTTCTCCATCATAAAAGACTTATGTGAACCAAATTTCATGGTGCAACGGTGCTCAACGGTGCTGGAGTTTTTCAACCTCATAAACACATACCAACATTCATTTTTATCTATAACCAGTGTTATTATATATACCAGTCTCTAATAAAATCCAGTTTCAAATCTAAGCCTCGCCAAAGTGCCAACATACGCCATTTTGCAAGAGTTTTTTCAGGGAATCATAAGAAGCATTGACTTAGCAACAATCAATATGGGAAATGGTTTGACCGCCAAAGATTAAAGCACGCATTTATTTGAAAAGTGAAATCACTTAATACAGCCGGATTTTTTAAATTTATCAACTATAACGTGTTTTATTCATCGTTACTCCGATGTACTAAATGAGAAGATTTCAATTTTCTGAAATTTGGCGGAATTCCCCCAACCTAAATCAATGTACTTAATTGGCGAGAATTCTGAAGTTAGATCGCTTGTTAGATCGCTTAGATCGCTTGTTAGATCGCTAGATCGCTTGCCCTTTAATAACTGCATTACATATTGATTGTAATATTTTTACTTTGAGAATTTGAAACATTTTATTCGGCAAAATCGCCACACATGGCAACCACGATCCTTATTTCACACTTTTTTCACTACAGGGGTTACAATTACGGAAAGCTTTTTGCGTGGAGAGCATAAAAAATCTCTTCCGGGAACGGGCGGACTTTCAAAGTTTTAACGTGGACTACGATTTATTCTATATTATTTTACATATCTGTACTAAATGTCAGGCCGATAGGTCCATTTTTGTGGATTTGTATACGAATCAAATCCACAAACAAACAAACAAACAGAATTTCATTTTTATTTATAGGATTGTCGCATTTTGGCACCCAGTTTAGCGATCATTTATCAAAAATTGCAAACCCTGTGCGACTTTCAAAATTTTATTAACGCCCCCCCCCCTTCACGTTATCTTGGCAAACATATTTGAAAAGTGATTCGACGCTAAAATCGTACCAAAATCGTGTCTACTCAAAAAGCAATGTTGAAATTAATAGCACTCTGGTGCTAAAAAAGAACTCAACAGACTGTATTATTGCTTAAACATTGCTTAAGCATATTGCTCAATATATGTCAGTAAATGTTCATTTATAAGTTTAAAGGTAATGCAGAAGCCAATTAACATAAAAAATTATGATTATTAGCAAATTTCCGTGTGAGAAATTAACTCCCCTTAGTTTTCTAAGAATAACACAAACATTCTTCTACATTATTTTGAGAAATTTTAACGCTCTATTTTATGATTTTTTTTTATTATTATCTTCAAAACATTTATTTTAGGAGGTAACAATCTCATAAGAGGAACAGTTTTAGATAAAGAAATTTTCATTATTAAAAAAATACGTTATTACGTTTCACTTAATTTAAAGTAAAAACATTAGATATACTAATTCTTTCCGAATTCACATTTTCTAAATTACATAAAAAACCCAAAAATTATCATAATGCATTAAACACCCGAAAGAGAAAAGAAACATTTTTAAGAACGCTGAGTATGTTTTCTGCTATACAAATTCGATGGAAAAGAAAAAAAAATACATCTTATAAATCTTAAATCTATTTTAAAAAGAAATAAGACCTCCCAATTCATTTACATTCAATGCATTCATAAAATATAGCATTAAGATGTGTTTGAATGCGAATAAACTAATAAGCTTATAAATATCTTGCACGCTCTGTTCATTTATCTCATTTGAATCTCGGCACAATTTTATTATGACAACTAAATATTCATTTAAATAATAAATGTTGAAATGTAAGAAGCATCATTTATCTTAAGACATTCGACGCGTCTGAACAAATGTAAGAGTTTAACGACATTCCATCTTGTTTATTTAAAATTGCTGTTTCTTTATTTTCTGTAAAAGAATTAAAAGAATCCTTTTAAGTCCTTTAAAATTTTTATCCAAGTTTCTTTTCTATGAGAAAAAAAAAGTACTTTGATTATTTTTATTTTAATCTTGTAATTTTATTATAATTTTAAAATTTTCCTTTTATTACGGAAAAGTTTTTATTGCTTATGCTTTACTAAAGTCTAAGGTATTCAGTTGCGTTTGAGATTATCAAATTTAGCAAATGTTTAATTTTTTTTATATGTAAGTACAAGTACCTAAATTAGATAATACTTAGAAATATAAACATCAGAAACTGCTATGTCTGAATGGATGTTACTACATTATTTGTTGCTTTTTTTAAACACTAAATGAGATTTTTCTAAATCAAATTATTACTTAAAAGCTCACTTCTCTTTTCAGGGATATTATCAAAGTCTACTGATTTGTATTTTAGCGCTGCATCTGCAATAAATCCCAGTTTCTTAAAATAAATTTTTATTTTAAATACATTAGAATATTTAAGTTTTCTGCATTACCTCAGTCTATTTATAAACGCTATCCTCCCCCTTAACCATACATGTACTTCATATATACAACTATCTGAAATAATGACGTCTGAATAGCAAAGACAGTGATAAGATTTATGTTCTGAAACCTACTAGGTGTTCACTACACATCGCTTTTGTATTCTTCTTTTATTTGTCTCTTAAGTATATGACACATGCTTTTTAATACTTAAGAGCCTGGCTATTTCGAGAGAAGGGAACATAAATGTTATATTTTTTCGATGCCGCCCTAGCGGTGTAGTGGGCCATTCTATCACGCCTTGGGTACGGGTTCAAATCCCGGCTCCGGCACTGATGTTAAATTGTCCGTCCCTTCATAGGGGTAACGCTGGTCGAGCACTAAGTTTCCCCGCAATAAAATGGTCACTATACCTTCGGGCAGTTGTGTGGACAATGCCTAATCGGCAAGCGTTGAAAAAAATCGCTCGTTGAAAAAAAATATATATTAAGATTACGTTAACAACGCTAAAGATAGATAGAGTAACGTGTTTCAAATACTAGTATATGATTTTTCCTTCTCTGTGATGCAACTTACTTGAAGAGTTTAGCCATAATATAAGTCTTTTACTAATCTATAGTTTTATCAGTAAAATCCTAATATTATATTCGTTTAATTTATTAAATTGTAATACACTAAAATATTCCTTTTCTGATGAATAAAGTCGTAAGGCATTATACAACGCTTTTACTAATGTAATAAGCACAATATAAGTCATATACGTATAATTCTTAATGACAGGGAGACCGATTGCATTTTATGTTCAGATTCTATTTTTTACATAGATAAAATTTTATTAGAAATTCACAAACTTTGCCACTTCCAAATTATTCGTGCATTATGATCTACGGCCCTTTGCCAAGAACTGAAAAACTCTTTTCAAATAATCACTCTTAAATAATGTTTGTCTTTACTCTCGAAAAGTTTTCTTTGCGCCAGTAAAAAAATATTTGAGAATAAGTTTTGTGTAACAGAAACTTTCTTTCATTTGAACTACTACTAATTGTTTTTAGTTCTTTCCAAAGAGATCCGATATCTGCAGTTACAACCAAAACTTCTTACTTTTCATTCCAGATCACGTTGTATGAACTTGATTGAAGAAAAGTTGAAGTTGTTATACGGAACTCTTTCCTTCCTAAATAACTGATCTCATTGAAGAAAGAAATACTGTTAATATACAGAAACCACAAATAAAAATTATTCATAAAAATATAAATATTTTATTGTAACAGTGCTGAATATTTTTTATATGGCAGCAGCCGTGACCTTCGAGAGTTGAAGATCTGCTGACTTATGAAATCACTTCAGTGTGGAAAAGAGAATATGTATGGTAAGATTGTGGTTGCTGGTAAATCTTTTATAAAGTTTACTATTTATTAAACTTATCATTGAACAGCAGTTAAAGCTGTATTTAAAAATTCAAGTTGCAATAATAACTTGTATAGAAACTTTAATTCTTCAAAACACAAAATTTGTTTATGTGAGTAGCACCTTCGCCTGCATAGCATGGCGCATTTCATAATCAAGCAGGCCTTCTGTTCTTGAGGGTCAAAGAGCAGCAGGCTTCAGCTTTACAGAATGTAGCATTTTTGCCGTAGTACAGCATAAATGTTATTTAAATTAAATAAAAACTTTGTGAAAAAATACAGATAAAATGTTACTTATAAGAAGTAACGATCGTTTCGACCAAAAAATTATTTCGGTCTTACGATCGTAACTTCTTATAAGTGACATTTTATGTGTTCTTTTTTCACAAAGTTTTTATTTATTTTATCATTTAACACCAGTATTTTAAATGTTTTTTCCATAAATGTTATTTATCAGTAATTTACAGTGTTGCATGCAAAAGTATAGAAGATTACTTTTTTGATTAGAACCAAATTTTCCCGCGTATATGAAAACGCAATACAATTTAAAATTCAAATACATGAAACAACTGTAGTTATTTTAACAATAATTCATTTAGATTTAGAAACATTTAGGAACTGAAATTTGTTGTCTCGAAGATACATTATTCTCTTGATATAGTCTGCGAACATGACAAACATAAATCAACACTAGAAAAAGGGCATGCGATTGCATCAATCCTTGAAACATTTCAAATAATTACATAGGAATATAAGAGAAAGATTTCGTGGAGTCAACCCTATTCTCTCCTCAGCACCAACTTGTAATTAATATAATTATTTCGTCATCATAACTATCGCATACAGAGAAATTTGAATTCTCGAAATAAGAATTAAATGTGGCAGTCACAAAAAATGTGTATAAAATTATAATTAGCCTGCAAATTTAAAAATAAAACAATTCCAAAGTCAGACTTATTTAAATAAAAAAGAAAAAACTCTCCAGACTTTTAGTGCAGTTTATATGAAAAATAAAGTTTTCCTTGGGTATTTAAAAATACTTTGAATGACTCAATATTTTTGAAAAACTCAGAGATAAAAAAGTTACTCAAACTTGACTTACTTATTTAAAAATATGCTTAACCTTTTACGATTCAGATTTATTAACGCATGCTGCTCAATAAATGATTGCTCAAAAAAATGCACGCCACTATTTTTTTCTTTATTTTTTAATTAGTTTAATTTGTTTTGGGTTCAGCGCGAATACTTATAAAAAATGCAGATGTTTATGGCAGGTGACAACTACCTTATTTTAATAAGAAGTGGAAAGACAATTTTTTATAAGCATTGCAAGTACATAACCAAGTCAAGTTTAAAGGATAAAATTCTTAATTACAGCTGTATGTAATATACTAAAATTTTTGCTGTTAGTATAAACTGAATGTGCTTATATATATTTCTTTCTTCAAGCTTATAGAATATAAAAGTGAATGTAGAGTGAATGAAACCATCGTAAATATTTATATTTTTACTGGTTTAAATTAACAAATTTTTTCTAAATATTTATTCTCTATTAGATAATTATACAACATAAATATACTGCAAATATTTATGTTTATAATGTATTAGATTGATAAAAGATTTATATTTTTATAGGGCTGCTATTATACTGTCAAGTATTTGTAAGGTAATTCAAAACTATACACAATATGTGAGGTGTGACAGAGCACCAAGAGTGGCCAGAGGGAACCAAGACGATTTACTGTCACAAAGTGTAGTATCGGAAACGTCGTCTTCATGTATCTAAAAACTATCCTTTTGAATAATAGTGAAGTGTCCGATTATGTTTCGCCAAAAACTAATGGATCTTTCACAGGAACACTTCACTTAAATTAATAATTATCTGGCTTACTAAATTAGGAATTATATATTGATTACATAATTGATTATTAAACTGATTATTGAATTTGATCGTTAAGAGGTAAGCAACACTTTCGACCCTATTTTGTTTCTGAGCCCTTTACCATTCTTTACATGCTTTTTACAAGAGTTCCTAATCAATGTGTATTATGGTGACACAAAAAAACCGACTAATTTTTTTAAGTCTATTAAAATAAGAGGTCGCACATTTTTTTTTTAATTTCAAAAATCGTCAAAAATCAATTTTTTAAACTTTTTTTTTATCGTTACGGTATAATTTTATAGACAAAAAGAAATAAGTTTCTGAAAATTTCAATTCAAAATTTAAATTTTGAAAGGTCATTAGTGCATTACTTTAGATTTTTTCGAGCGATCTTTTAATATTCAAATTAAAATTCCATACACTTTTTTTTCTTTTATTTAGTACAATAATCGATATAAATACAATACGACATGAACTAAAAATCAATAAACCTGTTAAAATTTAAAATTTGGTTTCAGATGAAACATTGCTAAAATGTTGTAGTTTATTAAATAATAAAATAAATTATTAAGTTAAAAAAAAAGTGTGTGCGTGTAATCTTTACGTGCGGTTGAAGTAAAACTTCTTTGACGTTTAGGACACATATCACTGAAATGATTAAACTTTAACTTAATATCACAGTATAATATAATTATATTAATTATTCATGTACTTTACAAATATTATTTAAATTCTATATTCATTTTATTCATTGGAAATAGATACTTGAATGTCATCATAATTTTTTATATATGAAATCATAGGTTTGTAGTAACTATAATGTGAAACATGAATTTTACTCTCTAAAATTTGCTAATTTTCTTGAAAATACAGCATCTATCGTTGTACCGAAACGCGTTTTGATTGAAGTCGAGAAGTATTCATAGTTAGATCAAATTTTCTTTTAAAAAATCAACTAAAGGCTGAGATCCTTGAGAGCGAAAATTAACATTAAAATCTACAGTAAGAATCATCGGTAATTCAAGATAATTACTTAGAATCCAGGAAGTGTCCATGTTGCAGTATTATTATTTAACTGTTTTCTTATACCATTGTTCCGTCTGGAGGTTGGGTTTGAATGGGGGGAATGCCGATTGTCTAGTATTATATTTTAACTGTGTTAGTTAACTGATGTTTTCCTGTGCTTGTTGGGTTTGAATGGGGGGAATGCCGATTGTCTAGTATTATATTTTAACTGTGTTAGTTAACTGATGTTTTCCTGTGCTTCTTGGGTTCGAATGCAGGTAGTGAAATTTTTTTTTGTGTGTTTTTCTATCACAGTATTCTTCAGCATTGATTTCGTCTGCTGGTAGGTTTCGAATTATTAATCTGTATCCGTGTTTTTAAACTGCAGATTCTGTCTATCGTTTGGGATTGATTGCAGCCAGGGTCCGTTTCTTTGTGGTGTTCCTTCCCGGTGATAAACCGTTGCTTGCTCCGTCTTGAGGTTGAGTTAGAATCCACGGAGTGTCCTTTTGTTATTCTTTTATTTTGTTCTTAAACCATTTGCAGCCAGTGTTTGTTTCTTTGTGGTGTTACATACCCGTATTCTTAAACCGTTGTATATATATCATTATAAATATATATAGCATTACTGTATATAAATATATATATCATTCCACTATATATATATCATTATAAATATTACGTTCACACAAACTAAATTCTTCTAAATTAACTAATATTTCTTAAAATACAGCTTTTGGTCAAAATATGACAGATGGTCAAGATAACAATGGTCAAAATATGACAGTCAAAATATGACATTGGTCAAAATATGACAGTTTGGTCAAGATAAGACATGACATACATAATATTTAGGAGTTTAATGGCCTACCGGCCATTGTAACTGGCATTTGACAAATAATAATATCACTTCGCTTCGAAACTATTGCCTATATTCATTACGAAATAGTATTCTATGACAATTATGTAATCAAAACACATCTGAAGCCAGTTATTACTATATATCGCGTTCATAAGCCTATGTATTTAATTTTTTGAAGTTCTGCCAATTCAACGATCTCCATTTACTTCGCCTCGATAGAAATATAAACAACCTGAGATGCGCAGAAGCAGAAGATGCGCAGTTACCCACTGTGCGTAGCACCATCTGTTTGCAACAACGGTGTTTTCCAACTTTCTAAGAGAAGTGTCCCCTCCTATAAATTGACCTTCGTGGGATCGATGTAGGATCCTCCAAGAGTGTTCTTAAACGAAAATTTCCCGCTGCTGTTTAGGTTCGTTTGCAGCCACTGTCCCTTTACTTGTGGTGTTCCATCCCCTTGTTCTGTCTGAAAGTTGGGTTAGAATCCAGGAAAATTGTTCTTAAATGACGTTTCCATCTACTGTTCCGGTTCGATTGCAGGTAGAAAATGAGGAATTTTTTGCCATACAAAATGTATATTCGTCACTATATTATCACACACACGTATACATATATATGAGTTTCAATAGACGTAACCCCCCCATGTAAAATTTCTGGTCACGCCTCTGGTTGGATGTACCTTCAAAACGCTTATTGATGTCTCAAAGGTACGGCTCTTGACTGTTTTTATAGCCGTTTCTTTCCCTAACAGGTTCCGCGTATTTTTTACAGGATGAATTCGGGGAACGGCGAAAGCAGTTCGAAAAGGTAGATTTTCAATTGTTCTTCTTTTTCGGAGTATGACATATACGTCACTTCCTTTACTACTTACCTTCCGTCAGAAAAAAAAATTAAATAAAAAAAATCTGAGTTACTCCCTAGTCGCCACTAAAGAAGCTTTACTTAAAAAAAAAATATGTTTTCTATACTGTGCTTGATTTTTAGTTCATCTCGTGGTGTATTTTTATCGATCATTGTACTAAATAGAAGAAAAAATGTATGGAATTTAAATTTGAATATTAAAAGGTCGCTCGAAAAAATCTAAAGTAATGCACTAATAAATTAAAAAAAAGTGTGAGCGACCTTTCAAAATTTAAATTTTGAACTGAAACTTTCAGAAACTTATTGTTTTATGTCGATAAAATTATACCGTAACGAGAAAAAAATATATAAAGAAATAAAAATCGAATTTTGACGACTTTTAAAATTAAAAAAAAATTGAGCGACCTCTTTTTTTTAATTTCATCTGTCCTTTGGAGGAGGCTCTTAAAACATCAAAAACTAACATTTTTTCACACGAGACTAAAAAAAAATAGTCGTTTTTTTGCGTCACCCTAATGTGTATATTTATAAGGAAAATTATGGAATAGGCTTCGAGTGGAGAAAATAACAGTCTAAACTTAAAGCTAATAAAATTTTTAAACAAAGTAGACTTAGATAAAATGGTTTTGAAACTGAAAACACATGGTATTTCATCGTGATTTGTCAATTTTTGAAAATTAACTTATCAGTAAAATTGGCAAATAAGAAATACATTGATAAGAAATAATAAAAACCACGAATGGACAAATTTGGCAGTTAGGAGTGTCAATATAATATTTTAGATACTATTATGTTGATGAGAACAAAGTGAGTTAATAAAACTATAAATAGTTAAAGGAAAAACGAAATGTTAGCAAACAAAATTCACAAAAAAACGCTTATACACTTTCAAGGACTTACATGCTGCAGGCATGTACTGGTCTAGATCAGCAGTCGCTTTTGAATGATCTAGTGCGTTTAACTGTTGTCACATAATAAAGTCACTAGTGTTCAAATCTAGTGAATGCATACGCCAATCCATACGCTTCACAATACATATTCCCAAGATTCTTAATTCATCATCAATATACTATTGATCAATATCCTATCATCAATATACTATCATCAATATACTATTGCCACATGCTGCCGGCGCCCAAGCGGTATTGTCTAAATTCGTTTCATTTTCTAAAAATATTTCATTCCAACTGTGTTCTGCTAATACTGCAAGGTATTAGTTAACCTGTTCTTTATTAGATTAAAATTTGTTTTTTACACTTTGTCAGACATGCCCAGTGAACAAGGAACAATGATCCAGGTAGAAACAATAAAACCGTTTCATTATCTTGAAAGATAGATTTTTTATGATACCTTAGATTCTCATAAACATATTTACTGGCTTGTACATTTGAAATCTAATGTATGTGTACTTGGAAAGTTCATTTCTGCTATTATTAGATTTCTTCTGAAATATTGTAGATTCTAGATTCCTAGATTGTTTCTGAAATATGGAGGTTTATTTTACCGGGAACTGATAATTGCTCGATCGTGTTCAGAGTATATTACGGTTGGCGTTTATGTGGAATTCAGAGATACAGTAGCAATTAAATCAATTATTTAACATTTAAATAGAACGATAAAAGTAAAATAAAGCATACTTAAAATTTTTCCAGTAATAAAATAACTATAATTTACAATTATTGGGATATAAATACAAACATAGAAACAGTAAATATATACAGCTAGGTATAGTGTTTATTTACGTTTAGGCACTTTTAGAAAGTCTTTCTTTCTTTACAAATAGCATGCATGTACTGTATTCTCGATAATAAATCTCTAACAATAATTTTAAGACACTAAAGGATTAAACATTGAACAGTCCATAATATCCTACTAATAAAATATATTTAAAAAGGAAAATATTGTTTATGCACTAAGAACTTTGCAAGAATTTAAAATATGAAATTACTCGCATCTGCTCAATGGAAGGATATGATATTAAACCATATCATTCCATCGCATTCAATCAATATAATGTTTTCAGTTGACTTAATTTTAATTTAACATGGCTTCGCATTTAACTGCACAGCCTTACTATCCGAATATTCGTTCCGCTGACCGAATGATATTCTTTCCCGAACTGCTGCCGACCTAAGGGTTACCATGTTCTTTATTTAATTATACTTTCGTCTCTGCATATGGCGAGCCGTACCTCAATCTAAAACGAACGGAACACAATAACGCGAGCGAATTCAATTACATAGATTTATCCGTCCTGTTAGATAGTGTATTAAACTCCGAGGAGAGCTAACTCCATTCCAATGGTTCAGTCAGATTGAAATGCCTGAAACGAAAACCCTTTTCTAGTGAACTGAGAAATCTTTTAGGCATACATAATTCAAGAAATCTGTTCTGGGAAAGGAAACGTGTATTTTTATTTATTTATTTAGTTAGTTTTTTTTTTTTTTCTAGATGTGAGTGATGTAAGTTCTAGATGTTGTGAACATAGTAAAGAAAGTAATTTTAACTCTCAAAGCGGCTGTGCGTAAAAATTCCTGTCACTTAATTCAAATTTTCACTGCAATGCACCAACAACTTTTATTAGTTAAAACGTACTGGTTTCTCAAAATAAGGTTTAACTTTAAAGCCTGTAAGTAAAATTAAGAGCTTATTTAGTTCATTACTAATATTCCTATAAACCTTTTAAAATTATTCTTATTTTAAAGATGCGTTAAAATTGTACTGTGGAAAAATAGTTACGTTATTTGCCCATTTTCAATACATTCAGAGGATTAAATTATGCATTGAAAGTTTAAATAATGATAATTATGAGCTAGCGACAAATTTGTAGAATGATTTTTTATTACAAGAAACACTAAATACGTCTTTCAGTTCTCTACATTCTACATAAAAATATAAGTACAAGTTCGATACTTTTACCGAGAAAACGAATTGCTCTTACTGATTTTTTTAATAAATACAGTACAGGTTCTCTTACATACTCTCAATGCATTTTGAAATTTTTTATGTTCGTGGTATATTTTGTATTAATTCAAAATCTGAAATTGAAGATACGACACTGAAAATTTTGCAGCAAATTTTCTAAAATGATTGCTACGTTCCATTATCCAATAACAGTTTATTATGAAAAAATAATAAGATGGAAAACACGCTTAAAGCGTAAATGTAAATTAAATCTCACGAAATTAATTAGCTTGATATTTTCAAATTAAAATTTTCTCAGTCTTACATTTAGAAGACAATATTTATTCATGTGCTGTGTTTGGAGTCAACTAGTTTAATTCAAATATTGGTCGTTTCTCAATTTCAATTTTCGGAAGCAATTTCAATATTTTCAAATTCTGTAAAACTTAATTTAGCAAGATGAATTACTGCGTTCTGTGCATATATTTCATGAAACAGAAGTGTATTTCAAAATTAATTAATCATATGATAAAATAAAAATCAGTAAAATATTACAAGAAAATAATTCTGATTAAAACTATCTACATCATTCATATTTGCAAAATCTTTTGTGATTGGTTGTCGGTGCATTTTAAATTAATTGGATATCAAAACTAGGAAGTCGGCAATTTATAAATATATGTAAATTTCAATACTGATTGTAGAGCATGCGATATATATATATATATGTCGTACTTAATTTATTTTTGACAATGACTTGGGTGTATTTGGTTTTTGTTTCATAATTAGATTACATAAATATAAATATATACACATTATGGTGACGCAAAAATAACAACTATTTTTTTTAGTCTCATGTGAAAAAATGTTAGTTTTTTGTGTTTTAAGAGTCCCCTCCAAAGTACAGCTCAAAAAAATTTCTTAAGAGGTCGCTAAATTTTTTTTTTTATTTCAAAAATCGTCAAAAATCTAATTTTTTTTCTTATTAATTTTTTTAAATTTAAATTTTGAATGATCTTCACTGAAATTTTCAGTATTCATTTAGGACAATTTCATAAAATTTGCTTTTTGTTTTCAATTAGTTTGTAGGAATATATTAAAGGTTGACAATGCGTTTTTCTTTGTTTCATTTTAGGTTAGTAATAGTGTGTTCAGATTTCGTATTCATAGCATTGTAGAAGCGATATTTCGTACTGGGAAACTGTTTGCCTTTGATCAAAGAACGAATATTAAGTTTTGTGATTTTTTAAAGAAGATATCTGTAGAAACTCTCGAAAAGTTCAATCTTTAATATTCAACGTTCAATATCAAATATTTAATCTCAAAAAATTCAATAGCAAACGTTTTATTTTTTAAGTTCTCTCTACGAAGTAATTGAAAATTTTCAATATTCAGACTTGGATGGAAAAATTGATTTTGACTATGTAACTTGCATGACTTAAAAACTGTTCAGCGCATAATTTTGAAATTTTATATTTAGGTTAGCTGTAACACGTAGGGGCGTAGCTTCCTTTTTGAGTGCAATGGACTGTGTAGTTTATTTACAGGGCTACCGAAAACACTTTCATACATTAGTAAACGGACAGCTTCAATACATTTATTAAAACCGTCTGTACACTGTTGTGAGGTAGGTCATTATCAAAAACCTCGCCAACCGCCGTGAATTTTGGCGAATTTTGACGATATATCTAAAAATTTTTAAATGAAATGGGTTTCTTAAACCGAATCTAGCTTGGCGATAGCTCTGACACTTTGCCGAGAAATCTCCAAACCTTAATGCTATTAAAGTGTCGTATTCTTTTCAAATAAAATAAATTGAATGAAGTGTGTGAAATATTTATTTACAGTGCCATCCAAGACTTTCAACACAGTAAGGTCTATGACCAGCTTCAGCATTCCAAATGTCTCTGGACATACATTGCCTGGGCCATCCCAAAATCTGGGCAACTTTCGCAAAACTTATATCGCCAAATTTAGGTTCAAAAATAAGTTTCTAGACCTGAAGCCAGTTTAGAGATATATTTTTCATTTGTAGATAAATCTCCAATCGTGAATATAAATCAATTTTCGTATCTCAATTTCAAGTTATAAAATTTGAGTGAAGTGCATAAAAGTGTATGTAATTCAATTGATGTCCAAGGAAGTCATGTTGCGTGCACATAATATTGTTTTCAATATGACTTCTACCACACTACGAAAAACATGACAAAACACGCAGTTGCCAACCTAAAAGGAAGAAAAGGATATTGTCAACATTTAATACATTCTCGCAAACCTAACAAAAAGAAAAAAATGCATGTATGTATATTAGGGTGACGCAAAAAAACCGACTATTTTTTTTTAGTCTCGTGTGAAAAAATGTTAGTTTTTCAGGTTTTAAGAGCCCCCTCCAAAGAACAGCTCAAAAAAAATTAAGAGGTCGCTCAAACTTTTTAAATTTCAAAAATCGTCAAAAATCTATTTTTTTCTTTTTAATTTTTTTTTTCTCGTTACGGTATAATTTTATAGACCAAAGGAAATGAGTTTCTGAAAGTTTCAGTTGAAAATTTTAATTTTGAAAGGTTGCTCACAATTTTTTTAAATTTATTAGTGCATTACTTTAGATTTTTTTCGAGCGACCTTTTAATATTCAAATTAAAATTCCATACATTTTTTTCTTTTATTTAGTACAATAATCGATAAAAAACACTACGATATGAACTAAAAATCAATAAAAACTGTTAAAATTTAAAATTTGGTTTCAGAATTAATAATAAAGCTTATTGAAATATTGTTGAAATGTTGTAGTCGATTAAATAAAATTATTAAATTTAAAAAAAATATGTTTTCTATATTGTGCTTGACTTTTAGTTCATCTCGTGGTGTATTTTTACCGATTATTGTACTAAATAAAAGAAAAATAATTTATGGAATTTTAATTTGAATATTAAAAGGTCGCTCGAAAAAATCTAAATCAAAACACTAATAAATTTTAAAAAATTGTGAGCGACCTTTCAAAATTTAAATTATTAAATTAAAAATTCAGAATCGCAAATTTCACTGTAATATTCTTGGTATTTTTCTTTCCAGCACCCCTTGAACACTTGCAGTTTAATTATGGCCACCCTGTATATTTCTGTATGACATTACAGAGACGCAGAATTGATAAAACTTTAACATAATTTATTTAGAACTACATTATACAAGGTGCAAAGTTTGGTGAATTGTGTCATAATATAAAGGAAACAAGAGTTACAAACAAAATAACCTTACTAGCTTTCAAAGTGTTCATCATTAGTTACAACACACTTCTGACGTCGGTTGTATACCTGATGGAAATTGCCAGTAAACGGTTCTTTTGGAATTAATCGAAGCACCGTCGTGGCACGTTATTGAATCCTTTTTCATTGCAGCATGCTGTCGAAAAGTGCAGGTCTTTCAAGACTTCACTTCGCGGAGAACAATAAGTCTGCAGGTGCAATATCCAGATAGAGGGCATCCAGGAACCAGCTGAAGGGACACATCCTTTAAAGCTTCGTTTTCGTCTTTAAGGCATTTAAATCATCTGAAACTCTTTCAATTACTGATTACGCACTCATTAACATTTCATGTATCCGTGTTGCCTTTTTTCTACTTTGAAGAGAAGTAAATTATACTGTTCCAATCGACACATGCCTCTTCACGCTGGTTAAACTGGCCGTAGCATGCTCTTTCGCTAAACTGTCTTCATTTGGAGGCTGATAACGCCAGTTCCGATGTCTGTCACTGCATGTGCGTTAACGCAAAGCCTAACCAGCGCGGTTTTCCTAATATGGAACCATTCACCAAACTTTTTAACGTATCGTGTATATCCACACGTATCAGACAAACCAAAAACAATGGAGGAATCGACAACACGTTGTTGCTAACAAGAAGGATGCAATAACTAGGGACGCCGCACGCGACTTTTCCCATGTATGGAGATGAAGCCGGAGGGAGAAACTTCATTGTCTACCAACTATACCTTCGTAGTTTGAATTGCCACCAAAGCTGTCTAGCAATCATTCATGCAATTTTACCAGCATCATTGCTAACAAAACTTCTCTAAATGAAAATCAGATGGTACGGTCATCTGTCACCACATTGAACCGGAAAATAATGTCCGTATTTTCCATGTCAAAACTATTTAAATTAGTAATTCGAAATTTGGCACGCCCGTGAGTTTTGTAAAAGATAGGCTTCCATAAAAGTATTGCTGCGAAATATAACGCAAAGCAAAATATAAAAATCAGTTTTCGGTCATTCTAAAAATCGTCTTCCAAAGTAACAAATATAAACCATTTCTTTATGAGTAACTGTGTTGTCGTTAAAAACTCTTTAAAGATTTTTTTTTATTTAATGTTAAATGTATAATCCGGTTCATTCTACATACAGTTCTCTAATTGGGAGAAAATTTATATGAAAATTGAAAAGCTTTTCAAGCGATGTGTACAAACTAAGAGATTAACTCATGAATGCAAACCATAGCATTTTCTTTAAATGTTTAAAGATTCAGAATTTAATGAAAAGAGCTTATTTTGAATGCGATTAACACAACTTGAATGTCTTACGCAAAATATAACAATTCATTTATAGTGTTACCAATTGGCATATTCATTAATTATTGCTTACATATCATGTCATGAAGCAAATGCATGGAAACATGACGTTGTGTCTGCAGTTAGTACGACAGTCATTATGTTCAAGGTAAACGAAATTTAACAAGCGTTAAATTTCGATATTTTAGCTTTAAAACTCATATAAAATAACATAAAGTAAAACTTCGGCTCTCTTTTCTAGTGTGTTTTACATTATATTTTGCATTATAAACATTAATAATATTTTAAACTCCCAGAAAGATATGAAAATAAATAGAATTTTCAAAAATTATCAAAAGGATCATTTTACCCTTACCAAAATGCAAAAAGATCCTTCATTTGAAAATGATTGGAATTTATTTTTATCAGCAAAATTAAAGAAAAAGAAGTAATTATATCTATACATAATGGAATATAATAAGTTTTGGAATCAAATAGAATTCATGACTTATTTGATGAATATTTTAAAATAAAAAAGTGCCACAAACAATAAGACGGAATATTTGCAAATTAAAATTCGAAAATTATTGCCTACAATATTTGGGCAAACATAGTTTTGGAGAATGACTTGGGGGAGTCACACACTTTGAGAGCGGTTGAAGGGCTCCCATTATGACTAGAACCCGGCACCAGATTCTTTTCGGTTGATAGATCATTTTACCCGGCAGTATGGTTGCCCATTTTAGGTCATATTACTGGATGACACCAAGAAACATAACCCAACAAACACACGCGGGTTCTCTGAACGTCTATTAACGTTCAGAAGACGTTTTCTGAACGTTAATAGACGTTCGGAGAACCTGTGTGTGTTTGCTCGGAACACTCTTAGCAAGTGTAGTTCCCATCTAAAAACATACTTCATTCAGTAAACAAAGCTATATTCTGTACATGAAATACTTTATATTTAAATAAATAGGAACGTTAGTATTTCATTATGACAAATGTTATAAGACCAAATTTTTCAAAGAATTCTAGTTAGGCGAGCAATACTGTGATCGTTTCAATCCTGCGAATGCTTCTTCTTCACTTGGCACTACTGGTTTATGTGTTACCCTGTAGATGGAGCTACGGGTATGCTAGAAAACATATATGGATCATTTTACCTCATAGTATCATTTTAGGCTATCTTTTCCTGTTGCTCGTTCTTTAATTTGCGAACAGTTTTCAAATGACAATAATGGCAATGTATAATAGTGCATCTTTTTATATAAATTTCTAACTAATTAATCACACAGTTAAATTGTTGTAGATTATAAGAAAGTTTTTAACTTATATGTAGTGTGATAAAACTTTCTTTTCACGTTTCTCTAAAGTAAATCTTTAAAAAAAGTAATTTGAAAATTGTAAAGAATGCTTTAATTATATTTTATTTTTGGCATTTTAACAGCAATATGAGATCAATTTTTTTTTTCTTCAATAAGAAATAAGCAGAATTACTTAATAAAATATCACAGACTGAAATAAAATAGATTAATAGTATCCCATGTATTTTACCCGAAAGTAACGTAATTGTTTCGGTGGTAAATTGGTGGGATTATTTTTATGGAAAGCAATTTATAGTTCTAAGCTTTTTATAACATTTATATAAGTGTTCGAAATCTATAGCTTAAATCCTATAAATTTTACCAGATAATATTTTATCAGGGATATTTAGATTAAGTTACCAATTTTTAAAAATGAATAAATGTTTTTGAACTCTCTAGTACTTATTTCTTCATATTTTCCCCTAGGTCAGAAAATGATTTATATCAGAAAGTAATCATGTGTTTCCAATTCTTATAAATGAGAAACTAGGTATTCACGAGAATAAAATTTCCAAAAATTTAGCTATGGATGAGGATATTTTAAATATTTCATACAGTTGAATACAATGTGCTCTGAATTCAAGAAATTGTTTAGTGATTTTTAAAAATAAAATAAAAGATCTACCGGTTAAATAAATATCACAATTTAGAAGCACATTATATTGAATATGGCAATATGTGCATTGACAAGAGAAAAATACCATATTAACCCGAATGTAATGCTACCCCGAAATTTTGCATCAAGATATTTAGAAAAATCCCATATTTAGACCTCGACTTCAGCGCGAGTCAGGTTTTTTGGGACAATGATCAGTCAAAAAACACTGGGTTATATACGGGACAAAACTGTATGTATTACATTATCGATAATTTGAATTATTTATTTGAACTGTACATTTTTCATGAAACAAAAACATCATTTGCATAATGTAGAATTCAATGCAAACGTATCTATACATGCATTTACGATTGTGTAAATGATGTTTGAAATAATGCAATATCACAAGACTTACTCCGAAACAGTTTATCAAAATATTATATTGCATAAGATATGTCTGTGAAAATTATTAAACTTTTAAAACTTAAATCTGGAAATGATCTTTCTCAAGACGGGCAATATGTTCTTCAATGGTAATTCTAAGTTTCATTGTTACATATGTTATCTTGTTACAGAGTGTTAAAATTTCAGAAGAATGCTCGCACCCCAAAATGACATTACAGATCGCGTGGGAACACTATGTCGCCCCAACCAGTTTTGCTGAAAAACATCCTATAGTGTATAAAAAGATCGTTTGTTTATAAACAAATTTTGGAAATTAACAATAAAAATGTATTACATTACTCAAGAAGTATATATATACAGTGTATCCGCTAAAGTCCTTTATCAACCCAATAATCTCAGAGCGGTACGAGTTATACCAACACCTCCGAAATTAAGAAAGCCTAACAAATTAAGCTTTGACGCCATCAATAAGCCTAATGACTTCATCAAAGTTTTATTTTCACTAACTAAAACTGTTTAATTTTTCTGGTGAATGCTATAAATATTAGAAAATATCTTAATTAAAAATTAAAATAAAAATACCTATCGCTTACAAAATTGTTCACTATGATCTATGTCCTTATCATATTATCTAATGAGTTATGTTTAAAAACTGCCATGTGTTGTAATAGCTTAGCTATATGATCTAAGAGAACCTTCAAATACTCAATAACAATTTCAAAATTAGAAAAATTTTCAAACTCGTGAGCAGTCATTTTGCATTTTTTTCTTTTAATCATGTATATGGACCAAGGAAGTTTTTGAGTCACGGTTCATTTGGACCACTGACTAAATGTTTTAATTTCTAACCCTGATAATCTAAGTATAGAAAACTGTAAGACTTTAAACAGTATGTACCTGTAGATAATGTTTATTTCTTTTAACTATCGCGAGAGAAATTAATGAAATAAGAAAAACTCGGAACCTGCAACTACGGTTTTTCAATTTGCAGAAACTCCCTTAAAATCAAGCAAAAAAATTCACAATATCTCCGGAAATTATCGTATGAAATTGGTGAAAATTTATATTTAGGGTAATTTGAAGTTTTTCTTTCGTTTAATAAAGAGAAAAATGAGTGTTGCCACTGAAAAAACGAAGTTAATGCAGAATTAATTATGTAGACGGCGCTTTATGCAAAATAAATTAATAGTAAATTAAACGTTATTTGAAAAAGAATGGTAAACATAACTTTTCTGTACGACGAACGACCGCCAAATAAAGAGCAGTGGGCTTTTTTTCCCGCAGCTGTACAAAACCGTCTTAACTTAAAATAATTAGTACTAACTTTGCAATATTCTTTCCAAATTTGTGTCTTCAATTGTAGAGATATGGCCTGAAAGTGTTAAACTATATTTATCATGAATTTTAACTTCCAAATAAGAAGTATTTAAAAATATAAACTTTCAAATTTCAATGTGCTTATATTTCATTTCTTTGGGTTAGACACAAAAGGATGGTGAATATTGCTGGACGACTTTATACACACTATTTCATGTTCTTTTTTTAATGACTTTAGAGTGCAGGTGCAAAATTGAAACGTAATCTAAAAATATCGAGTTGAAATATGTATTTTGAATTGGGAAATGAGCCAAACATTAAAACATAGTGACACATATTCTCCATTTCCATCCCAAATATATTGGCGCTGTGTAGATTCTAGTCAAATTTTGCCAAGCAAAATGCATGTAGCAACAATTGTGTCGTAAAATTAAACGGCCATGGTTCTAGAAAAATGTTTCATTTTTCTTAAATATAATTCTTAACTTAAAAGGAAGTTTGCATTTTCATTTGATAAAATGAAACAATGAAATGCATGAAACAAAAGGCATTCATTTCTTTTCAGAAGCAATTCGACAAAGGATATACATTTTTTTTTTTTACTTATGCGGAGGAAATTGAAATTTTCCATTAAATAACAAGTGCATTTTTTTCTTCGTGATTATGTCACGGATCTGAAGATTTGAAAGAATCAGTGAAAAATGCATGGATACCATTGGCACCAAAATTACAAAGAAGTTACATGCATGGGATTTTCTTGTTGCATTTCGTGATTCTTCTGTTGCCTAAAGCGAAACTTAAAAAAATAATAATAATTCTCTGTAGAAGTGTACAAATGTTTCTTTTAAATATTCTTTTTTTTCATTTAAAACTTCTTTGTGAGTTTTGAATGAAAAAGGAATATTAAAAAAACATTTCTAAGTGTATATTTAATTTTAGATGAAAATTAAAAAAAATAAAATACAAGTGAAAACATAAAAGAACATTATCTTTCTCAAGAATTTTTCTTCACTTCGAATGCTTTAAACACTAATAAATCTGACAACCTTAATATGACTGGGCAAACGGCACAGCGATCATCTAACGGACTCTAATTTTGGGAGGTTTTCTAAAGATGAAACGTGAATATGCATTAGAACCCTTTTAATGTCCTTCGCCCAAGACACCCCTCCTTACGTAGATAGACCTCCAGTAGCTTTGTCTTTATGCACAGCATGATACATTATAAATTATAACTTTCCCATCGCTACATAGTTTTTTGTAGTTAAGTGTATACAGATAAAGTGTTGTCAATTAAAGTGCACATTATTCGTATACGATTGGTATTGGTGTTAACTTTCCTTCAGCACGTATGATGACAGAATAAGGAGAGAGTAATCCATTTCTTACCGTAGATGTATATGCCTGACCCAAATTTATGTGAAATTTTATCTCAAAAATTCAGGTTTGTGCTATTACCATTTTTAATAAACCAATACACAACATACATTTGCAAGATATTTGCAAATAATATATTAAATATCATTTGGAAGCATTTTATAAAGTTGTTTATTAAGTGTCTACCGGGCTTATATTTGACGGGCTAGCATATCTCGCAATTCCTTGAAAAGTAGGAAATTTCGTTTGCATTGTATGATTATAAATGAATAAATAAGCATACTGTGGCAAAGTTATGATATCTCTGAATCGTTAACGAAGAGTGCATTTCTTTTAAATAACGCTGTAAGCTTTTAATATGAACTCAAATTTTAAAGTTACCAAAGAAGATTCTAAAATTGGATATTAAATTAAAATTGGAATCCTTGCAGCATGTTTTCTAATAGCAAGTGGTTTGCATTTAACATTGAAATTCATTTGATTATAAGATTGAAGATAAGTGATATTGAAGTATATCCTATACCGATACTTTAAAATAGTTAAAAAAATAAAAATATGTGATTTAAATTGAATAACCACCTAATGTTCAATAAAATTTCACTTTATTCACTTCAGATGCTTTCAAGAATATGCAGACAAAATTTTGAAATATTTTTTGAACACTAATGGAACTGCATATTTAATTCATGGAATATAATATCTCTGTCCCGTGAATTAAATTACACCTTTCAAATTTCTACGGATAACGTGCGAGTTCTTTATGTTAAATGGAGAAAACAACAAATGTTTATGTATGTTTATTTTTAGCTGAACTTTTAGCTGAAAATCAAACTTTTTTAGAAATATTACGTCTACTACTATTATTAATAATAACCATTATAATAATTTCATTCGTGTTTGATATAGCTGTTTATGCGCGTTTGTGAATTCAGAAAAATAGATTTATTCCGTTTATCATGCATGTATATGTCTAATACAATGCTATTTAATATAATTTCATATGTGTGAAGTAGTTGCGGCAGAAAAATTATACTAATTTATTTGTCTCTATTGAGTTTAACTAATCGCATGCATGTCCACAAGGGACTTTGAAATTCTGAGTGCAATGTATGATTCTTGATGCATTTCTTCAGCTCTCAATGCATTTTAAAAGATTGCTCAGTTCAGCGTGAAGTGCATACATTTGTTGGAAAATTATCTAAAAATATACAATGGATGACTGATTATTCACAAATATACTAAAGTTAACGTAGTACATTTGCCCTGATTTATTTATCGCTATAACATATTTAAAAATAAACTTTTGAAAGTAACCTTTACTTGATAAATATGCCGACTATTTTCTCTCCGAAAAGAAGGTTGCATATTTCAAATTACTTCCAACCATTAATTATAAAATAAAAACATATTCGTTCAGGACACCTAATTGAAGATATTTCTTAAGTATTAATACTCTTTCAAACAATTTATCAAAAATGAACATGCGTGCACTCCACTCATGATAAATGAGAGAAAATTCACTAATGCTCGTTTCAAAATAAATAGCCTGTATCTCTATTTATGTCAAAGCAAATAGCTGCAATCATTATAAATGGATATAAATGTATATATTTTAAAAATCCAAATATTTAAGAATAAAAAAAATGGTGAAGCCCCACATTAGAATAAATTGCACATGTAATAAAATACAATGAATAATCATTATATCTCGTTATAAAGTCTTATTTTCTCACATTAGTTACATATTTCTTAGTTATATGATTTTCAAGCCTACCTGAAGAACGTGGTTATTTTATGATATAGCACTGATGAAGATTAAACGTTTTTTAGGAAGTAAAGGATATTCTTTGTATATTTTTAAACATTTATAAGTATGTAAAATGTTTTAGTGCAATACACCAATTTAGTGATTTTTTCATTAACATTCATTCATTAACAATAACATTTTAAAATTAAAATATTAAAAAAGGAATAGTGTTATATACAAATAATCTCTTTTATTTCTTATTTGAATGTTCAATAACCAGTTAATGAATATTTTTCTTGAAGAGAAAAATACAAGGTAAATGGAACGTTTATATTCTAAATAATCTACGATTTCACAATTTCCCCTTTAACGTTTTTATATGCTAAACGAACTTAGATTAAGTAATCGTAATTTAATATCGCATCATAAAATATTTTTAATAAATTAAAAAAGAAATAAGAATTAGTTCAATGCACGACTTTAAAGATAATAATACTAAAGATATTAAGTGAAAACGAAAATAAATGTATAGTCAAATAAAATATTTTCAAACAGACTAAAATAATATTAATAAAATAATAATGAAAAAATGAAGAGCTAAGTAATTTGGATACACATTTTAATTATTTCCAATTACTTCAAATCTAATGAAAGGTACAGTTTAATCTCCTTTTACGCCTACATAAAAATGCAGTCTGAGTCATATAAATAAATATTTCAGTTTTTCTAAAGCAGAGAAAACCAGGCAATAGCTGTTATATTTTATTAAGGTTAATTAATTGATAATTTTTTGCACGTGTACTTCAAGATTTTGATAAGTCATGATTATGAGATTTACATTAAAGCATTATTAAAATGCATTTGAAAATTAACTCTATTTCTTATAACAGTCAACTCCCATCACATAACGTACATTACGGAAAAATTTTAACCTCTTTTCTAAGTTCAATGCATAGAAAATATTAATTCCGATGAATATTTACGAAATCAGTACTAGTGAGTACATATTTTTACATTTCGAAAGTGGTATTGAAATATGCGAAATATAATAAATTAACTAACACAGGATAAAATTCCATTTACCATTTCTGATATGAACACTATGCATAAAATATTGAATATTTTAGAGGTTTTCTATTTTTTCTCCGTAATGCATGATTACACTAAAAATCAATATAATGTAAATGCATTGTTCTTTAATTTAAGCAGTGAAATTTAATCTAAATTTTAATAATAATTATTTTTAATAATAAAGTATTACACGTGGTCAATTTTAAGTTTAATTTTCAATTTTTTTCAACAAGATCTTTTATCTAAATCTAAATTCACATTTAAATTTCATATAGTTCAATTTTAGTACATTAATTAATTACTTTTAATTAGTAATAAAGATGATGGAGGGTTAATAAGGTATTTTTGACTATCAATAATTAGATGAAACGTTAAAAAATGCATTATTGTTGTGATTACCAGGTTGCGTAAAGAGACCGAATATGAAATTTTACAAGCCTAACATACATTATCACAGAAAACAAGAAGGATTGTTCATTATTCTTTATTTAAATGGATACTATAACATACCACATTGAGAACTACACAAAGGAATTTAAAATTGCAATATATTATCCTCTGTGTGGAGTACTTCGAAAACTGAAAGTAGCATTGTAAAACTTCTGCTACCCCCAGAATTGCATAATCCACAAAGATAGAGTGTTTCTCAATTGTTCCAGTAGGAATACTGCAAATTCCATAAACTCTTCTTAATTAACTTTTCCCGGAGACGTTTGGCCATTTATATTCCTTAGAGATTTTACAGGAAAATAAATTGTTTAACAAGGCTGAAAAGATTTCGAAAGGAGGCGAACGCATATTTGATTAATATGTTGTTGGAAAGCAAATATACGGAGTGTATTCTATTGATTTTGCTCCGAAATAAACAAGAACAGGAAAATTTTCCTTTTTTTTTCCTTGTTGCCGGAAAAGAGACGCCTTGATTCTTCTTCCTGCCCTTACACAAGAGCGTTAACAGAGTGTCAGGGGTAAGAACATTAACGCTTTTGTTACGGAATGAAATTTTCCATCTCTTGAATCATCACTCACGAGAACGCGTTCATTGTTGTGAGCATGAATTTTTAGTTTCTAAATAGATCTAAATTCTTAGGACGTACTCTCGATAACGCACATTTTGATGTACATCACATATTAGTTATTAATTCTCATTTACTTTGTGTTTCTTAGATTTAAAATTGAAACATTGCTTTAATTTCTACAAAAGTAAACTTTCATTAAAAAAAAAATATTTTTCTTAGTTTTGGCGTTGGAGAAACTAAATTTTAACATGAAGTCAGACCCAAAATTCCTGTTGACCGGTGTAATTATACAAAGATATTTTTAAAATTCAAATTTTAATAAAATATTTTGAAATTTCAGATTGTTTCATTATTTTTCCGCTACCCGAAAGTACTTTTCCCTCTAATTTATTTTGTACGTATGACAAAGGATCATTTATCTTGATATACTTCACGCATTCTGAATTTTCCATAATGGAACACATTCGCTTTAAAATTTACTTTTCGGGTTTTCCCGCAACCAAAAGTAACAGCCAACTTCCTCTCAATAACTTTTTCGTTGATCAACTGTAAATATATCTCACCCTTTCTTAAACATATCTCATCTTTAACCCACAAGATTTGTACTTGTTCTTGCAAGTGTTTTTAATTTGGAGTAGAGCGTTTGGTCTTGAATGTGATATTTGTTCACTTTACTTACGGAAAATTCAAAAACTTTTGGACAGGGAACCGGGATCGGTCGCTTATAGGGGGTTGTGTGGTCTCTTCTAGAGGATGTTTTAACATTAAATAGGTAGGATAAAAAAATCGGTGCCTTTAAATATGGTCGTTGGGTTGGGGGTCACTTGATAGAGGTGGTCGCTCATAGAAGTTTCACTATATCAGTTAAAGTCACTTTATCTAGGAATAAATGGGAAAATGATAACTCAACTTGTTAGAAGTCTATGGACGAAAAACGTTAATATTGCGAGATCTAACTAGCTGCAGCTAAGCAATGAAATATGCGTTCTAGTGCAAATAGCATGTTGATTCCACTTGGCTTCCCAACGGAAATAAAAAAATATATTTATTTAGGTAAATGGATACTTTTTGTGTGTTGAAAATAGCATTTGTATTTAAGTGTCTGAAAAAATCACCTAATTTCTGTAATATAGCAAGAGCTATGTTCCGCCGTGCTTTGGGAGAGATATTCTTTAAGGATATGACTCTTTAAAGACTATTTCTACTAGAGATAAGGCTTCTAGCTAACGCAGTGTACTTTATTAAGAGTTTCTTCCGATTAAAATTTTCATGTTTGCTATTCATTATTAAATCAAATTTAAAATTTAAGTAAATATTACAAGAGGTAATTTTTTAGCGATTTCAAACCTTGAAAATGGTTAAATACTCATACATTCATTCCGCTCATTATTTTAGAAAATGCGTCGACATAGAGGAACTGGATGCACTGAAAAAAAACATATAAATACTCTCAAAGAATGCAGCCGTTGCCATCACTCGATTTAACTACCAATAACACGGCGGTCAAGTGAATTGCTAATTGCCATCCCACTGAACAAGTCTTCTTGTACACAGCTGGAAGCATAATAGTCGATTCGAACGATGCCATCTGGTATAAATCGAGCAATAGCAACGACTGCACTCTTTAAGCGTGGGTGCAATTAGGCAGTCTGCCCGGATTTTCTGACATATTGATGAAATGTCATATTTTTTTTTATAAAACATTAATAAATCTGTATTAGATTTTGACATTCCGTTCATTAGTAAAATTAAGGAGAAAAATTCTATAGCCAATTAAATGAGATCAGACAATTAAGGTGAAAAAATAAATTACAGACTCGCCTCAGGCTACGCCAAAGTGGATTATTATTGCTAGTTTTTTTTTCGTATCATTCTGTTTGTCTTTCAAATATCATTTGTGGTATCATTGTATTACCGACATCAGTGTCAATAATGGGAATTGGATTCAAAGATCATAGCATTATTTCTTTAATTCTATTAACAACAGCTTTCATGCTTAGGGCAGAAACTATTTAAAATTTTACGATTTCTAAATGTCAAAAACAATTTTTATGTTTTTAGCATTTGCGATATTTTGACATAATTATAAAAGTAAAACTCACATACTATTTAAGAAATAACATTTTGCTTTGATTTCAAAAATTTGTTAATAAAGAATTTGCAAACCCCAGATATGTACCTTTTCCAAACACAATTGAAACAGAAATATTTATGCCTCATTAAAGTGGAAAGTGAGAAAGAAAACTGAGTCACTTTTATTGATCATTTTTTATACTCACTAGTTTTAAACACAACTGGATTGTTTCACGTATTTTCGTGGTATCCAAAAATCAATGTATTGTATTACTGACACTGAAACACATTTCATGATTTTGCAGATTGTATTCAATGTAATTCAACAATGCCTGTCCCTAGTAGTGCATGTTGTTCAAAAGCGATCCAACGACGTTTATAGAACGTTCAAAAAACTGGTTTTTAACGTCTTCTGAGCTACTTGTGCTGCTAGAGAAAAGTAAAGAGTCCATTGATGTTTTCACTAAATTGCAGCTACGATTAAAATCTCATGCGGTTTTAAAAGTTCTTTTTGTATGATATGTGCGTATTTCAGACAAATTTCAAACGCAACAGTTCATATTCGTACTTATGAAGCATTTATCACATTTAGGTTAATACAGGATCATATTTAGAACAACCTATCTTTATATCGTCTAAAAATTTTCATGTGTAGAGGCTGAGAAAAAACGTATCTCTCTCTTCTTTAGAGGTTTCCGTTTCAAGCGGGTAACCATGGTTAAAATTTCTTGGCGCGTGTGAGTAATTGGATCTTATATTTCTTTTCCTTATTCTGAAAACACCTCTCTTTTTTCGTTTTATAAGTACAATACTGAGTGTGTGATTTATTTTATTTTTTTATTTTTAGAAAACGCATTTAAGTAAATCTTCCAAAAAATACCGTATCCCATTTTTTAGTTAAAAATGGTATTTTACACTTTTGCTATGCTTAAAATTGCTTCTCTCAAATGAATTTCAAAAAACTAGTTTCATGAACGGTAATTAAATTCTTTTTCAGACATACATATTTTTTCGCATGAACTCCACTTGAAAGGACCTTTTGTTTTATATGATGGAAATTCCTGCCTTTATATATTTTTTCTTAGTTTTTGTTTTACTTATGCTTAACTCGTTTAGAATAGCAGCTTTGAATATTTAACTTCGTAGTTAAAGCTGTCTTAAACAATTTTTCTCCACATGAACATAATTTTTCAATACAAAGCATAAAAAGTACTAAGCTTACTTAGTTTTGTAATAAACTTATTTTTATTACATAACTAGGTTCATAGAAAAGCTTTTCTGGAGTAAAATTTAATGAGATCATGAAGAAACATGTTTCAATTTACGCAGCTATAATTTAATACTTTGAAAAAGTTTAAACAATTTTAAAATATTAGGTGAAGGTATTTCAATTTAACCATTCATTTCATGTTATTTTAAAATTCAAAGTAAAAACTATTTTTGAACTGTCTGGCTTATATTTAAATACAGAAAAAAATAAAGAAATATTTCGCAGATTACAAACAATAGAATCAAGTGAAATTTTATTGATGCTTCAAAACTAATACTTTGTGTGTTGAGACATATTCCTTGAAGCATATTGTCCCTGTACGTATTAGTGTGACCACAAATCGATAGATATGTAATGTAAGGGAATTTATCTCTTAAATTATAGATCATACTTATACTAAATGTATCACCACATTCAGAAATCGCGTTCATTATTCAAATCATTTTAGAAATGTTCTTTTTAACTATCAGAATACTTACAAACCATCTCGTCGGTGTTTTTCGAACCACTCTTTCAGAAGCTTTTTGGGTTGCCCTTGGCAACACGATTAAACAAACAAAATGTTCGTTCCCCACCTAGGCCTCATTTTCGGTGCAAATCTGAACTTTCAACGCCGTTGACGTCAATTCAGACAGCCAATAGCGTTCCTTGGACTTTTGTAACCCTCTCGTTACCCTGAACCTAATATGAGGCCCCAACTTCAAATAGCTATATCTAGAGGTGAAAAACTCAATTTAAGTTTTATTTTTGTTCAGTGATACCGGTAATTAATTTAGAACACATATGGGGCCTTTAAGTAGCTGCATAAGTACGAGCCAAAGGTATTATGATTTATGGATGTATTTTAGATGCATTAAATCTTTGCAAGATGCTATGCAGTTATTAAGCTAAGATGCTATGCAGCTATTAAGAGGGCAGTACCAGTCAATGTAGATTAATATTTACAATTGTCGCTTCACTATTTCAGAAGAGAAATTAGCTAATTGTTCGAGCTGTTATATTACCTTCTTTCAAAGGTAAGTATTTTTTTTTATTCTTTAACCTTTACTTAATATGCGAATGATTTTAAATTAATTTTAAACTTGACAGATTCCTTCAAAAATGCAAAAATATATTGGACCTCATATGAGGCTTAAAGTCAAGAGTGGTTTTATTCATACTTAAGATTTAGAAGAATAATGAAATTGTAAGCTAATATAAAGCTATATTACAGCTAAAAATTAAAAATTATTTGATTTAAATTATAAAAACCAGCAAATATACTTTCTTTTAAGATTATTTTACATTTATTTGTTTAGTGTATGTAGATCATATGAGAAACCCTCGGCCTGCGGGCCGGATGAGGGCCGCCAAGACTTTTGATCCGGCCCTCGAAACATTTAAAATTTCCATAGACAAAGCATGTAAACCAAATCAAAATCTTATATAAATCCCACTTATTCGGCCCGCGACTTCACTAATATACAAAATTTTGGCCCAGAATCTTCCAAAGGTTGCCCATACTTGATGTACATGGTATGCGATTTCTGATGTTGTTGTAGCTTCCTCATTTTTAGGAGCAAGCCCTGTAGGAACTGCTAACTATTGGTGTCGAAAAGGAAAATGTGTTATTGAAATTTCCAGACCAGCAGCTATCGAAATGTGCAATATAAATATGGAAGAGGTAGATTTGATGGACTCATTACTGGGCCTTCACCGACATACACTGCGACACTAAAGATGGTATTTGTGGTAATGATGGTGATGGAATTCAAATTCAAACAAAAAAAGAGGTAGACCATCGCAGTCCTTTGGAGAACCAGCAATGGAAAAAAAGGGTAAGAATACAAGCTGCAACTGAACTACGAAGAGATGTGTGCAGCCACTGTCCCGCCAAAACTGAAAGGAAGTATGCAGCTAAATGTACTTTATACGGCTGTCCTGGAAAAACCATATACATTTGTGTACGATGCAAAGAACTTTGAAACCCTGAATGTTTTGGAGCTTTCCATTCACGATAAACATAATTTCTACATTTATAAAGTGTTGTGTTTGTAATTATTTCATTTGCATTTCTTTTTCATGTGTTATATATATTTTTAATGTAATAATTGTCTAACAGGATAAAAAGTCCTAAAAATCAGAAAAATATTGCTGACAACTTTTATTTTAATGATGTGATTAAAATATACTTGCCTACATTTTCAATCCTTAAGTACATTAACCCTCATATGAGGCTCGAAAAAAAAAATAAGAAAGATCGACATTGGAAAAAATATTCTTTTTGCGCATGGGTGTATTACAGGGGTGTATTACAGATGGGGTGTATTTTGGGGTGTATTTTGGGTTGTATTTATGGGTTTATTACAGATGCATTAAATCTTTGAAAGATTTTTTTCTCTAATTTTATCATAATTTGGTGACGAGGAGGGTAAAGTACAATGTTCTTCCTCATACAAAATGACCATACAGAAAATACAACTCACTTTTTCCGCATTTTCTGTCTTTCTAATTGCTCCTGCTTCTAACGCTCATGCTTTCCCTAACTCTACCGTATGTTTTAATGTACAGCTGCGAAAAAAAAAGTCCCACTTGTACTTTTTTCGGCCGTCGTTCGTCGTACAGCAAAGTTACAGATACCAATCGTTTACGATTGACGTACACTTTAATTTGCTATGCATAAAAATTGCATAAGGGGCCATCTACATATTAAAATTCGCACCATATTTTTTTCTCAATAGTAACCCCTAGATTTCACTTCATATTTCAAAAATTTAGCTCATTTTAATCCCGGATACCCATTTTCAAGATATTTAAACTGAAATTGGGTGAGTTATGAGCTTCCAAAATCCCCCTCCTCATATGTTAAAATATTTTTTCATACTTCAATTCATATCTCATATAATATTGATAATAAGAAGCTGATTTTTATTCGTACTATTAGAACTAAACGACCCAAACATAATTTAATGTTATTATGATTATTAATATTAATTATGAATTATTAAATTAATATTCAAAAAAATTATTAATAGCGACCTAGTCAAATTTCGATGGAAATTGATGCAGAAAGTAATATTACACGTCTGTGCAAAATTTCAAATTTTTACGTTCAGTAGTTTAATTTATATTAAATAAAATATGTTATTTTCACGAGTTAAGGGACCATATATAAATTTATTAAGTGACAATTTTTTGAAAACTCATAAAATAAACGTAAATTAGATTTATTTTGTGCAAAAACACAGTAAAAGATACCGGTATTAAAAAATATCAAATTTTGGAGCAACTAAATTAGAGGATTTTACAGTTTGTTGGCTATTCTATAAAGCGTCTATTGATCTGTACGCTACCATATTCCCACAAATAAATATTTTCCAGCTATAAAATTAGATTCAGTAGATGTATGTCTTCTAATACAACATCCTATTTCTGAAAAACTAACATCCTCAGTTTTCCAGGCATGAATGTGACCTTTTTTAATATCGGAAGCATTAGGTCTTTGGACTTCCCCATACTTTATCAAACATTCAAAATCAAGTTTTACTGTCTAAATTTTCATCTGACAGTAAATTAAAATACCACCAAAAGTCTTAAGAATATTTCACATTGCAGACGATAGTATTAAATGAAGAAAGAGAAATAACAAACACAGTGATAATATTGGGTTGGCAAAAAAGTAATTGCGTTTTTTACAGGAAATTCAAACAAATAAATTTTCCATCATGAAACCATTCTTCAAGTTCGACCATAGCTAAGTAATATTCATGCTTTAGTCAGAAGAGCAGAGAGCAGCCTCTCACTCCTGCCAACATTTCAGCTGTCTAAGCGAAACATCAAGGGAAATACTGAATAACAATTTCAAAATTAGAAAGATTAAAAATCGTGAGCAGTCCTTTTGCATTTTTCCCTTAAATCATCACTACGGACCAAGGAAGTTATGAACTTACATTTGGGCGGTCACTAACTATTAACATTTGGGTGGTCACAAGTTATATGCGGAAAATTTTTTTTAATGTTATTTTTTTGGGCACCCCTCTAAAAGTTGCCAATTGACTAGAAAATGAGATTGGTAAAGTTTTAGCTCAATTGCATAATATTAACCCGTGCCGCATCGAGGTTGAATTCTCGAAAAAGTACGATTTTTGCCAAAATATCTAAATAAAGTTTTTCCTTTATTTAGTATAAACTATTTGCTCTACACACCTGTTTCATGTTTTATTTCATAAAACATGTTGTTGTTTCGAACTTTTACTCTCAAAGAAACCAATATTTAATGGCATTCAGTATTTTTTGGTCAGTTTGTGAGTCGTAGCACCAAAATCTACATTTTTGTAAAATTAGTGAAAAAAGATAAATTAAGAATTTTAAATACTTTTGACCGTTTCTTGTATTATTTGCATCAATAAACAAAAAATAAATCAAGAATTTTCGTAACATAAACTGCAATTCATGAAATATTTTTATTTATTTAGTTTGCATTTCTGCGCTTCAAAAGAAAGATCTTGATTTGTATTTCAGTTGAAGCACATCTAAGACAAACCTCTCAAATTCACTTTATTAAAATGCTATTTTTGTTAACTGTTATTATTTACTTTTAGAATGGACATGGGTGCCCATACGTATTGACAAGGAGGGGCTGTGCCTCCCCTAGCTCCCGTATTATCATTATGATTTTCATTTCAAGTGGTTTAACACTAATACCTAGTATCTTTGCGGTTCAGAACCCTTGACGTACAATAAGACTCCGAAGACAAGAATTTCGAAAACCAAGGATTGATCTCATCAAAAGCAGATTTTAAAATTCTGATTTAGAGAGTGCTATTGTTCACTGGGATGGAAAAATACTTCCTCATATTTTTAATAAAGAAATTGTAGAGAGAAAAACGATTTTAATTAGCTGTGGCGATGAAGAACAGTTAATAGGAGTTCTTCAGCTTGAAAATAATATGAGAATAACTCTCAGGCAAAAGCTGTACTTACAGCAGTTGAAGAATGGGAGGCAGTTGGTAAAATTCAGGCAATGTGTTTTGATATCACTGGTTGCCTTAGGGGAACGTGCATTTTTTGCTACAGCAATTACAGGATCGAAATCATCTATATTTACCTTGTCGCCAACATATTTTCGAAATCATCCTAAAATCTGTTTTGATTGAAAAGTGGGCAAAGCTACTTCTCTTCATTCAGATAATTAAAAAAAATTCAGATTGGGTGGTCTAAGTTAGACAAAACAAAGTACAGAACTGCTATCGAAGATGAAACTATTACATAAAGAATACAGAATTTGGAAAAAATTTCCAATTTTCTTGAAGATCATTTAAGAAATCAACAGCTCAGGGGTAACTATGGAAAAATAACTAACTATAGAATAATGACAGGGATAACTAAAGAAATAATCCAACATTATTTAATTTTTATAGGAGTCTCCCCAAATTGGCATTTCTTTCAGAGTATCTGGTGCTGTTCATTATGCCAGGTGAATGTCTAAGGCAATTTATTGTCTCAAAATACTTCTTTTCAGACATCAGGTCTCATTAACAGATTTAGAAAAAGGAGCTATTAAGACATTTGTTTATTTATAATAAATATTTATGTAAAGGCATGGTTCAACACTCCCACTCAGAATTTAGAAGACTCAGAAATTATTAGAATCCCTTGTTCAATACTAAAAATTTGATAAAGAGTCTGCAAACAAAGATCTATAAAATGATAAGCCATCTTTGGTATCTTAACTTGGAGCAAGTTGCATTTTCATTTTTTGAAGACAATATGGCCAAAAAAAAAGTCAAAATAAGCATGGCTGTAAAATTAATTGCACTTGAAAAAGAAACTGATGATGATGATGATAAAGATGTAAGAGCAACAATGTTTCAACGAAGTGGATCATTTATTGGACAAAGAAGTTGATTCTTTTTATTTCATCTCGAACAGTAATTTTTTAAAAAAGATTTAAATTTAATATGCATTTTTTGAATACTGATCCCGATGTATGGTATGAAAATCAGTATTATTTGAAAGAAAAAGAAAAACTGAAAGCTTTTAAGGTTTTTAATGACTCAATTGAAAGGGGAGTAAAATTAATCCAAGGATTCAATTCCTGTTTAACCGAGGATGAAGAACAAAATCAGTTTTTACTATAGGTAGTATCCGAATGTAGAAAAACTTTTCCAGACTCTTCGAAAGCCATATTATCTAAGCGTTGCCGCTTTAACAAAAAACTGTAAACATTAATAATTTATTTTTTTATAATGTGCTTGTTTTTAGATACATAAGTTTAATAATCAAATATATCTGAACGTTAGTCGTACTCAATTTTATGCCTACTTTGACCTTATTTTCTGTTAATTCTTTTACTTAAATTTCATTTTCTTCTTAAATTTCAGATTTTTTTCAAAAATAAAACCTTTATATTTTATACAAAAAATTAAGAAAAACAAAAGGAGGAAAGACGAAATAGAATTTTTTGAATTATCATAAAAAAGCCAACTTTTAGGATTCAGTTCATATCTAGTCCCGAAAAAAGCATAGATATATGCTTTTTTTCGGGACTAGATATGATCCGAATCTTACCCCCTGAGCTTTTTGGAAATGGACAAATAATCTAAAGTTGTTTTCATGGTAAAATTTTCATGCACTTTTTAAATTATAAAAAAATATATATATATTTATAGGAAGATTTGCAATTATTTAAAAAAAAGGCTCCTAAACTACATATAAGCTTTAATATCAAACATATTTATGATATCACAGTGTTAAAAATGATTACTATTATAGATGAATTGCATTGAAAACTGGAATAAAGTGGACGGGATTTGACATCACAACCGCTTGGAGGGTTAAATCTGTAAGTTTTTACATAAAAGTAATGTGTAGATGATCAAGGCATTAAGTTTTCTTATGAAACGAGACCAACATTATGTTCCTAGACTCAATTTTATCCATTTTATGATGGAAAAACGGACTTTTTTGCGAAAAAACGCGGTTTTTCAAAACTTTAACTTCAATGCGGCACGGTTTAATATTATACAAATGAGCTGAAACTTTACCAATCTCATTTTTAAGCCTATTCGAAACGTTTTAGGGCGGTCCCAAAAAAAAAATTCGAAAGTTGATTTTTTGTGACCACTCTACTAAACATTCTAATTTCTACCCTTGGTATTCTCAGTACAAAAAACTTTGACAGATGGAAACGATATTTTCCTTGAAAATAATATTTATTTCTTTTAACTCTCGCGAGCGAAATTAATGAAAGGCGAAAAACTCGGAACCTACAAATAGCGTTTTTCAATTTGCAGAAAGTCCCTTAAAAACGCGCAAAAATTAATTCGCAATATCTCCAAAAATTATGGTAGAAAATTGGTGAAAATTTATATTTAGGGTAATTTGAAGGTTTTCTTTCGTTTAATAAAGTCCAAATACGGTGTTGCCATTGAGAAATACGTAGTTGATGCAGAATTAAATATGAAGACGGCCCCTTATGCAAATTAAATTAATAGTAAATTAAAGTATGCATTATTTGCAAACGAATGGTATATATAACTTTGCTGTACGACGAACGACAGCGAAATAAAGAGCAAATGGACCTTTTTTTTCCACAGCTGTACATGACTGTTGATATTTACCGATATGATGCTCTTAGGCTCTTGGACTCAACTCTTTAGAGACATTTACGCATACATAGACACAAACACCCGCAAATATATTTTTCTTTTCCCTCCTTTTTTAATTTAAAAGTCTAGGGGAAAATGCTGTTTTACAGCAGCTCTTTCCAGAGTACTTGATAAGAAGTTTTAATTTGTGTGTCAACATTCGAATTTTGGGTGGAAAACGTCTAATTGTCAGATGGTTATGGACGAGGGCTGCAATCTTATTTATTTATGATTTCAGAAGTCACTTAATTGAATTATAAGAAACAAAATCGTTTCAGATGAAAAACAGAGCTATAAGAATAAAATGGTGCACAATTTTAGGGTTGTCTGATCTCAAAACTGTGAATTTAAATTACTATTTTAAGAATGCTTCATTTCTGCCAATGATCACCTAATTTGCCCATTTTTGTGTAATAAAAATTTATAATCCGTTGTGAAATTTTTATTCATACTTTTAGCGTCATGATATTAAAAAAAAAAATCCCTTTATGTTGACTACAGATACACGAAATTTTGTAAATGAAGCTTTTCAAAAAATGTATTATACCTTTTTCTTACAAGAAGATCTGACGGAAACTCCAGGTGTCTCATTTATTTCTATCAAATGTAAAATATCTTAATGGTGAATTCATTTGCTACATCCTTATTGTAAAAAAATTTCCCATTCGGAAAAAAAAAAAAAAATCCGTGTACCACCGTTCAGCAAACGACAATAAAATTTAATTTTGCTTCTAGGTTTAAAAATATGTGGCGAAATGTTAAAAAAAATCTTTTCACTAAAGCTTCACAGTCTTTTGTTCCGATATTCTTTTTACTACTAAAAATGACAGAAAAACGGTTCCACTAATGGATTTTCGAAATCCTTTTCCAAGGCTTCACTAATACATATCGATCTCTGTGACTTCTTTTCTTTCCCCGGGGATCAATATTAAATTGATCCGAAATACATTAATTGAATTTAGCTTCGAAATGTAAGAAACAATAAGCGCATTTAATAAGATTCTGAACAAAACAAACACAGCAAATTTATTATTTCGTATATCTGATTATTTCATTTTTAGAGTCGGAACTGGAAAAAAATATATCTATATTAGTATGAAATGGGTATATTTAATAGGTACATGTTAATGTTCTACAGGTTTCTAAGAAATGGAATAATCGACGCATATTTTTCAGTAATATTTGTTTATTGATATATTTTATAGTTATTTTTCCAGAATCCAGATGTTCAAGACAAAGATATATTTAGATGCACTAACGTATTTATCACTGCATTCTAATTAACACATTTGAATAATTTTATTTTCTGTTTACTAAATAAGTAAGTCTTTTATTCTGGATGATTGTGCATAATTTGTAACTTTAATAACTACGCTGAAATAAAGAAGAATCTAACTTTGATTCCATCTATTTTTCATCCAGTTTTGTAAGTAATGCTACTACATAACAAAAGGTATGCATAATTGAGCATCTGGATAAGCATTGTCATTTTGTCCATGGTAGCCTGATTTACCTAAATCAAGAACGCATTAACAATTCGCTTTAATGTTAAAAAAATGTGACATTGGGAATATAATGAAAATAATACTATTTTTCGTACTGCACTCGAAACTTTTAAATAAAAATTTTCACAATTATGTAATTGAATTTTGTTAAAATGGGTTAGTTTTCCCCTTTTTTATGTTTTCAGGAAAAATTATTTTTAAAAAATAATTTTGTAGGATTACTGTTTATTCGCTAATAGCATTTGATACTCGAATGATGAAGTTTCTGATGCTGAGAATTTATACGTTGTAACTGACTACTCTTTTTTAAGATGTTTTATATTCATCATAACTTTTTAAAAAATTATTCTAATTCTATTTAGTAATTTAATTGTTTAAAATAAAGAAATTAAGTACAGCGTAATAATCTCAACATAATTAAAATTTTACATTATACATGCAACGAGAAGGCCCAAGCCTAAAAAAATACTTTTATCAGTGATTTTATTAAAACTCATGTTTTTAAAGTAAAAAAGACTAAAAAGAAATATTTTATGTATAAATTTGTATTTTTAATGAGGTTTTCAAAAATAAAAATACATTTTGGTGAATAGAAAGTACAATCTTATTTTTACTGGCGCTAAGTGTTTCAGAATATTAAAACATAATAATTTTGTGAGAAAAATTCTCCATTTTTTAAATTCGTTTTATTTAAAATTATTATTATTTATGTATTAGTTTCCTGTAAAAGTTTATTCATTTTGTAAGTTGAATGTTTAGATAACTTAATTTATTTCCATAGCAAAACATTTCATCAGTAGTATTATTTTTATTACTACCAATTTTTAATTTAATCATTCATTTCAGAACACTTTAACATCATTGAAAGAAATTCTTATTTTAAAAAGCGTTTTTATATGGCATTTATAATGCCTGAACATAAAAAAACAGAAAATATGTACCATAAAATATGCATTATGAAATTTCCTTCAATTGACTTTTGATATCGAAATGGAAAACTCATTTATGTACTAAATTTTATATAAATGTTATGAGAATATCAATTTCAATCGGCACATTAAAATCGAAATCATGAGACATAAATGATGGAAAATCTCCTAAAAGGTTTTTACTTTCACAGTGCAGATTAATTTAGCAAATGTTAATCTATATATGTCGATCTCACGGTGTCATTCTTTTGAAGAATTATCGGAAAACTGAAAAAAAAGCAAATTGTTTCTAATTCAGTATTATATTTAACAAAGCGCACAAATAAAATTATTTTTGAATGTTACAATAAGTAATTTCTTTGTTTGATTTTTAGAACACATTTTTGTAAGTAAAGCTGCTAAATTTTCTTTCAATAAGATTTTATTTAAAATATTCCCCCCCTTTTGAGTAGAAAAAAAACCCCTAAAAAGTCACTCTTCCCTTTTAAAAATAAAAATTTAGAAGTAATCACTTTGAAAAAAAATAATAAGCTGGTACAAAATTTAAATTAAATCAGTTGACGAATCTTGTATCTTTTTTGAGAAATATTAAAATTACGACTATTAAAAATTGATTGTTTAATACATTTTTGTGAAACAAATGCCTCAGATGAAATATAGGATTAATAACGCTGTGTTTATCTTTAAGAGCACTGTAACGTTAATCTTTAGATCAGTGTTATTTAAAAAGAAAGTGCAAGTACTTTGTAGGAAAAAAAAACATGAATTTTTTCTACAGAAATTATTGTATCATAAAAAAGAAGAAATATTACGCCGCGCCGTTTAAAATATTAAACTTCCTAAACAAGTATTTTTTTTTTTGTTGTTCCTTTATGCTAGAGCTTTTCTGTTTGAAGTGCGTTTTAAAAAATGCTCAAATTTTTCTTTTGATTTTTTAAACATATTACAACATGCACTAATAAAACAGAAAGCCTACTAATTTAATCAGTATTTATATACATTGATTAATAAAACTAAATAAAGAACCTTGAAAACATATTTCTCTAATAACTGAGAATTTACTTAGCAGATAATTATTTAATGAGAAAAAAAAGTCTATTTTCTGAATTTATTCTTTAATTAAATTTTAAAGAACTTTTCAGTAAATGAAGTACATGAAGAAAAAATGCATTAAAAAACTCATAACCTAAATAGACGAATGGTGAAAAGATTATTTCTGCACCATTTTCTTTTCTAGAAATTTGTTCACAAAAATACGTCATTATATTTCTTCAAATTTTCAGAGCATTTCTTAAAATAAAATTCACTTTCGAAATTTTCATGATTAGTTTTCTTTATGCTTGAAAAACATCACGAATATAAAATATGCGATAAAATATAGCTAAAAAAGTTCTACCCTGCATCTAACCGCATTCCATGGAACACGGAAGCTTGTAGGAAATTTCTAAGAAACTGTGTAAGAAAGAATAATAAAGTACCCCTATTTTTGTGTATCAGAATGAAATCGAAATCGCAGGCATTTGTGGCCACAAAACCACAATTAGGGGATTGTACTAAGCAAATAAATTTAGCTAAAGTTAATCTAAAGTCGACTGTTTTATATTTACGACTATATTTTCATACATGTATATGCCAAAAGTGTTTAATTAATCGATAAATGCAAACATAAATTCCATTTGATGCTGGATGTAAGGAGTTATTTAGGAAGGAGTTATTTTACTCCTTTCCAGTCTTATAAAGACACAATATAAAATAGCTTTTGTTTTCATGGATAAAAATCTGTATAAAGCTGTATTCTTTAATTTATAAAAAAATCCAAGTCAAAAAAGATGTTAATACTTAAAATAATCTTCCGTTTTTTCAAGAAATATCAAATTAGTTCATTAGTGAAATACTTTTGATTTTTTTTTCATTAAACCTTCACAAAAACTGTTTGAAAACATATTATGAGCTTGAAGATATCTCATCTATGTTTATTTAAGCACACACAAACGCTTATCTTTAATCCACTTTATTGATAGAAGAAATTGGAATACGATAAAGTAAAAATGACGTTTTTATAAGCATACTTCTACCCTACTGAAATTAAAAAGCACAAATTTTTCTCTTCGTAAAAATCTCACACATTACAGAGGAAAAAAATATACTTTCTTTATTTTCCTTTTTCTCTTTCTCTTTATTTTATTTTCTTTCTTTCTTTTCTTTTCTTTTGTATTTTACCAAACAAAGCAGATTTGCAACAAAAATATATCTTTTACAGCTATTAAAAATGCTCAGTTGTTTTGTGATTTAGCCGAACGGATTGTGTAGACGCTAAAGAATCATTCTGACACCAAGCATTCAGGTTCGACCACCGGCATTTCCCTGGGTGTCATTCCGTCCGTTGCTTCTTAGGTTGCAACGCTAATCCACCCATTAGGTTCCTCCATGAAAGAGTGATCAGTAATACCTGTCTAATTAGTGGCTAACCTCTAAAAACTGAAAGGGCCCGCTATTAGAAAAAGAAAAAAAATGTGTCATGGTTTAACTTATTTGATTACTTCTCACATTCCTTGTGGGAAACGTAAAACTATGTTTTTGATGAACTAATGATAAATGTCAGACGGCAGATGTTTCTCCCTCACAATGAAAACAGAACGCCGACAATGAAATAATCCGTCCCTTAAAATTAACAGCAAACATTCTAACTTAAATAATGTGATAATAGTTTAATTGCATTGAAAATAATCGGGAATGTAGATAAATGACAACTCCTACAACCGATTTCAAGAATAGAAGATTTATGTATCAGTTTTATTACTGAGGGGGAACTACACTCAAGATAGACAGACGGAACTGTAATCGGGTTTTCGTTTAGTGTTATGTGACGTCTGCTGGCAATACAATTTCATTTTACTTATTTTGATTAGTCCCTTTTGGAGTTATGAAGTATTGCGTACGCAGGGGTCCAAAATTAAAGCTAGAAAGCCAGCGATTATCTGAAAGAAGAATGTATACTCCGTGAGGTGTGCCCGGCAAAATTTACAGACCTCAGTCTGACGGAGCACTTATGGAATGCCCTAAGAAGGAACATTCCATGTCAAAAACAGCATCCAATGGTACCCCTACTAGCATTTTTGCTCGGGCCATTATCGGCTGGCTACGTGGCCGGTGATAATCCGATCAAAATTGCTAGTAAGGGCTTCAATCATTAAATTCGGTGCATTTGCAAGAATGGGAATCAATCACTGTCACAATCGTTGAACAATAGCCCCAATAATTGTATGAAAGCCTGAAAAGATGCATCTGTACCTCTACGAAGTAGCCACACTTCATATCTGACGAATAAGTACAGAGTTCTCACAGTACAGAGTTATATACTATTATGACCAAAGTTAATCTCATTTGCATACAGTTCTATGTTGAATTGCTGAGCAAATATTGTTTTTACCATTTACTGTGTTAAAGTACACTGTGTTAGAGAACACCAGATCGTCAAAACCAAATTTTTGTCTAAAAATCGGACTTTATGTTTGTAGCCATAATTTTGGACACAGGTATATATCTATCACGTACAAAGGTGGATATCCGACATAATCATCAATCCAAAAAGGCAATAATTAATTTTTGGTGATTAAATGCGGAATGGGAATGCCCTAAGAAATTCATACTATTATGGACTTCATGACAGAGTCGATTGATAATTAGTCAAATGATACATAATTGAAAGTAATGAGTTTTTTAATCGGCAAAATAAAAGATACAAAAGTAATTATGACTATTCGTAGAGAAATAAAATAAGTTTTATAATCATATCGTATGCAATATTTATTTTATAAAATTTTCAAAATAAAAAATGTCACAAAAAATAAAATGAATATTTCAAAATTATAATACAAAAATTATGGCCCGAAAAAAATCAGAAATAAAATAAATAATTTAAAGGCGAGTCATTCATTTTGAGAACGGTTGAAGGCCTGCTGTTATTTCTAATTCCCGGTACTGGAGTATCTTCAATAGAGGAATCATTGTACCTGACAATATAGCTGCGCACTTTAGGCCGTATTACTGGAACATGCTGAGAAACATGACAAACAAAATAAGTCTAATTCACATCTAAAATCATACTCTATTCAATAAACCAAGTCATATTTCAGTACATTTAAGACTATTTTTAAATAAATAGGAAAGCTAGTACTCACCTTTTAAAATTTATGATAAGACCCCGTTTTTTGAAGAATTCTATTGAGACACGTAATACTGTGACCACTTGCAGAGGGACATCGTTTCTTCTTTTCTTGACACAACCAGTTTATGTATTACCCGGTAGGTAGCGCCACCTGTATTTAAGAAATCATATTTGGATCGTTTTGCCCGCTAGGATCATTTTGGACAACCTCCCCTAATGCTTGCTAATTAAAGAGTAATTTATTTAGTAGTAAATAATTTTATTGCGAGTCAAAAATGAAATTAAAACATTCATAGGAACTGCTGTAAAAATAATAGTTTTCAAAACAGTTCTTTACGCCTTTCTTTTATATTTTTGCTGAAACAAAAAAATACCTGGCGCATACCATGAAGATTTTCTAATAAAATTTCTGCCCTGCATCTGCCAGTCTCGCACAGAACAAATATAACATGAGTCATGTAGGAAATTTCATTAAAACTCCATGATAAATATTTATCAGGTACCTCTCTTTTTACGATAACAGAATAAAACTGAAATCATAGACATCTGCGACCATAAAACCGCAAGAAAGAGCCTCTACCGGGCAAATGATTTTAGCAAAAGTTAATCTATAATCGATCTCTTCACGGTGTCAGGCTTTTATAGAATTGTCGTTCGGATGTTTCTTTTCATATTTATGGAAAACATCCACAATGCAATTTCACGCTTGAGGTACAAGAAACAATTTATTCTCAAACTAAACAAAACATAACCTTCATTCGGTGAAGAATGTAATGAAGTATTTAGCGAGAAGTATTTTTTTCAGCATTAAAACTTTTATTCTTTATGGCCATGGTTTTTTAAGCAATATATTTTTCTTAAGAGCACGACAAGGTATGTTTGGAATAACTAATTATCATTATTTATTTTAAAACTGTCCTCATTGTAAAACAAAATAAATAAAATTCTGAGCTACGCAAGGTACGACATACATTCTTTCAATCATAATTTCTGTAGTAAATTTTAATAAGTTAACTTTTAAAACACTTTTTCCCATTTCCCCTCCATTTTTAATTAGTTGATCAGTGATACGATTTTTAGTGTTTGGTTCCCAGAAAAATACTTAAGGGACACTTTAATTACTCGCACTTAAAGTAATTTGTGATAATTCAGTATTTACAAAACGTAGACTTTCATTTTTAATTCATTTTTACTGAAAGTAGAAAATGGAGTACGTTCCAGTAAAAATAAATTGTTTTTCTCCATTTATCTTCATTTTTTGTAATATTTAAAGCGCAAATATTTTTTCTGAGATAAAATATTCTAAATAAAAAATTATATTTTTATTGCCTTTAAGTGCTTCTTTTTTATCAAATTCGAACAGAGCAATTTGAAGGTAAACAAATTTTAATCTGTGTCGATTATTCAAGTGTTTATAAAGGAGTACATCTCACACAAATTTTTCATCAGAAATGTTATGTAATATATAAACTCAAATATTTTGTGACAGTTGAATATAGAATCTCAGTGGATCATAGGATTTTGAAAACTATTCTAATTATTGTATAAATATAGTGTATTGTTACATAAATATAGTGTGGCAATTCTACGAGGGTCTCTTTTAGTTTAGCGGTAATTTTTTATGAACTAAGTATTCCAATGCATCTATTCCATTTAAATATAATAAAAACAAGCATAAAGAAACTATTTCATTTACCGTCTAAGTTTTCTTAAAAATAAGTTTTCAAGTAAATTTTAATTATCGTTTAGTGCTTTTAGTATAAGGCGAATTCTTCCGGAAAAATTATTTTTCCAATTTATTTCTAGGTGAAATTTAAAGTACCATTTGAGTATGCATTAAATTAAATGCTTAATGTTTTCTAGCTTTTACATATATTATTATTTTTTACTTTTTACTAGAAATAGAGTCAGGTTTATTTAGATTTTTTTCAAATTATTAATTATTTTAGTCATTTTTTACTCAAGTAGATTCTTGAAATGAAAAAAAGCAGAAGGAAGGAAAAAAAAAGAACGAAAAACCTAACCTATATATATATGTTAGTAAATAAAAAGCTATTTCTTGACTTGTACAAATTTTATTTGAAGATAATTATTACTTCAGTATAGTTATTTTTATTCGTAAAATAATAAAATAAAGCTTTGGAAAGTTTATTTATCTTGCATTATTTTTCTTGACAGAGAATCCAAAAATGAGCGATAAATATGGCATAAGACGGTTGTAATGAAAATACCACTCCGCAATTTATCATATCAGATAGAACAAGTGAAATTTTACCGATATGGGAAATTTCATATCGAATTTATGAGAAAGATTTAACAGAGACCTCTTTTTTAGGTGACTCATAAAAACACAAATGACGAGTCTTTTGTGGATACAAAGCCACAGGAAAGAACATCCATTGGTCAAATCAATTTAGGAAAGGTTAATCTTTATCTTGCAATAGTTTTCTGGATAGAGAATTCAAAAATGAACAATAAATATGACATAAAATGGGTGTAATGAGAATTCTACTCCGCAATTAATCATATCGGATAGAACAACTGTAATTTTGCGGATGTGGGAAATTTCATATCAATTTTATGAGAAAGATTTAACAGAGACCTCTTTTTTAGATGACACTTAAAAATCCAAATGGCGAGTCTTTTGTGGATATAAAACCACAGGAAAGAACTTCCATTGGTCAAATGAATTTAGGAGAGGTTAATCTTGAGTCTCTAAATTTTACAGTCTTATCCTTTTAGAGAATTGTCATTCAGGAATTACTTTTTTATACTTAAAGCATCTTAACTGTAATTTCACACTTGGCTGAAAACATTGTTTTTGGAATAAAATCGAGATTTACCCTTTATGCTATGTTAAACTGTAATTATGTAATCAATCAGAATTAATAATTGGGCTGAGCGAAGTAAGCGAAGCTCTTACACTCAATGTAACGCTTTATGTAACGCTTTTGAGTGTATGTAATACGCTCAATCTAACGCTGTAATGCCATTTCAATGTAACGCTTCTCCTCTTAAGCCGCTTGACCGATTTAGTTAGAATTTGGCATGTTTATAGGTACCGATGGTGGCAAGGTATAAATCTGAAATCAACAAATTGGGTTGACCACGGAGGAATACTCACCGAAAAACCTGCTGCCATTAACATTCAATGGCGGTATTACAAGAATTAATCTAAATTATTCTAATTAATCAAGAATAATTCATTAATTAATCAAGAATTATTCTAAATTACTCGCTTCGCGCACTCATTGAACCTATGACATTGGTCAAGGTCACGATGCTGATCACTTAAAAAACAGAAAATCCAAAATCGATCATTCCATCGAGGTATAATCACCGAAAAAAATTCAACTTGAGGTACAGATAACTGCACGAAATTCGCTCAGCTTACCATTACATGCGCGATACGTGCATACCATAAGATTTTTTTTAACTAGAATTGACGACGTTTCTCAATTTTACGTTTTATTACTCATAAATTTTGTTCTGAATTGTTGGATTTGTTTATATAGTACATGTTTGTCTTTTACATTCGTCGTTGTAAAATAATTATGTGTTTAAGTAAAAATAATCAAAAACTGGACGCTTTTCAGCTATTTTATTTTATTTTATTTTATCTAGAGTTTCTTTGAACGCGTCTCATGTATACTCTATATACCAAAATTTGGTCATAACCCGTTCACCATTTTTAAATGCAGAATCCTGCTATAAGGTAAGTTTAATTATAACCACCCGTATGTAAAACAGCATTTTTTTTAAGTCGTACGTTTTTTTAATCAGTAATTACCATTTATATAAAAAAAAAAAATTCTAAAAAAGTCGCTTAATCGCTTTGGAAAATTGAAAGCCTGAATTAATTGGAGCGCTTTGAAAGTCTTATTTTGATATCAAAAATATAAATTTCTTTTTATAACATTTTTCTTTGAAATATTAAATTAGTTCATTAGGAAAATGCTTTCAATTTAGTACAGTCTTATAAAGACTCTTCAAAGAAACTGCATGAGTGATAATTATGCGTTTACTTAAACAGAAACCATCATTCATCTTTAATTTATTTTTATTGATAAAAGAAAATAGAGTATGAAAGAAAAAGTTCCTTTCAAATCTTTATTATTGTAATAATCGAAGTACGAATATGTCTATGTGAAAAAAATTACACTCAGTATTACATTTTTTCCTACTCTGTTTTTATGAAATTTAAAAAATATATTCTTTTGTAGAGATTATTTTTCTTTTAGCTACCCGAAAAATTGAGGAGGTGTATCGGCATTTAACTTTTCCATTCACTTTAACAGTGTCAAATTGATAGGTAAAAACTTTTGACATTTTTTGATTCTTATGAAAATTATTTGAGTAAATATTACTCATTAATGATAAATTTAAGTACAAACCTCACATTATCTTTTATAGAAGATAAAAAAACTATTTTAATAATTAAATGCAGAATATGAAAGTACTTAAGTTTTTGCAGACGATAATACATTTATTATTTATTTTTTGCTACAATTCAACCAAAGTTTTGACTGTTTGCATCAGCCAATATCCCATTTGCATTCGCAGAATTGTTCCGTGCAAGCAGTTCCTTTATATATAACTAGCTGCGTGCCCGTTCTTCGCACGGTAGGAAACGAAAATTTTCCTAACATGTGTAATTCGAAATTATTCGTGATGTGGAATTTAAAAAAAAAAAAGAGCAAAATTATTTCACTCTTAATGTAAAGTTTGTGTCATGAGTACTAACCTGATCATTGCAGTATAATGACTCAAAAAACTACGTCAGTGTCATTCACTATCAAAAAAGTGGAAAGCTTAATGGTTTGCAGAGAACTCCTGGCTTTCAAAATGTCTTATTTCTACATCATACTGTTTTTTAGGCTCAAGTTGTAGCATTAAATACCCATGACACTACATGAAATGGAGCACCATTTATTTCTTTCCGAAAATGTACCATATAAGGAAAGTTTTGCAATCATGAAAAAAATTCGACTTCGAGATTTTGGTGTATTTACACGTTTTGAGGTCTTCTGAATTCATTTATGCTATTTTCAAGAGATGTTTTTAAAATAGCTGCGCACCGGCTCTTCATACGGGAAGAAGGGAATATTTTACTACTAAAATCATATCTGCATGTGACAAAACAGAATTTCATTTTTAAAAAAGTTCAAGTAATCCCCTCTGTTGAAATGACTGCGGGATATATTAACGCAAATTAGAATTACTTTTCGTTTAGTTGGTTGTAAGACAACCGTTGAAAAAGGATAAACACTTTTAATTTCATGAAATATTTATTAACGTGGTACATTGCGATTTATTCATACTATCTTTACAAATCTAATACTACTACCTATTACGTACGTTAATACTATCTATACTCGCTTCTCCCTCTTCAAGGCTCCCTTAAAAGAAACAGCTTAGATTATTTGGCCTCAATGGGATCTTTTGATTCTGTAGCGATTCTTTGCAATTTACGCATTAGCATAAATAATAATCATTTCACATAATGGTTGCCATTAAGGAAACTCTCCATATATATTTAATTTATACATAGTTTTATAAGATTGGCGTATTTAGCGCCGGAAACCATTTCATCTTACTGTGGGGAGAAAATATCCAAGGGGTGCCATTTTAAATATCCAATAGCGATATCTTTTATATCCTCCATAGTCCTGTCGCCTGAAAAACATCATACTGTGTAATCTCGAGGAGCTACTTATTCCCATTTTAATTGTGACAGGGCGTTAGAGTTGCAGAGTTTACAAATTTCACACATTTTTTTTAATTTATGACGTCACTGTTTGACTGCCGTAAAGGATACCCCGGTAGATTAATTTCGGAGTTACTTTCGATATTTCGCATAATTGTTTTCAAACGGTATCATTAAAACTTTTCGTGACCTTTATGGAGGAACGTAATTCAACGTTAAAATAAAACTATACTCGCAACCTGCATGCGTATGTTAGGCAACGCCTGCGCTAAATTAAATGCCAAAAATAAAAATAATAAATAGAAAAATTTTAATATATCGCGCTTTGAAACGAACTTTGTAACTTTTAAAATGAACATTTTCAGCGCCGTGAAAACATTTCAATTTTTAAATAAGCACCGTATTAAAATACCACTTCTAATAATAATAATCGTGAATTTCTTAGTTTATTTCTACAGTAAATTTTAATCAAAATATCGTCTCCCTGTGTTGAAAATAGAGCTGGAATAAATGAGTTAAAATTATGGCGCAATTTTTAGGTATCTTAAAGCATTTGACGTCATAGATCCTCACTTGCGAATTGAAATTCTGATATCCCATTTAAAAACTCGATTGGTTGAAAAAACCCTTTTTTCTAATCCTTTCTGTGGCAACAGCCGAACATAAATTCTCGTGCCGTGATCGCAATGTAATGAATGGCGTAAGATCGCGTTGATGCTATTAAATTCTAAACATTAGGCTGCATTAAAATTCGTAAAAAATCATCTAATTTACATAATTTTTTCGTTTTTATTTTAAAAGAGGGAGAAAAGAATGTTTCACGATTTGTCAAAATATCTAAAAGTTATGACGGATAGAATTCAACATGCGACAGTTTTAAAATTATTTTACGAAAAACAATCGCGAAGCAGATGTTTAGTAAAAAAATTCCTAAAAATCGGTAAATCAGGTTAAGTATTCAGAACAAACTGTTTTTAAAAGAAAATTTTCTCCTCTATCCGATGATACAAATGCCGTTTTGCTGCGAGCTTAATTTCCGCCGTTATTACGAATTAGGTGAGAAAAAATGCCAAAAATCGCATAAAACATAAAATAAAAAAAAATCTAGGTCGAATTTTGAAAAAATCGCTTCGAGGTGCACAACTACATATTTACATCTTCCCGAATACCAAATTTGGTGTTTCTAGGTGTAGCCGTTTGTCCGTAACGCTGCAGACAGACACACACACACACACACACACAGACACCTTCTTTTATAATAAGTAGTAGAGATAAAATCAATTTTATAGCACATAATTTTTTTATGTATTTCGTCGCTAAAATGTTAGTGGCTTAAGTTTTAGTCCAAAAATAATAGGAAAAACGCAATAGTAAGTTCGTTCTTCTGTGTGTGGAGGGTGGGTGTTTCTATTTTACTTTTTTAACAATTTCGTGTATTTTTGTTGTTTGTACGCGTTATGCAAGCCTACATTAAAGGCATCTGCTTATAGGAATATGCCTTGGTAGGAGAACTTGCTAACGCGTTCCAAAGTGCATTCTTTTTACATCTGGAGAAAACCGACCAAAACTCTAGACCGTTAGATCTGCCGCCGCACCGGCGCCGTAGACCCAAAATTGTGATTTTCACACATTGTTAAATTGAAAAAAAAAACATTAAATATAAGGTTAGTCAATAAAAATATCTCTAGTACTAAATTATTTTCTTAAGAATCAGAAAATGACTTTAACATCTTTATGAAAAATCGTTTAAAAGAAAGCTTTCGATTAAAAAAGAATATTATTTTTTTCTGGGGAAGAATACAAGAAAATATATTAAACATAACATAAAATGTGCATCATGAAACTTTCATCCTGTAATTAATGTTACTGATAGAGCAATTTTTATTCATGCATATAATATCATACAATATTATGAGACGGATTTATCCAAACCCTCGCATTTTTAGATAGACGAAAAAGACCAAAATGTCTCTCTCTATATGGTATATAGCCATAAAATCAGAAGAAAGGGTCTCTACTGGGCCCTATGAATTTAGCTGAAGTTAATCTAGAGTCCATGTTCAGAAAGTGGTATTCTTTTATGTAACTGTCATTCAGATATTAGATATCGCATTTCCGGAAAACTTTGTACGTGCAATTTCACGCTTGACGGAATTTATTAGCAACGGTTTATTTCAAATATAATATATAAAATATAAATACATGTTTAATCAGATTCAGAATATAATGACACATGCCATAATTATTCACTTTAACATTGCAGCTTTTATGGTCTGTGTTCAGCACTAGTTTTTTATTCTTGAAAAAGTGAGTAATGTTTGTTCCGAATCGGTAATTGCCTGATTTTTTTTTTTTCGTTTTAATAAAAAAAAACGAAGAAAGAGGGAGAGAGAACAAAAAAAATTTACAGGAACTTAAATTCCAAATTAATTAAGGTACTTTAAGTCTTTTGAAAATCTAATAACTTGATTTGGGTTGCAAATTTTAATTAGATATTTTTTCTGGAAATTTAAATTAGTTGATTGCAGATGTGTTTTTCTGATCCTTCATATTCGCTCTCTAAAGCACTTTAAGGGCACCTTATGAGCGATAATTCTGTGTTTATTTAAGCACTTGCTGACATTCATCTTTAATTCATTCTTATTGCCAAGGGAAATTGAATGCTTTAGGAAGAAAGAAAGAACTCTCCATTTTTTTTCAATGCATATATGTTCATTATTGTTGTAGTATAGGTACATTAATATTTTACATTTAGTATCTGTAGGCTTGGACTACCATTCTTGTTAGAATTATGGTGTCGTTATGTCTAAGCCCAGATTATTAATTCCCCTTACTTTTTATGTTATTCAATAATTTGACCAGTTACGTTAAATAAATGAAATGTTGATTAGAAAAAACGATAATATTTTAGGGTCTGAGCCCGATCTCTAAAAATGAACAAAATTTGGATTAAAGGAGAAGTGATTATTGTTTTTAAGATAGATCAACACCTATTTAATATCCAAAGTAGCTGAGGATAGTGCAAGATATAATTTGTTCACATGTGCATTAACAAAAATTTCCTTGTTAAAAAAAGAATTACAACAGTTTCATGGAAAACATGTAGCCGACCATCGTTTTTAAAATTACAATTCAAAAGAAAATATCTGTCAGAACATCGGTACTGAGCATTCTAACTTTACTAAATTATTTAAAGGAAAACAGAATTTTTAAAAAATACAAATAAATAAACCAAGGAAAGAAAATATATATATTTCCATTTTGTTAGTACTGATACCAGCAATAGCTTTGAAGATGCTTTGAGAAACAAACATTCAACCAGCTTTATTCTTCGCTTGAGAAATTCTCTAAATTCTATTGAAATAATGAATCACAACTTTTGAACTAACCGTGAAGCTTTATTTCCGTTCTATCGCCGTATTTTTAACAATTATTCTATCAATTCAAATATTTATTTAGAGATATTTTTTAAAGCCATTTCATAAAAAAACTCTGATAGGCCATGGTATTAATTGTGTCTTAATATGTGATTCAGAAAAAAGTTTAAAACTGTTTTATTCCAAAAACAATTTCAGGATATCAACCGTTATATTTAGGCATAAGACTAACTGCAAGGCTCAGGAAATATCAGTTTTCTTAAAAGTAACAGTCTGTATCTGACATATTTCAATCATTCCTTGATTGAGGCCTTCATAGTCTAGTAATTAAGACGTTTAGCTGGGAACTAGAAGTTTGCGGGTTCAGCTCCAACTTACCACTGAAGACCACCATGTGCATGAACGTGGCTTCGAAAGCCCTCTCGATGATCGCTAGCAGTTTCGAGGAGGTTTCTATATTCAGAAGTCATCTCCCTTATCATGAAGGTCCAAACTGTTGCAGGAAACTCCAGGAAGATGTTCTGTGGTTTAGTTGAAAAATCTTCCATCCGTCTTCAAAGAATTAACGTAAGCACGAATGCTCAGCGACAAGTTATCGTGCCTTATGGAGATCGCGTAACCACGAACAACCGATTCTAGATTATTTTTTTTTTAAATCAAACAACGTCTGGAACTTGCACCACTTATCTCTCTTCGGTATACGAAAGTGAACACGAGATTTATGTTTTGAAATCTGTATTTGATACTGTGCAATGAAAAATTCTTGAATTTAAAACAGAGCAGGAATGACTTAAAGAAAGACAAAAGAAATATAAAAAATCTGGAGTGACTCCACTCGACTTTCCGCACATTTACGATTAAAATCATTACCAAGCATTTAAATAAATCTTAATCGATGAATAATTCAAACACATATATCAAATTGAAACTCAATCGAATGCACCGTTTAAACGCTTACGTACTTTCAAGAATTTCCCCCCGTATGCCATAATGTAAAAGAATTTTTTTGTCGTAGCCCTGTAGAAAAACTATAAGTCTTATACACACCAAAATCAATACCGGTCTTGCGACGGTGGTTTATAACATATATACACAATTTGAGCTCTATCGAATGCACCGTTTAAACGCTTGCGCACTTTCAAGAATTTCTCCCCGTATGCCATAATGTAAAAGATATCTTTGTCGTAGCCCTGTAGAAAAACTATAAGTCCTATACACACCAAAATCAATAACGGTCTTGCGACGGTGGTTTATAAAATATATACACAATTTGAGCTCTATCGAATGTCCCGTTCAGGAGATATCGTGTTCACTCACATACACACAAACACACATACCACATACACACACACACACATACATACATACATCTCGTAAAAACCGCATAAGTGAATTCAGAAGACCTCAAAACGTGTAAATACACCAAAATCCCGAAGTCGAATTTTTTCATCATTACAATACTTTCCTTACATGGTACATGTTCGGAAAGTAAAAAGTAAATAAATAAAATGATCGGAAGCGCAGATGTATTTGCACGCAAAGAATGCGATTCAGCAAACAATTTCAGAAACTTGCGTCTTTATACACTAATTTATCTCTCATTTATCAGCGCATAATTTCCGCATTGTGTGGTAACGTAATATTTCCGTGAATTCTGTTATTGTTGTTGTTGTTGTTGTTGTTGTAACGTATGCCCCCTTGACAACCGCATGCCGTGCCAAATCCACCCAGGTAGGTGGGCGATGGACAGAGGGGGGCGCATTTCATTTTCAGGGCCCCAGTGGGAGGAAGTCCGACTTTAGCCCGTGGTCCCCTAACTTTAAGCCAATTCCAGAAGAGGGACAAACCCCCTGAAATCAGCAGCTTCACAGGTATCGTTTAACAACTTGGAGGACATTGGAGCTACGACAGATTTTACGTGCACCAGCTCCCATTATCGTACACGGTCCCACAGCAGTCGAGCCGAGAGGGAGTTGACCCTCCCAAGCACTGACCAAGTCAGATTCTGCTTCACTTGCCCTGTTCTTATAGGAACGGAGTTTTGCGCCTAGACCACTGCGGAACCCGTGAATTCTTCTTCCCAAAATCTGAAAAGGGAAAAACATCGTTGAACGTCAAATTTCCAACTGACATTGAAAAAAAAACAAGCAAACGAGTTTTTGTCTAATAACGGAGATATTTCGGCAGAACTGCTACGATAAAAAATTCTGCGAGTTGAAGAAATAATTTTTGAGAGCGAAAATATATCACTACTAGCGCACCGTTTGATTTCAGTTGAAAAGGGGAAAAGAAACTTAATTTGATTGCGCTGTTTTAAAAGTTATCGAAAGAAAAATAAACTTTGAAGAATTTTTTTTTCGATGAAAGGTTAAGAAAGAAGTGATAAGAATTATTTAATGAAATTTTGGCTAGTTCGAGAGGGATTGTTGATCATCCAAATTATAAAATATTTTTTTAAAAGAATATATCGCATGCAGAAAATTATGAGACTTGAAGGGTAGAGTATTAAAACGCGCAACGAAAAACAAAAGAAAGAAGTAAAAGTCGAAAAATTGTCGTCCTAGCTGACAGTTTGTTTTTCTGACTAAATTATGACATACTTTTTATGGCAGTGCACTGGTCCGAAGAAATAAATACACCGTTACCGATTTAATCCGAAGCGACTTCATAACTAAGGTCCCGCAATGCCCTTGTCACTATGGAATTCCGTTCCGTAAGCAATCGCAGGAAAGTGAAGCAGCATCCGAATTGGCCAGTGATTGGGAGGGTGAACTCCTCTTTCGACTGGACTGCTGTGGAACCATGTATGCTAATGGAAGCTGGTTCACGTAAAATCCGTCGTGGCTCCAACTCCCTCCACGTCTAATGAAACTTCTGGGGGAGCGAATTTCAGGGGGTTGGTCCCTCATCTAGAATTGGTTCAAAGTTAGAGCACCCCGAGCAAAGTCGGACTTCTTCCAACCATGGCTCATTAAATTGAAATCCGCCTTCTTCCGCCAACCGCCGTTCTATATGGAGGATATGGCATCACTCCAAGATTGCCAAAGGGCATCAAAACTAAATTTAAGCGTCTGCATAATTTCTTAATGGACTTTATCAAGACTCTATCGACAACTCCTGCAGATGATTCTTTTATGAATGTATTCGACGTATAAAGCACTATATATAAAGCTTATAAATTATGCAATGTATGAAGTAATTGATTAAAATTCGGTTCTTCACATCATACATACCGCATTTTTAGACATTCCTTTTAGCAGCTATAAACACTGGTAGGGAACATAAAAGTACCCTCTTATTAAACAGCACATTAAGACTTAAATTCACTGCAGCAGAAAATACACCAACCTCGAAATGCATTAAAACATTTCCACATTTGTCCCATTCATCATATTCCTGATGTTAACATTACGGCAAATAACGTTACTTTTAGAGGCCGCCATTACGGGAAACTATTTCTCAAGAGAGAACCGAGCTATAATTTTACAAGTGAGATTGTATGTCATTTCTGCGAAAAAGTCACAATGCCCGGACCCCTGAGGGATTCTGATAGATTATCCCATCCGATGCAGGGCTACCGTTTGATCCATTAAACTGTAATTCCCTCTCGCTGCGTTGTCAAATGCAAGAAGGAAAACCAGAAATAAATGATGCAGATTTTCTTGGAAGCCCGGACGAAATGGAAGTGAAATCCTGTATGATGAATTTCTTTCATTTTAGTCTATTGAAAGTGTAATAGCTTGCACTTCGTCCTATGAAGTCGCCCCCGAATTATTCAGTGAGAATAAAAAAACTGAGGTTCTTGCAGCCATTTTGTTCTTCTGGTTCTTTACTTCCATAACATTGCTTAGTATGACGTTTGCTGCATAGCAATTGTAGACAATCAGCATTTCTCTCTTCATTTTTTGATACATTTTTAGACATCGGTTAATTTGTAAATTAGTCTTCATCTTTTTTTTCAGTCTGCTTATAGCGGGACGCAAGTAGAATTTAATTAAACGATGAAAATTTAATTAAATGAAACGATAGCTTCCTTAATTAATCTTTAAATTGAATTTAAATCTTTGAGTTATTTTCAGTCAACTACTTTATGTTGATTCAGTTTCGTCTATTCAAGTATTATTTATTGGTAGCTATTTTTAAGCTCTTAATATTAACTTCAGGCACTGGGATATTTTTATAAACCGCATACTAGTGTTGTGATATCATTTTTGTCGTGTTTAATTTTTTCATACATGATCATGATGAACGCTTCGTTTTTTTTATATTTAAGCCTCATTTTTAATCTACATGGTTGAAGAAAATTAAACTTCGATATTAAATATATGCAAAGATGTTTGGGGTATATTCTTTGTAGAGATATTCAAATTCTATTAATCGTAGTCTGAGATATACAAATTGTATTTTAGTCTGTGCAACGACTGACAATGAATAAATTTGGTAAATTTATGTATTTGGAATTCAGAAATTTGAAAAGATGATGTTGAAGCTTTTGAAGTATGAGGCGATGACTTAAATGGTTTTTTAAACTAGTGCAAATTGTAAAATTTCAATCCGTTTGACTATTTTTACAATTATATGACAATATCTAAAAGCTAACTATAACAAAGAATAGGACGATAGCATCAATGGTGTGGCTACAGAAGTATTTTCATGATACTTTTGAACAGCGAACTTTTGCTTCAGTGGCTAACGAAAGGAGTTATCTATTCTCCATTTTGCCACAAACACAATTAGCAGTTTCCAAAAAATATAATCATGGCGAATGTCTATTATTAGAAAAATGGTTCCACAAGGCTTGGAGTCCCATTTTAAACATTTTTTTAAATGTTCAATATTTTATTAGATTGTAAAGACAGGATGACAGAAATACTATACGTGATGGAATACAATTTATTAGCTAAAGAAGGATGCCAAGTCAGAGCACTTCCACAATTTGTTTTGAGGTTCCGAGGGGGGCTTTTGTAAAACATTCTCTGGGGATGTTTCTGCACCACTTATTGCATGCAACTCCGCAGAAGATTGAATGTGTTGGCTCCGTGACTCTGCCTTTCATCTTGTCAAACAAGGCAATCGTCGACGCGTTGCCTCTTGTGTTGCGGTGTAAGTGTATGAGGTAGTCACTGTGAGCACATCTTCGTCATTTTCAAACTGTCGTTCACGATCGTCTGCAATGTTCTTCACGCAAGCCCTATCTCTTCCTGCATCTTGTTGAATGTTACAAAGGTGTACCCACTGTGAGCACGCCTTCGTCATTTTCAAACTGTCATTCACAATCACCTGCAATAGTTTTTCACGCAAGCCCTGTGTCTTCCTGCATCTCACCGAATGTTATGAACATGTTCGCTATGATCAGACTCTTCACGACTGCCACATTTCCTACTGTATGCGTTGGCCATCCTGACAACTTTAGCTTCAGTCTCTATAGTCTCTACTATTGAAGCTCGCCAACCAGCGGTAGATGGTACGACTTGATGGTACGTGCTTCATTCTTGCTCACCAATCCATATGGTGATCTATCTCACTACCCTGTATCCCTTCCTTACATACGAGCCACGATGTCCAAAGCTTATGCCTGTGACTTGACTGATCGTGAAAGTCATTTTCCATCATCTGCGTTCAAGTACTCCATGACGGCGGTGAAAGGAATGGGTGCTGTGTCATACCGTTCACCTGCTGCCAGCGCCATCTGTGCATCCCACGTAGCTTATGCCCTTTCGTGTTTAATTGACTGTATTTTTTGCGGACGCACCATGCATATTATTGTTATGAGAGTTATTGTGTCAATCATATTTGAACAACCTTTGTATCAATGTAATAGGAAATGTTTTCGATTATAAGGTTCACATTTTTTGCTCTTTAAAGTTCGACATGCATAAATTTATGACTCAAACTAAGCACTATACGTTGAAACAAGGCTAATTCATCTCAGATGAGCCAACTTCTATGTGCCACCACGTTTTCATGAAATGTTGAATAAGTTTTTATAGTGATCGATTGATAGTAGGAAGATTAATTTATTTATTTAGTGCTGTTATTTGAAATTATTCTCGAGTGCCTGTTGAATTCCTTCTTATTCAATTAATAAATACTTAAAAACTTGTCTTTTTATATTTATGTTTTTTATGAATTACTTATAAAACAAAGCTAAGAATTCTAACCTGCATTTCAATGTAATTTTAATTAACCCGCTCTAAGTAGTAAAAAAAAAATAATAATATATGAGACTGCAAGCTGTTCAAGCTATCGATTGCTCGATAGAGTGTATCATAATTTGAGACAGTCTGCACTTTATTAATTTTTACATAAAAAGTTAATTTTTAATTTATTATACATTTAGTTAGAGCACGTGGATTACGTTAAGGAAATAGTATATTGCTAAAATTAAAAATATATTTATATACACCTTGATATAATGTTTTAGCAGTCAATTAAATAATTGATAAAGTTCTGTTAGACATAGTTCAGTAGTATTCTATTATATTACAGCTTACAAAAAGAGTGTGTTCTGTGAGAAATTCAACCTACACCAGTATATATGTTCTCAGGATTTGCTTTGGGCAATGGACTTATTAAGCACTTCTAATGCGTATTCTTGCTACTGCTGGAGAAAATCGCCTAAATTTCAAGATCGTCATATCGGCAGCCAAACGGTAACCTTTCAATAAATAGAGCTTTCCATTCAATAAATAAAAAGAAATCCATAGACTTATTTGAAGAAATCTAAATTTAATATATTAAGTAAAAAAAAAATAATTTTGTGAAGTTTTGTTTCTTCTGACTCTCAGATATCCTTGCGACCTTTATGCATCTTACAGAATATGCTTAAAAAGTTGGAATCCTACATGTACACTCCTTTATTATTATTACAGTCAACTCCGGATATAGTGAACCGGTTATATGAACTGAGATTATAGTGAACATCTGGGGACCATCAAATTTCGTCCACAATATCCGAAGTTAAGTGAAACCGAAGTGTCCGCATGGTGAACAGTTCGGTTTCACTTAACGATCACTATAGATCACTTGATCACTATGATCACTATAGCCGAAAGTGCATTATATCCGGGTTCACTATAATCGGAGTTGAGATTGCATTTACAAAATTCTAATTTAAACTATTACATTTCTATTACTTCATTATTGTTCCTTTAACAAAACAGGCTTAAAGGAAGCAACAAACGTACTGCATGTTTCCAAATACGATATTGTTCGCAACAATGTAAAATAATGAAATTTCATCAAATGATTTCAGTATTTGTTAGACATTTGTCAAATATGGCATCTTTGCTAATGTTTGTTGCTTTTATTATATCGTATTTCTTCGTACAAAAGTATTTTCTTTTATTTTTGTTCGACCTCCTGCTGTCGTCTCAGGTATGCCAGTAGTGAATGAGGAGGAGTCATTAGTAGTAAGTACAACACCAACCACAGACAATAGTCATACCTATACACAGACAATAGTCAGACCTCATCATACACAATAGCTAATAGTGACACTCATTTCATTATACACAAAAGCAAATAGTAACACATATTCCATTTCATCATACACAACAACCAATAGTTCTTTCAACACACATGCTGACGAAACAATAGATCATATATCATCAGCGATCTCCATCACCGAGTTTTCTTCGTACGTCGGTTATATAAGAATCACACGCATGCCTTTTCATCTCATACCACAGCCAGTCTATCCACCTACCACACCATCACCTCGTACTTCATATTACATACCACAAAAAAAAATTAAACGTACCCATAATGTTTTCTCCCGCTTTTACTGCATCCGGAACCCCATTAATCACCCAAAATACCCAGACCCCTCTCGTTTTAAGACTTTAAATATTTAGCAAACATATTTTAATTCTCAAAAGTCACGATTCACACACTGCACTACCTAACAACACCCCACACATCACAAACTAAATTTACTTGGTATACTTCCTCCTCAATGGTCATAATAGTTCACCACTAAACACAATAGCAGATGCATGTAACACATTTCACTCAATCAAAAACGAAAGACTAAGACCCATAGAAATCCAGCAAGCATCTGACTTTAACGGCGTAGTTCGAACAAAACTTCTGACTTTGGTATAAATACAAATAAACTAATTATGTTATGCACTTCAAAAATTTTAGAATGCTTCTTTACACTGCAATAAGCGATAAACCTGTATCGATTGCGAAACTTTCAGAAAAAAAAATTCTTAAAAATAGGGAATTTAGCAGGATGCGCCGCTTTTCGAAAATTTTCGCTGTGCAATTCCTTGTTGAAGAATTTTTTTTTTCCGAAAGCTTTATAAAAAGCACCATTGTTTCATTTACTACGGTGGGTGGTACAGCTTAGAAAGAATCATCCTGAATTTTTTCGAGCTCCTGGTACAATTAGCTTAGTTTAATATGTGCACGTAGACCGTGAGGAAGATTTTATTTCTTCGAACTACACCCTTAAGATACACCGAAGTCTAACGAAGCTTTGAAAGTCCCTACAAAGAGTCTTCAGTGTTCATCTTAAAGAGTCTCCAGTCTCAACGAATGATTTTTACTTCAGAATTGAAGAATGATTTAACTAGAGCTTTATCTATAAACTTCTCACCAATTTCAATAGGACAACGTTTCTACAAATATCTCCATATCCCGTGACGTCAAGATTATAATATCTCGGGGATCATCGTTTTCGAATTGTGTGTGACAGCGATTCAGTTGTGAGCACCGTCAATTTGCAACAAGTGGTAGAAACCTTTCCCGAACAATCCATGGACGTCTGGAGGAAGAGCCAGCACCTACCACCGCATTGTTCTTTAAATCCAGGAAGGAAATATTTTCAGTTTTCAACATTTTTTACGGAGCAGTCTTCAAGAACGATATCCACTGCTTGATCAGCTTAGAAGGAATTGAACTTCAGCTTTCTCCCTTGAGCATTTCTCTCACCATGCCGAATCAAATTCAAGTATGTTCTTACAGATATCCAAGAGTGCCGGAAAGCTCTTCAAATTCGGAATAAGTGAGACAAACTGTAAGAATACATAACATTTCTTCCCTAACAATTCAAAAGCATCTGTAAGGAACCACCTCTTACCATCTCAACGTTGATATTCAATCACTTGGTAACGATATTTTTTGTCGTAAAGTATTCAAGCCTTCCGTTCAGAAAGCTTCTTTCCTTTTGCCTTTTCAGTAATCTTCAGTGACTGAATTTCTTATCTGAATTCAGTTGTTCATGACCATAGAAATCAAATATTCATTTTCAACCTTGTACGACAGCTGCTGATTAAAAATAGAAAACAATAAACCATGAATATTTATGCCAGTTACGTGTCCAAGCTTATTTCTTTACATGCCTGTCTTTCTATTTTAGAGTTTACACCGCAGAACACGTTACGGAATTCGGCGACTTTTTTAAGTCGTATTACACATGACAAAAATTTACGATGTATTAGGTTGTAACGAAAGTTTCCCGCCACCGCAAACATCGTCAGCACACAGTTCGCGTTGGCGTATTTGCTCATATTTTGTCAAACGTTTTTTGTCATTTGAAAGAAAGAGACTTACTTTATAACACTGTGTTGTGAAATCTGTAAAAAATATAGTGATCATTAAGGTGTCTCAAATGGAACTATCACTCTAGAGGATTAGAACCATCCTTTACTTCCAGTTGTGTTGTAAAAAGTCAGCTACAGAATATCAACGAATTATGAGTACAGCTTTAAAAACTATTGCTGTATCATGTGACACTGTGGAGGTTTGGTATCGAAAGTTCAAAAACAGTTATCTAAGGAGATAGAAGTTAGTTTCTCAGGCAGATTTGGCGGAAAACTTTCGTTACAACCTGATAATTTATTATTTTGTTAAATACATACTCGAACTTTTATTGTTAAGGCCTCTTGAAATGGAGAATATTTTTTAATAACTGTAATGTCGATTCCATTTGGCGGCCGTACCGTGTTCTGCAATATACCTCACTTTTTTAGCTTTTTAATTTATTTTTCTCTTGGCGACAAAAATCATTTGTAATTAAAAGGGGAAATATCATCCAAGGACCACTAATCACACTTTTTCCAGTTTTTCAGCCAAACCAGTTTCACAAGTTGTTGAGTTTAAGAACATGAGGATTGTTCAACAAATGCTTTTAACCTTTATGCGAAAGTATTTAAAAACCATCTATTATATAAATGTGAAAGTTTGTCTGTTTGTTTGTTTGTTTGTTCGTCCGGGAACTCCTTCCACACCGTCAGACCTATCAGCTTGAAATTTTGCACATACACGTAAAACGACATAGAATAGGCCGTAAGCTACTTTAAAATTCTGGAAATCCACCCGTTCCCTAATTTTTAACGATTTTTCGCAATTTTCAGGGTAGAAAGCGACTCAAATGTCCGATTTCAGCACATTCGTGAGCATGCGCCGAGACGGTTGGTCGCAGACCTTCCGAATTTTGCATACGGCTTCACTAGGAGAGATCCTAACACGCCTCGGAGCAATTTATTCGAAAATGTTTTATCTTATGTTTTTTTCCGATTTTTGGCAATTTTTCTCGCTTAATACGCAATAACGCCGGTAATTACAATCGCAAAAAAAACGGTATTTACATCAACAGATAGAGGAGAAAATTTGCTTTTAAAAACTGTTTGTTCGGACTGTGTAACATAATTTGCAGATTTTTGGGAATTTTTCAAATAAAATAAAATTTGACGCTGACTTTCGAAAAGTATTTTAAAAATTGCTGCATCTTGAATTCTTCCGTCATAACTTTTTTATAGTTTGTCAAATGGCGGAGCATACATTTCGCCCTCTTTTAAAAGAAAAACCAGAGGAAAATATAAATTAGGAGATTTTTTACGAATTTTTAAGTAAAGAATTATTTTCATTTCAATAGCAGCAGCTTAAAATTTTCGGTATGATATCTTGCGTTTTGGTTGCCTTGGAGACAGTAACAATGATTAAAATTGCCGCTTGAAAAAAAATTTAAAAAAATTACTTTAAAATAACTGAGTTTTCGCATGTGAAAAGTGCGAGATTTTGATGTCAAAAGTTTAAAACCTCTTTCGAAACTCAATCAAAATAACGGACTCACAAGCAAAACATACGCCACGTATGAAATAATTCTATATTTTACTTTACGTTGCGAGATAAATAATTGAATGCTGTTTTTTCACCAGTGAATTATCCAATATTATTTTCGATTGAGATTTTAAACGGGTCACGTTTTCGAATAGCAGGAAATATATTGCGGTATTAAACAGGGCCTGATTATGACCAACAGGGAGCCCCGGGCATTGATGAATTTTGGGCTCCCCCATGTATGAAATTTGTTTTATTTTTCATAATTTTTTTTGTAAAAAAAGAACAACATTTGAAATTGCGGCCATTTCGAGCCGGAGGCCCCTGGGCAAAGTCCCGATTTGCCCGTGCGATAATAGGGCCCTGGTGCTAAATACACCAATCTGACAAGAACTATGCTTAAACATTTATGGAGAGCTCATTAAGGGGCAACCATAAACTGAAATGATTATCGTTTATGCTAATGCGTAAATTGCAAAGAATCACCAAAGAGTAAAAGCCTACATTCGTGGCAAATATCTTAACAGTTTCTTTAAATTAAGCATTAACGGTTGCAAAACGAAAATATATTGTATATGTATCAGTAAAAGATAGTATAATTAATCGTAAGAAGATGTGATAAGGCAATATTGATCAAAGCACAATATACCGCATTAATAAATATTTCGTGAAACTAAGTCTTCTATTCATTTTTAACAGCCGTATTACATCACAGCAACAAAACATTAAGTAATTCTACGTCGCGTCAGGGGCACATACAAGGGAGGGGTCAAAGGGGTCTGGACCCCCCCCTTCCAAAAAAGAAAGAGTTATCAAGTTTCCATCGTTAAACTGTCATGCAATTTTTGACATTCAAATATATTGAAAGGTATTATCAAATTCTTATTTTCACCAGTTAAGATGAATAAACGCAGGGGCGGGGGGGGTACGGGGAAAAATATGGTTACGATAAAAAAAATCCGCATTTTTCATGTGGTTGGTGTCGCAGCTTTACGGGCTGGATCAGGGCCATACCCGGAAATTTTTTTTGGAGGGGGGTCCAAAAGGTGAAAAAGCAGAAATTTTCACAAAAGACTTCATCATCATTATTACTTCCTTGTACGTAGTATAAGGAAGTAATGTGATCCCGAAAAATTTTGGGGGCCAAATTTCGACATAAAAACCGATTTTGACTACCTCTAAATTTAATTAAAAAAAATTTTTCGATGCATCTCATCGTAGGCTAGCATGCACGATCATATTAACGCGTCTGCAACTTATTTTGACCAGTGGCGAGTCTACTGTGGCCAGTTTTTCCATGCCGTCTGTACGTACGTACGTACGTATGTATGTAACTCGCATATCTCAAAAACTATTGGTCGTAGAATGTTGAGATTTGATATTTAGGATTGTTCTATGATCTAGTTGTGCACCTCCACTTTTGGTGGCAATCGAATGGATAGTTTATGTACAGGACCGCCCAAAAGATTCGAAATACATTACGCTCTATGGGCCGAAATTCATTAAACTCCCCTAACTCAAAAGCTATTAGGCGTAGAATGTCGAAACTTCATATTTTGGATAGTTGTAACATCTAGTTGTGCACCTCCCCTTTTGATTCCATTCGACTGGATAGTTTATCTACAGGACTGCCCAAAACATTCGAAATACATTACACTCAATGGGCCGAAATTCATTAAACTCGCATATCTCAAAAACTGTTAGGCGTTGAATCTTGAAACTTTATATTTAGGATTGTTGTAACATCTAGTTGTGCACCTCCCCTTTTGATTCCATTCGACTGGATAGTTTATCTACAGGACTGCCCAAAACATTCGAAATACATTACACTCAATGGGCCGAAATTCATTAAACTCGCATATCTCAAAAACTGTTAGGCGTTGAATCTTGAAACTTTATATTTAGGATTGTTGTAACATCTAGTTGTGCACCTCCCCTTTCGGTTCCATTCGACTGAATAGTTTATCTACAGGACCGCCCAAAAGATTCGAAATACATTACGCTCTATGGGCCGAAATTCATCAAAGCGTTTTTTAGAGGTACTGGGCTATTTCAAACGACTCAGAAGTGATATATGCTGTAAAGAGTTAGAAAATGAATTTCTCCATTAATAAAAGTGTCTTTTTCATTTATAGTTCTGCTATAGGAACACTCAAAAGATTTCCAATACATTGCGGTCAATAGCAATTTTAGGGGCATTCATCCATTTCAAGCACAATACCGTCCTACCACATAAGTTAGGTAATGGTCCGACCACGGTAGTAGTGAGAGATTGAGAGTACCCCGACACTCACATTCCGGCGGATTGCGGATTGCATTCCAGTGGAGCAGAGGTTACATAATCCACGATGTGCTAAGAGGGAGGTGGAGTTGAGTGACAGCTGATGGAGGAGAATTCGACCGGAGCAGGGGAGACGGAGTTGAGTGGCAGTTGGTAGATAAGACAGAAGGGTACAGATTTTTTTTCTTGCATCATTCCTAATAGAGGGGACTCGGAAAAAAGTTTAATTTTTTTTCTAATAATTACCGACTACAACTATTTATGTAGAGACCGTTTTGCAAAGTATAAAAGAGATGTGATTATGAAATAGGAAGTAATTGTAAGGATGACTCTTAGAAAAAAATATTTTAATTTGTGTTTTTTAGAATTTTGATTGTGAATTTTTCAGACATAGAAAATTATGCTGAGATACGAACTAAGAATATGTAAAAGAAATTATACAAGCTAATGATTTCATTATTGCTACAAGCTAATGATTTCATTAGTTTTCATTTTCTAGGGATTTACTAGATCTCTTGTATATGAAGAACGTGAAATTTACAATACGTGAAATCCAAATCACAAATCTAAGTTACATTTCGTTTCATGAAAAACTCGAGACTCAGAGAAAAAAACACTCTAAACGTAAAAAGAAATTCATAGACTTATTTGAAGAAATCTAAATCCTAATTTATTTGATTAAGTAAAAGAACATTTTTGTGAAGAACATTTTGTGTTGTTTTTTAAGTCTCTCAGAGATCCATTCGACCTTTTTGAATCTTATTATAGGATGTGCTTCAAAATTTGGAATTTTGCATGCACGCTCTTTTATTATTATTGCAGTCAACTCCGCATATAGTGAACCTGGACATACTGAACTTTCGGCTATAGTGAACGCACTTCAATATTCCCGATTCACTTACATTAGAAATGTACATAGCATTTTTCTGTTTTAGTGAACCATTGCTTCGGTTATAGTGAACTCAAAAATAATCTGGAAGGGAGAAATAATGTTGTTGTTCCAATCCTACTAAGAATGTCTGTTATGTGTTCGAGTACACTGAATTTCCAGTGTCTAGGCTAACATACTTATACTAAACAAGAGGGAAGGGGAGGGGGGGTTCATAATTTTTCATCGCTGTAATGTACTCTAATATTTAAAAGCACTCATTGACAAAAGACAGGTACTTTTGAAAATATAACATAAGCGCAAATTTCGCTCTTCACTTTGGAAGGTTTCATTTTCCATTCAGAATGTAATAGCACAATTCGAGTGTGCCAGCATATTTTGCCATCTGAATGGAATGGATATTACTTCCATAAACGTGATTAATTGCATTATTTTACTTAAAAACAGTTCTAGAACCATAAACGCGATCAATTATGTTTAATTTATTTAATATAATTCAGTATTTTCATAAAATTCTATTTTCTAGTTTAAGTTTTATTTTTCAATGGGGGACATCGGTTTTAGCGAATTTCAGATAGAATGAACGAAATTTGCTCGTCTCGAGAGGTTCACTATAACCGGTGTTGACTGTATACATTTCTTCAACAAAAAATTTCATGTTTCACAAGTTGCACGCAATGATCAGCTTTACATACCCGTTAATTGCTTTACCTTTAATGACTTCATTACTACAAAAAATAATCGGAAATTTAAAACAAATAATCAACGACATGATGCAAGTCTTACGTTACTAGAGTTTATCAGAACTACAATTGGTGTTTAAACAAAAATGAATATCCCTCATGAGAATACGATAAAAATAGTTTCTAAAATATCTACGAAACACTTTATTTTTCAACAGATAAAATTGTTTTACCGTACTAACACGGTACGCCATTACTTAAGAAAAAAAGTATGGGTTAACAGACATTTGAAGTAAAATTGAAATGATGGGATTAAGGCGGTTGTACGAAATTATATCTTATTTTCATTGCATCTTCAAATGTATTTTATTATTTTACTAGCTGCGTGCCCGTTCTCCGCACGGTAGGGAACGAAACTTTTTCTTACATGTACAGTTCGAAGTGATTCCAGAGATTTAGAATCTAAAAATAAGCAAAATGATTTGACTCTTCGCGTAAAGTTACTCATTACTTATTTGTAAAGTTAGTATAAGTACTGACCTGTGACCAATATTAATATTATGACGCAAAAAACTATGTCGGTGTCATTCACGATCAGAAAAGAAAAGCGTGACGGTTTTCAGTAAAAATTCCTAATTTTCAAAATGTCTCATTTCTGCATCATACTCTGTTTTAGATTTAAGTTTTGCCATTAATACCTTAGATACTACATGAAGTGGAGAACCGTTTTATTTTATAATTAAATAGTTGTGTACACGCTCTTTGCAAGGAAAGAGAAGAACATTTTCCTAAAATGTGATCATAACTACTTGTGACAAAACAGAATCTCCAAGAAAAAAGAAAGTTCTGTTACAGTCTTTTCTGTTGAAACTACCGCGTGATATATTAACGAGACGCAGTGGCGCACACAGGATTTTCTTTTGGAAGGGGTCCAGCCCAAAGTCGTACCCAGGGAGGGGACCAGACCCCCTGGTTCCCCCCGAAATTTAGAATCTTGTTAATAAAAAAATCTGATGTGTCCAACACATGACTTCCTTGCACGTCCATTAGATCAAAAATATTTTCGACGGACTTCCTCTAAATTTATTTGTTTGAAAGAGATAAAATATCAATAATAGTAAGGTTTAGCGATTTCTAGCCAAATATTTCGATATCGCCAAGCTGAGTTCAATTTGAAAGATTTCCTTCTGACACTTTATTTGGCGATATTTCACCAAAAGCCGACAAACTTGATATAGTCAGCGAGATTTTGGGGATAGCCAAAGTAGTCATTGACCACAGACTTTCAATGAATTGAATGCATCTATACACCTCAATGTATTCAAAGTCATTTGGCTCACCATGTAAATAAATTCTCAGTCGATTGCTGTCAAAAAAGATATTGAAAACAGTTAGGTATTACAATAGTTCTAAATATAAAGTTAAAAAATCTACGGGTTAAAGTTTTAGAGTTATACAAAATAGGAAATAATTTTTGGCGCCAAATTTGGCGATATTTCGGCGAAACTCGTCAATGTCGACGACATTTGGCGAGATTTTAAGCATGAACCAAACAATGACAGATTATCGCCAAATTTGGCGAAATTTCGCCAAAACTCGCCAAGAACGATGACAAATGGCGATACTTTGGACATGGACCAAATGACTGACTATCGCCAAATTTGGCGATATTTCGCCAAAACTCGCCAAGGTCGAGGACAGACGGCGAGATTTTGGGCATGTACCAAACAATGACTGTCTACAGTTGTATTATATTGAAGATGTCCATAGACATTAAGGTACTGAAATTCTTTTCGGTGGTCCTGTAAATAAACTCTCCAGTAGATTGGAACCAAAAATCGGGATGCACCACTAGATGTTACAACATTCTTATATATGAAATTTCATAATAGTTTTTGAGATTTGAGAGTTAAATATGCACACACATACGCCAAAAGTCGCCAAGCTTGGCGACTTTTGGCATAGTTCTTGAGGGAGGCACGTGACCGTGAGTAGTGAGAGATTGAGAGTACCCCGACACTCACATTCCGGCGGATTGCGGATTGCATTCCAGTGGAGCAGAGGTTACATAATCCACGATGTGCTAAGAGGGAGGTGGAGTTGAGTGACAGCTGATGGAGGAGAATTCGACCGGAGCAGGGGAGACGAAGTTGAGTGGCAGTTGGTAGATAAGACAGAAGGGTACAGATTTTTTTTCTTGCATCATTCCTAATAGAGGGGACTCGGAAAAAAGTTTAATTTTTTTTCTAATAATTACCGACTACAACTATTTATGTAGAGACCGTTTTGCAAAGTATAAAAGAGATGTGATTATGAAATAGGAAGTAATTGTAAGGATGACTCTTAGAAAAAAATATTTTAATTTGTGTTTTTTAGAATTTTGATTGTGAATTTTTCAGACATAGAAAATTATGCTGAGATACGAACTAAGAATATGTAAAAGAAATTATACAAGCTAATGATTTCTTTATTGAAGATAAAAATTAAAGTTGGGTTTTAACTAGTTGAATGGTATATGTTTTATGCAAACCTTTACAGAATAGTAGAAAGAATTGTGTTTAATGTTAGGATAACGATACTTTGTGGGTTTTTTTTTTAAGCCATAAAATGGTATATGTTACTTTTTCAGACGTAGAAAATATTGGATTTGTCTTTTTGGAACTCTAAATGTGAATTTTTCAGACATAGAAAATTTTGCGCAGATATGAACTAGGAAGATTTACAAGGGATTACCATTCTTTTAGCTTTAGATTTGTTTTTTTCAGTTAACTAAAAATAGTTAAAATTATTGATGTCTACCATCTAAATAAAGAAAATACGTTTCAGATTTAAAAAAAAATCATTATGGTAAAATTCTGTTTAATAATGAAACTTAGAAACTATTTTAGTGAAAGCGAAATCTACTGTATGGATTTGCCCCTAAAAGTTAACTTCACAGTACACCCGTTGACTTAACAGCTATACTGTAAAGATATAGCTATATTCTTCTTATACGTGTAAAAATATCATGTCCCACCCACAACCGGTACCACATTATAATGTAAACCTTTTACAGAATAATACAGAATTATTTAATACATTAAATAATTATGTTTAATGTTAGGATGAGACTTTGCGAATTTTGTGATAAAATGACATTGGTTATATCTTTAAACCTTTTAAGCAAGTATTAGTACTGCTAGATTTTTTAAAAAATCCTACAGTATTGAAAATAAAGTTTAGGTTTATACTAACCGATCAGGAAATCGCGGTTACATGGTAATTTCCTAATATGACTGTAGAACTTTACGATACGTTTTTTTAGAACTTTACGATAAAATAAGTTACAAGCGAGTAGATGAAATTGCAGTTTTAGATCTAACTATCAAGATATTATAGTTATAAAGTAATAATATATCAATTCAATAATAGGAATGCTTATATTTTAAGTACAAAAGTAGCATTTATACAGATACAGACTAAACATGTGTTTCGTTTATGTTATAAGATCTCTCAAAAACGTTAAGTATTATAAATTTAACTCAGAAAAAATATTATTTTGATGGAAATGGTGTCATCGCATCTTGTTGCTGTATATTTTTACCTTTAATAAGGTATTTGCACAAAGATTGAACCACAAATGTTCAGTAAACATGCTTTCACTAAATAATTGATTAACTTTTTTTTTCTAAATCATGTATCAACAAAGTGCAAAACATATTAAAAGTAACAAAAAAATTTTGCAAGTTTTACTAAACAAAATACTAAAAGGAATAACTGACACTAATAGTCAATATCATACTTGTAAAAATCTCTACGATTAAGCGAAATGCATTTTAGAAAATAAACGTTATCAAGACATCATATTCAAATATTAATAAATACACTGAAAAAAGTCTAACATAACTATCAAATAATAGATAATATACTTGCGTATACTACAAAATATTTAAAAAGAAATGCACTTACTTCATAACTTGAATAATTGATAAAATACATCCTCAGTGTATTTTCATAACGTGAACTATTTTAAATTAGGCTTAGTATAAGCGATCGAAAAAAATGCATCCTACCACCACCACCACAGATAGAGTGAGAACAATTTTTTTCATATAAAAAATACCTTGTCAAACCAGTTCTGTTAAACTTAATCATGAAGCTTTGACCTTGAACCGGCATAACCTTGAAACGACCTCTTTGATGGTCACGTGATTTTTTTGTAACCAGTGGGAAGACATTATTTCATCTATGTTAGATAAAGCGGCTGAATGCGAGGCTCGCATTATGCTGTGAGTACCTTCACTTTAGACGTGTGTTTCTAGTTTTATACTTTAATTGATTTTTTTCACCGTGTTTTAAAAAATGTCTTTGCCTGAATTGATCGAAAATACTTTTAACATTGAATACACTCCTGAGTTTTACACTCAAAGTGATGCTGATGTGTTACTTCAAGAATTATCGCAATTACCTTTTGATGCAAAGCCTCTGCAAACTAGTGAAAAGGATAATACTTCGACTCGGAAAGTAATTGCTTTCGCGGATGAGGGGATAAATTACAGTTTCTCTGGAGTGACTGTCTCTGTTTTCCCTTGGTTACCCATTTTGCAAAAACTACGTGAATATCTACAGAAAGCAACAAATTATGAATTTAATTTGGTACAAGTAAACTTATCCTCTGACGGGCAATCTAAAATTGAAGACGGTAACAACGAAGATTTTTCTCTGGACCTATCATCATGTGTATGCATTCTAAGTTTTGGATCTAAACGAACTTTAGATTTTAAACCAGCGAACTGTGAAACCACTACCATTAAATTAGAACATGGTTCAATGTGTAAGATATATCCCCCAACCAACAAACTTTTAACGTATGGTATTCCTTCTGAGCCTCATGTGACAGATCCACACATTAATCTAACATTCGTCAAAATGTGCATTTATGAACCTGCGCCGAAAAGACCAAAGTTGGACGATTGGGCGGATCATGCTTACCATACCTTACATGCTTCTGTAAATAGTACATGGCACTTGGAAAGACTTATCTACGTTTCGCTCCACGATGAAAAAACTGACTTGAAGATTCACATTAGACAATTTATTCAGAATGCTGAATTAGACTATATACCAACCAGTCAGGGAGTCATGATGGACCCTTCAACATGGATTGAATTTATTGTAAAACTATTAGATTTTACTAGATGTTATCACAATAGCTCTTTTATTTGTAATAATCAATTATCCGTATTTAATGACGATGGGAAATGCATCCTACAACAAATTTACAAAATCGGAGATTCATTTACATTAAATCCAATCCCTTTGATACTTTTAAATGACCAAGTATTAAAACTTTGTGAAATGAGAAATGAAATATCAGAATGCATTCTAAAAACATTGTACACAACCACCCTGCCTCATATGACACTAAAATTAAAGCCGCAAAAGTGTTACCGTGAACCGCATTGTGAATATGAAATGGCTAAAGATCAATTAATGGATATAGTATCTCATGAAATTCACAAAAGTTTAAAGAAGCAATTTAATTGTTTAGACCGAGTTCGGGATAATCCTTCACAAAGGATACATGCTTGTTTGAATAGAACACATGTTGATGAGAGAGATGGTCTTATAAACATTAAAGCATGGTTTATGCTCGAAGTACCATATATTGCAAGAGAAATATGCGAGAACAAATGTACTTGTCATTATGACGGAGAATTTTTTTCAAACATTTTCTTCGAAGACTACGGAGAGTATTTTCAAAATGTATTTCTTCGTTCATTTTTTCAACCGTTTTTAGATTTTTCTAATCCCAAGAATGCCAAATCATGCGTAATTATGTGATGTTATTGGTGTATAACTAGTATTACAATTGGAAAAAAATTTATTAAAACCATTGTGATTATACAGAAAAGGTACGCTTGCTTCTACAGCAGTGAGTTTTTACTGACTTATGTATGCTTAGTTATATATTACTCATTGAAAAGTTATTATTTTCTTTTGTGTTAATAGTTTGTGTAGTTTAGAATACATTTTTTTTGTAAATAAATCAGTTTATATAAGAAAAAAATTATGTGTTTTCTTTATGTGTGCATTGATTACTTGCAAAATAAATACTTCTGAAATTTTACTAAAACAAAAAGTGATAAAGTTAACATACGTAGACAAGATTTCAGATTCTCTTTTATACTTATCTTTTAAATTCTTTTACCATAACTTAGACAGTTAGAAATTTGACAAAAACTTATTGAAACTAGTATTATGAAAACATTAAACAACTGTATAGAAATAAAGTGGTCTTCTGATTAAAAGCATAAACCTAAGTACGTTAGGTAAGTTTGTCACATGAGAATTCACAACAGTAGTAATTTTTTGTAAAATGTACTTACATAAAAGAAAAGTATTTCCCACAATACTTAGTATAAAACGTAGTATTTAAAATTACCAGACATGTTTTACGTTCAAAAAATCCGAATAAAAAAAAAACGAATTACCATAATTTTAAAACATCAGAGTATTAACTTAGGTTATTTCTTGTAATTTTTCTAAAGTAATGGACTTGTGTATATTTTTTTTGTTTTTGAAAAATATCGACTAAGTGCACGTGTTACATATTTTACAGACTGATCTACTTAGACTTACAAATTTTAAATAAATGTATGTGTTTTTACTTTTTATACATAATACTTGTTCAAACTTAGTGCATTTTTGATTTGTGCATTTGCTACACATAATACTTGTTCAAGCTTAGTACACTTTTGATTTGTGCATTTGCTACACATAATACCTGTTCAAACTTACGTACACTTTTGATTTGCGCAATTGTTCCCAATGTAAGGAATTTTAGGTATTCTATAATGTAAATCTTGTGTTGTAGGATCAAGAACAATTATCTGCACGAGGGATCTAGACCTATAGGTGGGGAGCCCTCCGTGGGGGTCATTCAAGGGGTCCTAACCCGTATTTACGCTATGTTTAGGAGAAAACCACGGGAAAACTCCGAACGGTTAGGTCGACGGACGCGAGATGGGACTCAAACCGGGGACCTTCACACTTCGCCCGTCTACCATTTCCAGTGACATAACCACTGTGCCATGGTGAGGCCTCTATAATGTAAAAATCTTGGAACATTTTATTTGAAGTAACCGAGTATTTTAAATCAAACACTATAATTTTTAAAACATAGAAGTATTAACTCAGATTATTTTTTATCCAAACTACTTGTTGAAACTTCGTAAACTTTTAATTTGGACATGTTCATGTGTTCTGATATGTTATGAAATTATTTCCAGAAATAAACTTAGTAATTCGAACTTCGTAAATTTCATAGAAGTAGTACGTTTAAAATATTTTTGATGTGAACGAACTTAATGTTTTTGTTCTGAAGTAACTGAACACACTACATCTGCTGAAGTTGAGATCTTTTCATTTTACAACTTACAAACATAGGAAAGAAAAGTATTTTTAGATAAGTATAACTTTAGAAAAGAAAAAAAGTAATGCTTCTCTATTTTTTAATTTTTGAGTTATGTGGTCAAACTTAGTATATTTTGAATTAAAATTGTATTTTATGTTCTGGCAGGACATTGAATATTTTCATGAAATGAACTAGCACATCTGTACTTTGTCAATTTCATAGAAGGTTTGAACTTTGATATTTTCTTTAAATCTTAAGAACTTAATATTTTTTTTCTGAAGTGTCAAATATGTAGACATGAATTTTTTAAAACATTGTGTTATTCAACTTAGTACATTTTAGGTAATCTTTCAAGATAATGGACTTATAAATTTTTACCTTTTTAAAATCTCCACGAATGAAAATTAGTACATTTTATGTCTATACGAAATTAGACACTTACAAATTTTTTCAGAAATACCATGTAAAGATTTTTATGAAATATTTTGTAAACTGCTTTAGCTGAACTTGTAATTTTTCTTTTTAGAAGTTTTGCACTTAGTATTTGTGTTAGTTATATTTTGTGTTCTTACAAGTTGTTAAATATTTTCATACAATAAACTAACAGATCTACACTTTGTAAATTTCATAGAATCGTTTCATAGAATGTTTATCGTATTCACATCAGGCGCCTACTGATGTCTCTGTTTCACAAGACTCAAGCAATGTACGACCCTTTTCATAGGATTGTTTGCTTTTTTCTAGTGAAATATTCCAAATATTCCAATATTAAAATGCACATTTTGACGAATGTTAGGTTAATGTGTGGATCTGTCACATGAGGCTCAGAAGGAATACCATACGTTAAAAGTTTGTTGGTTGGGGGATATATCTTACACATTGAACCATGTTCTAATTTAATGGTAGTGGTTTCACAGTTCGCTGGTTTAAAATCTAAAGTTCGTTTAGATCCAAAACTTAGAATGCATACACATGATGATAGGTCCAGAGAAAAATCTTCGTTGTTACCGTCTTCAATTTTAGATTGCCCGTCAGAGGATAAGTTTACTTGTACCAAATTAAATTCATAATTTGTTGCTTTCTGTAGATATTCACGTAGTTTTTGCAAAATGGGTAACCAAGGGAAAACAGAGACAGTCACTCCAGAGAAACTGTAATTTATCCCCTCATCCGCGAAAGCAATTACTTTCCGAGTCGAAGTATTATCCTTTTCACTAGTTTGCAGAGGCTTTGCATCAAAAGGTAATTGCGATAATTCTTGAAGTAACACATCAGCATCACTTTGATTGTAAAACTCAGGAGTGTATTCAATGTTAAAAGTATTTTCGATCAATTCAGGCAAAGACATTTTTTAAAACACGGTGAAAAAAATCAATTAAAGTATAAAACTAGAAACACACGTCTAAAGTGAAGGTACTCACAGCATAATGCGAGCCTCGCATTCAGCCGCTTTATCTAACATAGATGAAATAATGTCTTCCCACTGGTTACAAAAAAATCACGTGACCATCAAAGAGGTCGTTTCAAGGTTATGCCGGTTCAAGGTCAAAGCTTCATGATTAAGTTTAACAGAACTGGTTTGACAAGGTATTTTTTATATGAAAAAAATTGTTCTCACTCTATCTGTGGTGGTGGTGGTAGGATGCATTTTTTTCGATCGCTTATACTAAGCCTAATTTAAAATAGTTCACGTTATGAAAATACACTGAGGATGTATTTTATCAATCATTCAAGTTATGAAGTAAGTGCATTTCTTTTTAAATATTTTGTAGTATACGCAAGTATATTATCTATTATTTGATAGTTATGTTAGACTTTTTTCAGTGTATTTATTAATATTTGAATATGATGTCTTGATAACGTTTATTTTCTAAAATGCATTTCGCTTAATCGTAGAGATTTTTACAAGTATGATATTGACTATTAGTGTCAGTTATTCCTTTTAGTATTTTGTTTAGTAAAACTTGCAAAATTTTTTTGTTACTTTTAATATGTTTTGCACTTTGTTGATACATGATTTAGAAAAAAAAAGTTAATCAATTATTTAGTGAAAGCATGTTTACTGAACATTTGTGGTTCAATCTTTGTGCAAATACCTTATTAAAGGTAAAAATATACAGCAACAAGATGCGATGACACCATTTCCATCAAAATAATATTTTTTCTGAGTTAAATTTATAATACTTAACGTTTTTGAGAGATCTTATAACATAAACGAAACACATGTTTAGTCTGTATCTGTATAAATGCTACTTTTGTACTTAAAATATAAGCATTCCTATTATTGAATTGATATATTATTACTTTATAACTATAATATCTTGATAGTTAGATCTAAAACTGCAATTTCATCTACTCGCTTGTAACTTATTTTATCGTAAAGTTCTAAAAAAACGTATCGTAAAGTTCTACAGTCATATTAGGAAATTACCATGTAACCGCGATTTCCTGATCGGTTAGTATAAACCTAAACTTTATTTTCAATACTGTAGGATTTTTTAAAAAATCTAGCAGTACTAATACTTGCTTAAAAGGTTTAAAGATATAACCAATGTCATTTTATCACAAAATTCGCAAAGTCTCATCCTAACATTAAACATAATTATTTAATGTATTAAATAATTCTGTATTATTCTGTAAAAGGTTTACATTATAATGTGGTACCGGTTGTGGGTGGGACATGATATTTTTACACGTATAAGAAGAATATAGCTATATCTTTACAGTATAGCTGTTAAGTCAACGGGTGTACTGTGAAGTTAACTTTTAGGGGCAAATCCATACAGTAGATTTCGCTTTCACTAAAATAGTTTCTAAGTTTCATTATTAAACAGAATTTTACCATAATGATTTTTTTTTAAATCTGAAACGTATTTTCTTTATTTAGATGGTAGACATCAATAATTTTAACTATTTTTAGTTAACTGAAAAAAACAAATCTAAAGCTAAAAGAATGGTAATCCCTTGTAAATCTTCCTAGTTCATATCTGCGCAAAATTTTCTATGTCTGAAAAATTCACATTTAGAGTTCCAAAAAGACAAATCCAATATTTTCTACGTCTGAAAAAGTAACATATACCATTTTATGGCTTAAAAAAAAAACCCACAAAGTATCGTTATCCTAACATTAAACACAATTCTTTCTACTATTCTGTAAAGGTTTGCATAAAACATATACCATTCAACTAGTTAAAACCCAACTTTAATTTTTATCTTCAATAAAGAAATCATTAGCTTGTATAATTTCTTTTACATATTCTTAGTTCGTATCTCAGCATAATTTTCTATGTCTGAAAAATTCACAATCAAAATTCTAAAAAACACAAATTAAAATATTTTTTTCTAAGAGTCATCCTTACAATTACTTCCTATTTCATAATCACATCTCTTTTATACTTTGCAAAACGGTCTCTACATAAATAGTTGTAGTCGGTAATTATTAGAAAAAAAATTAAACTTTTTTCCGAGTCCCCTCTATTAGGAATGATGCAAGAAAAAAAATCTGTACCCTTCTGTCTTATCTACCAACTGCCACTCAACTTCGTCTCCCCTGCTCCGGTCGAATTCTCCTCCATCAGCTGTCACTCAACTCCACCTCCCTCTTAGCACATCGTGGATTATGTAACCTCTGCTCCACTGGAATGCAATCCGCAATCCGCCGGAATGTGAGTGTCGGGGTACTCTCAATCTCTCACTACTCACGGTCACGTGCCTCCCTCAAGAACTATGCCAAAAGTCGCCAAGCTTGGCGACTTTTGGCGTATGTGTGTGCATATTTAACTCTCAAATCTCAAAAACTATTATGAAATTTCATATATAAGAATGTTGTAACATCTAGTGGTGCATCCCGATTTTTGGTTCCAATCTACTGGAGAGTTTATTTACAGGACCACCGAAAAGAATTTCAGTACCTTAATGTCTATGGACATCTTCAATATAATACAACTGTAGACAGTCATTGTTTGGTACATGCCCAAAATCTCGCCGTCTGTCCTCGACCTTGGCGAGTTTTGGCGAAATATCGCCAAATTTGGCGATAGTCAGTCATTTGGTCCATGTCCAAAGTATCGCCATTTGTCATCGTTCTTGGCGAGTTTTGGCGAAATTTCGCCAAATTTGGCGATAATCTGTCATTGTTTGGTTCATGCTTAAAATCTCGCCAAATGTCGTCGACATTGACGAGTTTCGCCGAAATATCGCCAAATTTGGCGCCAAAAATTATTTCCTATTTTGTATAACTCTAAAACTTTAACCCGTAGATTTTTTAACTTTATATTTAGAACTATTGTAATACCTAACTGTTTTCAATATCTTTTTTGACAGCAATCGACTGAGAATTTATTTACATGGTGAGCCAAATGACTTTGAATACATTGAGGTGTATAGATGCATTCAATTCATTGAAAGTCTGTGGTCAATGACTACTTTGGCTATCCCCAAAATCTCGCTGACTATATCAAGTTTGTCGGCTTTTGGTGAAATATCGCCAAATAAAGTGTCAGAAGGAAATCTTTCAAATTGAACTCAGCTTGGCGATATCGAAATATTTGGCTAGAAATCGCTAAACCTTACTATTATTGATATTTTATCTCTTTCAAACAAATAAATTTAGAGGAAGTCCGTCGAAAATATTTTTGATCTAATGGACGTGCAAGGAAGTCATGTGTTGGACACATCAGATTTTTTTATTAACAAGATTCTAAATTTCGGGGGGAACCAGGGGGTCTGGTCCCCTCCCTGGGTACGACTTTGGGCTGGACCCCTTCCAAAAGAAAATCCTGTGTGCGCCACTGCGTCTCGTTAATATATCACGCGGTAGTTTCAACAGAAAAGACTGTAACAGAACTTTCTTTTTTCTTGGAGATTCTGTTTTGTCACAAGTAGTTATGATCACATTTTAGGAAAATGTTCTTCTCTTTCCTTGCAAAGAGCGTGTACACAACTATTTAATTATAAAATAAAACGGTTCTCCACTTCATGTAGTATCTAAGGTATTAATGGCAAAACTTAAATCTAAAACAGAGTATGATGCAGAAATGAGACATTTTGAAAATTAGGAATTTTTACTGAAAACCGTCACGCTTTTCTTTTCTGATCGTGAATGACACCGACATAGTTTTTTGCGTCATAATATTAATATTGGTCACAGGTCAGTACTTATACTAACTTTACAAATAAGTAATGAGTAACTTTACGCGAAGAGTCAAATCATTTTGCTTATTTTTAGATTCTAAATCTCTGGAATCACTTCGAACTGTACATGTAAGAAAAAGTTTCGTTCCCTACCGTGCGGAGAACGGGCACGCAGCTAGTAAAATAATAAAATACATTTGAAGATGCAATGAAAATAAGATATAATTTCGTACAACCGCCTTAATCCCATCATTTCAATTTTACTTCAAATGTCTGTTAACCAATACTTTTTTTCTTAAGTAATGGCGTACCGTGTTAGTACGGTAAAACAATTTTATCTGTTGAAAAATAAAGTGTTTCGTAGATATTTTAGAAACTATTTTTATCGTATTCTCATGAGGGATATTCATTTTTGTTTAAACACCAATTGTAGTTCTGATAAACTCTAGTAACGTAAGACTTGCATCATGTCGTTGATTATTTGTTTTAAATTTCCGATTATTTTTTGTAGTAATGAAGTCATTAAAGGTAAAGCAATTAACGGGTATGTAAAGCTGATCATTGCGTGCAACTTGTGAAACATGAAATTTTTTGTTGAAGAAATGTATACAGTCAACACCGGTTATAGTGAACCTCTCGAGACAGGCAAATTTCGTTCATTCTATCTGAAATTCGCTAAAACCGATGTCCCCCATTGAAAAATAAAACTTAAACTAGAAAATAGAATTTTATGAAAATACTGAATTATATTAAATAAATTAAACATAATTGATCGCGTTTATGGTTCTAGAACTGTTTTTAAGTAAAATAATGCAATTAATCACGTTTATGGAAGTAATATCCATTCCATTCAGATGGCAAAATATGCTGGCACACTCGAATTGTGCTATTACATTCTGAATGGAAAATGAAACCTTCCAAAGTGAAGAGCGAAATTTGCGCTTATGTTATATTTTCAAAAGTACCTGTCTTTTGTCAATGAGTGCTTTTAAATATTAGAGTACATTACAGCGATGAAAAATTATGAACCCCCCCTCCCCTTCCCTCTTGTTTAGTATAAGTATGTTAGCCTAGACACTGGAAATTCAGTGTACTCGAACACATAACAGACATTCTTAGTAGGATTGGAACAACAACATTATTTCTCCCTTCCAGATTATTTTTGAGTTCACTATAACCGAAGCAATGGTTCACTAAAACAGAAAAATGCTATGTACATTTCTAATGTAAGTGAATCGGGAATATTGAAGTGCGTTCACTATAGCCGAAAGTTCAGTATGTCCAGGTTCACTATATGCGGAGTTGACTGCAATAATAATAAAAGAGCGTGCATGCAAAATTCCAAATTTTGAAGCACATCCTATAATAAGATTCAAAAAGGTCGAATGGATCTCTGAGAGACTTAAAAAACAACACAAAATGTTCTTCACAAAAATGTTCTTTTACTTAATCAAATAAATTAGGATTTAGATTTCTTCAAATAAGTCTATGAATTTCTTTTTACGTTTAGAGTGTTTTTTTCTCTGAGTCTCGAGTTTTTCATGAAACGAAATGTAACTTAGATTTGTGATTTGGATTTCACGTATTGTAAATTTCACGTTCTTCATATACAAGAGATCTAGTAAATCCCTAGAAAATGAAAACTAAATTTTTAACTATATTAGATTTTGCCTGTTGCGTATCTTGAAATTGTCAAAAAGTCCATAATTATACACCCTTGGTTTAAAGCCGAAACCAGTCATCAGAAAACAGTGAAGGTTTCTTAATTCCTTCATAAATACATAAAAATTTACAGTGGAAACTACTAAGCATCACCGCCAGATCGTGTAATTATTTGAAGACCTCTAATACCAATGAATATATTTTCCGATGATAAAGAGAAGCTGTTATAAACCCGGCAAAATCCAAACCTTATTGAAAGAGCTTATGTAGTGTGGTTAAATCTACAATTTTTAATACGTCCTCTGGTATGCTATTTGAAAACAAATATTTTGCTAAAACGAATCGTTTTGCTCTATTAAGAATCCCCTACAGTTACGAAGTTTTCTTGTGACAAGTTTAGGCAATGAACAGCTTTGTTCAAGAACTTTTAACCACAGACCGCCTGTACGATTAAAAGTTGATGTGTACTCGTTTTTTGCATGACCTTTTATTACTAGGGGTGCGAATGAAACAGACAATTAACCATTCTCATGCGAAGGAAACAGTGAAGGAAATGTTTCATACTTCTGCAAGGTTGGGAAATTTGCATATCAAGAACCATAAAAAAGTCGTCATCCGGGGCCATCGTGATTCTACCGGGCCTGCTTGCGCACTCCGAAAGAGGCCTACGGTTTTCCCATTGGTTAGATTCGGCCGTTAGTTGACGTATCTAAGTGCTGAAACCAATAAGTGAGCAACCGTAGGATTCTTTGGATGACTCATCGGCGTGCACAAGCATGCCCGGTAGAATCCCGATGGCCCCGCGTCATCATGCAGCCATTAACAATCACTTTGAAAGAAGTGCTGAAACAAGTGTGAACTTCCCGATCATTGTTCATCAAAAACTAATCTATGTTTCACAGAAAACGCGGGACTGAAAATGATACTTTGAAAATTTTGTTCATTTCATCGTGAAAATTTTGAGGACAAGGTCCTTCTTTAGGAAACTTCACCGAGGAAATTTTTGAACACTTCAATACTTTTCTCAAAGTGATTATTAACAGGTAAATGAAAACAGCGTTTTTGACATCACGTTGTTGTGCAATTCTGAATCCTTGTAATGTCTCCGGTCCCCCCTTAAATTTTGTCCAATAATCTCGGAACACATTGTATATATACAGGGTGAAACTAAACTCTTGGGCAAAACTTTAAGAGGTGATAGAGCGCATAATAAGTAATCAGAATCACATAGTAATGTGGGGTCAAAAACGCAGTTTTCACTTACCCGGTAATAATCACTTAGTGAAAAGTATTGAAGTGCTCGTATAATTTCTTAAGCAAGTTTCATAAATAATAGGCTCGTCTCAACATTTCATCCACGAAATAAAATAGAATTTTTAAACTATGAATTTTAGTCTTCTATTTTCGGAGAAAAATACATTAGTTTCTGACGAACAATGGTCGGAAAGTGCTCTGTTGTTTCAGCACTTTCTCCAAAGCGATTATCAACAGCTACATGAACACGATGTTGCCGACCCCATTTTGCTATGTGATTCCGATTCCTTATTATGTGCCCTACCACCTCTTAAAGTTTTGTCCAAGAGTTTAGATTCACCCTGTATATATATATATATTTATGTAAAATTTTCAAAAAATATCTTTTAATAAATATTAATAAGGCTATTGATCTAATACTTTTGTGGTTTTTGTGAAATGAATATTAAAAAGTGTATTAAAATGGCATTTTTAACACGCATCAATATTATTAATTCTGAATCCACTTGGTGTCTTCTATCACTCTCTTAAAATTGACCGGATTGTATTAAAATAGGTTGGGAAAAAATAAATAAAAATCGTCGATATTCTTTCTGTTTCTTTCTTGGATTATTAAAGGGGCGTAGGCAATTCTGCTTTAGAGCATTTTGTACCAACCCCAAGTACACATTAGATCGAAAGTGGCAGTTACTGCCAACGGTGTTAAATTTCTACCCCAGACTCCCGAACAGTCCATGTCTACCGCATTCAGGAGTCGATAGATGGCAGCACTATCGATCGTAACCGGGGCTTCTTAATTTTGAAGCAAATACCAAGCAGAAGACCCCACGGCTTAGTTTTGCCAACCCCAGAGGTATCGTTTTGTGTGGAAACTTGGAGAACATTGCGGCCACGACGTATTTAATGTGCCCCATTCGCCATTAGTGAGCTCTGCGGTCTTTGGTTGTTCCCAGGATCGAACTCACAACATTTCGGCTGCGAGACCGACGCCTCTTCCAACTGGGACGCCGCAGCCACAGCGTGTGCTATTACTGGGTGAGTATTGTTACGAATTTTCGAAGCAACCCGCGGTACTGAGGTTTAAAATAGTTTAAAATTCGTGTTCTACGCGTCAAATTGTTAAATTTTGCATTTTGTTGCATCAAAATTGGTTAACTACAACCGGAGCTACGGAGTTTTGGGTTACCCAATTTCCGGAAATCTCGAGAATCATTCGTCCTAGACCTTTTTTATCCTCACTTATGAAAATCTCTTTTTGGCGCCAAATTTGGCGATATTTCGCCAAAAACTCGCGAAACTTGGCGACATTTTGGACATTTGGCGGGATTTTCCCAATGGGGCTTGTAAAGGTATTTTTCCTGCAATCGCATTACATAAATAGCCTATTATTACTCTTTTATTGCGCAATCAAAATAGACCTTTTTCTACTACATTCCTCAGATGGTTCGCTCTGGAACCTTCCACGGTGTTCGTCATAGACTACAAAAGCGGCGGGTTCCCGCAGTTTGAGTCAGTTTCCACCGAGCATTCGTTGTGTGAGTTCACTGCAATGACGCTGTTAATTGTGCTGTAGAAAGCTATATTTGGCTTGCTTTTTGAAAATTTGTTTTGAGTGGTATGTGTAAATTCTTCCTTACTGAGTATTGAGGGACTGTTTACGAGTTCCCTCGTATATTTCCACTGAATTTTTACCTGTGGAAGTGTTTCATTTTGTGTGAGAAATACAGCATTTGTGAAAGCTTCTGTTCAAAGCTGCTATAAGCAAGCTACTGCCTGATTGTGCTTGTGAATTTTGTACAGCTGATTGTTTGACGAAGCCCCAGAGGCCATAATGTTCGTGTTCCATTCTGACAAGTGGACTCTTTACTAGAATTTTCTACACCAACTGAACTTTAGAACGGCGTACCCAGAAATTAGTAGAATATTCTGCAACAATATATTTGTTAGTACTTTTACGAGTTAAAGCTCATTTGTTAATGTAGAAATCTCCGCAGATTATTTCATTAAAATATATATTTATTTACGAAATTATAATATTTCAATCAAGTATCACTTATGCAATGAACAAATGAAGCATTTTTATAAATATATTTTACATAATATTCTTAAAAAAACATCAGATCCCAATGGAAAAGAGCAAAATTCTTAAGCAGAATTTAACACGCCTGAGAACTTAAATATTAACTAGGAATTCGCAAACTGCTAACGCATATTATGCATGATTATAAGTGAAAAATTTGTTTAATGTTATATGCATCCCTTGGCCAATTCAGCATGCTGAACTTTTCATTCAGTGTAGAATTTATCAAGGAAAGACGCAGATCTTAATATGGAGCGTTGCATTCTATCTTTAACTTGGTTCAGTGAATTTATGCAAAGTGTAAATATGTGGAATAAACTTCTGCATGAATTAACAAATTGGTTATTTTTAAGCTATAATATTTTCTGCTTGTCGCGGCTTCCTGCTATAAACTTTAATCTGTATTTAGTATTTTTGTATATCTAACTTTTGTAATTTTACTAAAAAATATGACTTTTACTAAAGTTTGAGTTTGTTAATGAAATATTGTATTTGAATAGCTGAAGTATATTTCCTATTTATAATCTTATTAATGATATATATGCATCTCATATATGCTAGTTCACAGTTTTTTATTTTTTTTATGAAAGAAGAACTGTAAGAGCTATCCAGTTAAAAAGAAAAAAAAAACTGAAAGTTTATACAACGAAATTATTCGAGTAGGTATGGAATTGCCGAGAGAGTAATTAGGGCTGTAAAATTAAGTTGAATGATGACATTTCTCATATTATATAGTACAGTAAATCCCGCTTAAGAAGTTTTCCAAGGGAATGAATGGAAAAAACTTCTTAAACGGGAAAACTAAACGGGAATTTAATTTTTCTAAAGAACAAATGGAATAATTTCAGCATAGGTATTCAGTTGAAACTTTTTTATACTATTGAAATAATATCTAATTTTAGTTTAAATTTGTAAATTGTTTTGCATATATAAAAAAAATAGTTAATGAAGTAAAACAACGTAATTTACCTTTATTGAATCCAATCTTTATGAAATCCGAGAAATTTGACTTTAAACGTCATTGGAGCCTATTTTACAGAAAAAAATCGGTTACAGGTTTTTGTTTTTGTTTTTGGTCGGCAATCTTTAATTGAAAACAGTCTAGTTGTCTTAAGCTTTTAAAAACTTCTTCAGGCACATTTTCTACACTTTCGACAAAACGACGAAAGGTTTCTAGTCCTTTAACAGCATCCGGAAAACTAGGAGTTCCCACGTCCTCTTCCTCAGCTTCACTCATTTCATCATCTTCTTCAACTTCACAAATTTCATCCACTGTTAGCACTTCACAAAGCTATATTTCATCATCTGCTGACACATACTCTTTAAACGATGCAGTGAAATCTAATCTTCTTTGTAGTGTCTTCCAATCATCTTCAATATCTGATTCATAGTGGTATTCCTCTGTTAATTCTCCATCGAAGAATCCTGCATTTTGGAAACAATTGGCAATCACAGATGGTGTTATTAACTCCCATGCAGATAAAATAAAATGAATGGATTCCAAAATGATAACTTTCCTCATATCTCCAGCATTGTCCAGTTTTCCAATCATCCATTTAACAAGTCGTTCTCTGTAGTGCTGCTTAAACACTTTAATAACTCTGATCCATCGGTTGTAAAACTGAAGTAGAATTCGGTGGCAAGAAATGCACTTTAATGTTACTAAAGCTATTCGAATCTTTGGTATGGGCGGCACATTTGTCTACTATAAGGATTATGTTACGCTTAGCTTTCCTCATTTTATCATTCAATTTTTTCAAATAAGCTTCATAAATTGCACCTGTCATCCATGCATTTTTGTTGCTTTCATAATCACAGGAAAGAGACTTCACATTTTGAAAGCATCTAGGTTCCTTCGATTTTCCAATTACCAAAATAGGCAATTTCTCCGAGCCGTCCATGTTTGCACCTAATAAAATTGTAAGCCGTTCCTTATTCCTTTTACCTCCATGACAATTTTCACCTTTGTATGCGTATGTTTTATCTGGTAAAAGATTGAAGAAAAGTCCACACTCATCCATATTGAAAACGTCTTTAGGATGATAGCCGGCAATCAAATCTGGTAAACTTTTCTTCCATTCTTTAATTTCTTGTGGATCAACACTTTTACTTTCACCCTTTACAGAATTGTAACTCAATCCAGCTCTTTTTTTCATTCTATCAATCCATCCATTTGAAGGGGTAAATTCAATCTCCATTTTTCTGGCAATTTCTACAGCCTTTTCTCGAAGAATAGGTCCGTTTATAGGAATATTAGCGGATCTAGCTTGTTTGAACCAAATTATCAATTTTTCTCCTATAACTTCATTTTTTCCTTTTTTTTCCTTTTTTTCAGTTTTCGAGATGTATCATATGAGTTTAAAATAAGATCCCGCTTCGCAACAATTCCATTCAGTGTCGTCACCGGTATATTCAACTTCTTTGCAATCTGAACTCTTGTCATGCTCGAGTTGCTATCGACTTCTTTTAAAATTTTTGTTTTGTCTTCAAGTGACAAGGCTTTTCTTTTAATTATCTTGCTTGACATTTTGAGAACAGTAGAAAATTTCACTCGTAAACTTTCTTGAGAAAGACGACGTTCACAGACTTAAAAGGCTTTGAACTGAAAGAGCCAAAGATTTGGAAACTTGGGTGGTTCATTCTTCCTGGAAAAGGGGCAGGTAAATCTATTGAAAAAGAAAGCAACTGATAAACTTACCCTGAATACTGTAGGAGCAGGATTGGGCTAATCTCTTTCCTAATGATCATTCAATACTGTTACAATAAACTAACAGGTGCTCACATCTTTTTCCTTTTGCCGACCACTATTGTCAAAGTAAACTGGTTTCATTCACTCTCCACATTCCAACAACAGGTGTGGACGTGAGATAAAAATGAAGGAGTAGAGGCGGAGCGCATTTTGATGAATTGAACTTTACGGGGAGTCATTTCCGGTCAAAGAGGACTATTACGAACGGAGCCTGCAATTTTTCAGAGAACAGGATATATAGAGAGGCGATGAAAACACGTTTTCAAAGTGAACTTGGAAGTTAAAGAAAACTTTTTAAGCGGGAAAGAGTCTCTAACGAAACTTCTTAAGTGGGTTTTGTTAACATTGGAAGAATAGGGAAAAAAACGGAACCGAGAATGCGAACTTCTTAAGCGGGAAAACTTCTTAAGCGGGAACTTCTTAAGCGGGTTTTACTGTATTAAAATACACCTTAAAATACCTATCATCAAATCTTCATTAGTAAGAAAGTGGCCTTTTCGGAAAAAAAGACACTCAAAATTCTGGTGTTAAACGATATAATAACCAAAAACGTGAAAAAACACACAAAAAATGCTCCTTATAACACTATACGATCGTTTCGACCAAAAATTCTTTCAGTCTTCCTCAGTCAAATCCCTTCTTCTCTTAGTCAAAGCGTCCTTACTTTACAAATCTCAGATAGTAGACATTCTTTGTGAGTTTAGAAACCTTAACAACATGATAAAATTACCTTTATCATTAGTTTGGTGTCTCTTAGTATTGGTTCCGCTTCCATTATTTTGGTAAAAATAATGGAGGACTGGAGACTTTTGGACTCAGTAGTTTCTCATGTTACAATTTTTTTTCTGGGTAAAATTCTACAGTACTCTTAATAATTGACCTGGGCATTCTGAATAAGGCCAGCTTAAGAAATAGTTTCTCTTATTGTAATTTTGTTTCAATTTCATTATTTTTTTTCGTGGTAGGTGAATACTTAGTTATATTAAGAAATATATATCTTAATAGAAATTGCATGTATATCATTTTATATCTCCATTTCGTGATTAGGTCTGCAATCTGTGCTTAGGTCATCAATTTAAGCATCATTTTTCAATAGATGTCTGATTAGGTAAGCTATTTATTCAATATACCATAATAAGTTAGCATTTTTACCTCTCCTTCCCTTCGTAGGGGGCAACGCTGTCTTCCCAACGCGTGCCCCCATAATAAAATAGCCAATCATTCGGGTCTTAATAGTAGCAAAATGCTTGACGAGCATAAGTACACACCCGTTGGAAAATGAAGTGTAACTTACAGATATCTTGAATTACATAGTGCCATATGGGCATAAAGGTAGGAAAGCATTTCTTTGATGATTTACGTTAGAAATTAAAAAACAAGAGGTAAATCATGTCAGATTAATCGACTATGAAACATTTTCCAACAAAGTTTTGTACATACTTGAATATATATACAAAGCCAAATTTTGACAGCTAACTCACCAAAATGTTTCTTACAAGAACCATCATTAGAGCGTCATTTATTGTTAACCCATTAGGCGCTGCTATATGTTTTAACAGTATTTTTAATGAAACCGTAGGTTTTTATTAATGCGTGGGAAGTCTTTAAAGCAATGAGTAAAAAAACATCCAAAAAAATTAAAATGTTTTAGAAAAATAGCATGTCCCCAAAATGGGAACGTTGGCGCTTAGTGGGGGTAAAGCTGTTTTTTCTTTACTTTATTCTGATGCACATATTTGACAGATATTTTTAACTGTTTTAATTATGAGAAGAATCATATCAAGCCCAAAATAATATTTTCAGAAAAACTTATATATTTTACTAATATTTAAAATTTGTGAAAAGCTATGGTACACATTTTAGATATTGCATCATTATTTACTGGGTGTATAGAAAGTTTTGTGGCATGTTATTGAATATCATCTATTGTTTTAGCATTAAATATTAATACAATGATATTTTATAAGTTTAGTTATCTTTTTAAGTAATTAATAAAAAATGTTTTACATGTCTAAAATCATTTTACCCGTTCAAGAAGCATTTTAATTATGCACATCTTTATTTATCAGATTTCAGTATTCGTACTTACTATTTTACATGGAACGATGCAAAATATTTTTTCTGCAGCATTGCATTGCACCTTTTACATGAGATTCGAGTATTTTTTGACAAATTTTACGCCTAGACTGTCGAACAGAATCTTCAAGAAAATGGTTAACTCCATCAAAGCATATATCATTTAATACAGTTCCGCAGGGTCCTGAGCGAAAGTGTTCTTTTTCGATGTACTCGACTTTCATCAATGAGAAAGTAATTTCTTAGAGAAATTCTAGCTAAGATTTCCTTTGCATTCTCTATGGAGTCTCCAAGTGGCTACAACTGTCATGTTTAGTGTGTTGGTGAAAAATGGCCCCCACTATTTTTCCCCTTTTATTGTTGGACAGTAGATGCTCAAACATCGATCTAGTAGGTCTACACCCCCCATGTTTCTATTATAGGACGCCATAACAGGGGGGCTGGGGTACATCAATTATTTTCTTTTCTGCTACTCTCCATCTTTTAGCTGAATCTATTGGTTTAATTGGTTCAAAATTTGAAGCCAAGCAAACAACCATTTTTATCCTTCCACTTAACTACAGTAATTAGTCTGTAGAAATGAAGTGGAAGGTTCCTCGTTTTTTTTTCCTGTAAAGTTTTTGAATCTTCAAGCGGACAGTTTTGCAATCTATTTTCTCTTATTGTTCCAGTTGTTCGAAAGTTCCTGAACTTCATTTCTTTCAATAACGGTAAGGATGAAAAAAAGTTATCAGTATAAAGTTCATGTTGTTAACGATATGAAACACATGAAGTTAAATCTAACACAACTTTTTTTTCCAGTGAAACAAAAGTTGTACTACGATTTGTTGAGCAGAATGTCTTTCCTTTAACTACCTAAAAGTAATCACATACTGGAACAAGTGCATGGCGAAATAGATACAATACAACATAAATATATTCAATTACTTTATTTCTTTGCAAAAGAATGTCATGCACCGTAACTTTAATACATAACTGACACTCAAACAGGACATTACATACAAAACAAATTAAGAAGCAGTTCGTCGAAACGATTAATAAAACACTTAAAAATAACTCATGAATCACATTTAGCACGTTTTATAAGTTACAATTTATAAAGACATGAAAAATTATATTAGAATTGCTAATAAAACATGAAGATATGTCCCTTTTATAATCATAAATCCTTTGCTTATACTCCTTCCTCTATATCTTTTATATAAAATAGTAAGCTCTTCATGTGTGCAGCAATGTACAATTTTTTATCTGAAAATGAGAATTTTATTTTTCCTTTCTCTCTGGATTTTTAAATTCCTACGTTTATACCTATGTAAAATTGAATCAACCTTTTTTTCAAGAGAAGAAAAAATAAAAAATAAAAAAAGTTTATAATAAACCGACAACGCCATTTCTTAAAGTGCCACGTGCAAAGATTTTGGAAAAGTAAGATTGAATATACATTCCTATTTACGAAACATAAGAAAACGTCTTATTCTATTTATTAAGGACAATTAAACTGCTTTTTGAATTATATATTTCTTTTCATAATTAAAATGAAATCATTTGACCCCAAATTTATATTTTTTAAATTCTTGTATTTCTTTACGAAGTACATTTCCCCCCCAGATTTATTTAATTCTATAATCATGACATTAGTGTCAACAACTCACCCTCCCCCCAATGTCATTTACCCTAGTAATATGATATATTTTTAAACTAAAAATTTAACCTGACCTCTATTAAAAAGTATAAAAATTAATCCAAATACATTTTACAATTATGTTCAAATTATATTTTTATTACTCGAGAGTTTAGTTGTTTCTTTATAGATACAAATGTATAAGCTTAAAGTTTGCTGTTTGTATCTTATTTCGGGTGAGAAAATTAATTTCTTTTTTAATAAAAATAAGTCCTGTCGATTCAGTTTTTTTTCTGAAATTCTAATATCAATTAGCAAATTATTTTAATTCATTTATTAACATTATGAAAAGCATTCTTTAAAAATAACAATTCCATTTTAAAGTTTAATTTAAAAGCTTGAATTTTTTTTCAACAGTTCGGTCATAGTAAATAAACAATAAAAAATTGGAATTACTAGCTGAAAACATAAATTATTATAAAGATATACACGACTCAGGTACAATAATATTAAACTCCTTTAATTTATTAAAGAAAAAGTACTTTATAATGTAAAGTTTGCCAGCAAATTTAAGAAAAAAATGAATGCATAAAAAAAGATTTATAGAAGCCAAAATATTAAATTTATATACTAAATTCAAACTAATATTCATTAAATTAAATGATACTTATAAACGAAATATTTATACGCAACAAAAACATGAGTAATTTAAATTTAGGTAAAAATGTCTCTCCTTATACGTTACTTAAATATATATATATATTGACATATTTATTTAAATTTTTTACAAGTTTCTTAAATCACTATTGAGACATTTATGGAAATTTTCGCAAAACATGATTTGTTAAAACAATTATATGAATTAAAAAAATCCAACAATAAATTTAATTAATAATGATAGTACATGTTCCCAACGGATATTTTTACACTAACTAGTTAACAATATAAAATCTACTATAGTGTTTTTTAAACCTTCTGAATCGTAGTAGATTCAAAATAAGAAATATGCTATGCATATATAAAGTCTTTCTGATATTTTATAAATAAACATTTCATATTTTTAATAATTATATAAATTATATTCAACGAATCAACATATCACAATTAATTTAGGCTCACAAGAACACAAGCTCTGAAAATGTTGCTATACATCTTAAATAAATATGTAAAGTCTATTTAGCACACTTTCATTGTACAATATAAAAACGCTGATTTCCTGACCAAATCATAATCAGAGTTTCCAAGAACTTAATGCATACATTCAGTGCCACATATTATTTTTGTTAAAGTGATAAGTTTTGTACATCAACGATGACATAAAAAATCTTGTTCATATCAAAACAAACATGTCCCGTGCAATATTTTGCATTATACACGTACAGCCCCGGAAATAGAACCAGCCGTAACATAGGATTGCTGTCTCCTGTTCGAGGCTTTTTTTTTCTCCTGTTGCTTCAGTAGAGGACGGATTTTGGACGAAAGCTGGTCTTGAGCTCGTCTAGGGCACCTGCATTCCGCAGATACCCAGTCTTTAACAAACAACCAGCAGTCATCCATCTGTTGATGGGAGTTGTAGGCAGTTCAGCGAAAGACGGAGGTCTGCATCCTATACGGTCGTTTCTCCGCGGGATTTCTTGAGCTGACTGACAAAAAGGGTATATGTGAAGGACTGGTCTGCACATAACTAACACAAAATCAAAAACAGTTATTCAAAATCATTATTGTGCACGCAGTTTGCCGTCGTAGCATAGTGTGGAACACATTTCCAGATAAATGGTGATATTACACCAAGTGTTCTGCAATTGGACTGACAAACTCAGAGGGTTCTTAGTAGGCAACAGGAGGAACAAAAATTGCACGTGAACCTGCTGTCGTAAACTATGATGAGAGCGAGAAAAAATCATGCAAGTTTTGACGTCACGCTCTAACTTTAGATAGTTTGATAATAATCAGAAAAAGTTGTTGGAGTTGGCTGCAGCTGCTGTCATTGAAATTGGCGCACCCGAAGATACCAGGTATACCTTCGATGTCAGCCGCAGTACCGCATTTCCCACTCTTCGGATGTACTAGAACTCAGGCAAGTAAACAGACAGTGCATGAACGAGGGACTTCAGGGGAAAATTATACGAATTGAGATACTTTGTGGGTAATGCAGGAACCTGCCACAGCGCATTCTTACTTCATGTATTATGGGAGAATCCACGCAACTTATTCAGCTATCACCTGGCATCTGTCTGCTGTCTTCCCTGGATTCAAAACCTGCATGCATTTTTCGCGGATTTCGTTCTCTCAATATGATTTGTGGCATTATGTTTTAAGAAATTGCTTACTCCGTTGTAAACCTACTAATCATCTGAGTTTTTCGGTTTAATTACAGAAGAAAATGTGCATGTACAGAAGTTTTGTATTAAGGGAAAAGTACATAGGTTATAATTACATCTTAAAACTGTCAGAAAACTTTTGTTTCGAAACTTTAGGAAAATTGTGAATATCTATTCTTGAATTAGGGTTGTTTAGAAACTAAAATGTTGGTTAAATTTCATATTTAAAGTGAGCCGATTGAAGACCAGCACACACCTACTATTCCTATGTCGTACAAGTTGGCACCAAAGTGTTCACGAAAACCAGGAAAAAAAATTTAATCGTATAAAACTCTATTGGTATGAATCTTTGGGTTAAATAGTTCACTGTCGAACACGCGTACTTTTAATACAACTTAGGATGCCAATACCGATAACTCAACGAATTCACGAGAATAAATATCTCTAGAGGTATTCTGATTATCGAGGAATAATTTCATTATATAAGTACACTGTTAGATTCTTCTAATCATAAAAATTGTACTGGTATTTATAATGAATGAATCATGCTATAGTGAGTGAAATCTGCTCAATAAGTTATTTATTTCAATTATAAATATTGAATTGACCAAAACGCGTAACAATAATGAATTTGTATTTAAAGGCAAAATATAGCATTAAATCTCAGTCACGTACTCACACAGAGATCTCCTGATTGGGCGGAGGCCAGAGGTGACTCATCACCCTTACTTCACTCTGATTTTGAGGAAGCAGAGGCTGTGCTTCAGGTGTGCCTTGGGGGTCCATTTTCGAGTTCACGGTGGCTGGACCCATCACCGATATCCCTTTCGGTGGCAGTGAGTTGAGATAATGGGCGGGGTATGTGAAGTCCTGAACCTGCAAGTACTGCCCCACAGGAGACGGTGGCGGAGCTCTCACCGGATGCTGCTTGGTGTTGCCACTCTGTGCTACTGTGCTCGCGTCTAGTGTGGTCCCTGAAGCGTCCACGATGCGATTGCCCATTTGTTGTTGCTGCTGTTGCTACGACAAGAGAAGAAGAAAAATATGTTATAATTGTGAAGATGTGTAATTTCGAAAAAATATTTCGTAAAAAAATGATTGTATGTTGATTCGGACTAAGTTCAGTTACACCCGTGTCAACAGCTATCAATCTAATCTTGGGTCAAGTTGCACCGGAATCCTTATCTTTCTCCCCGCTGGAAAATATGCTACCGCTGGCCCTTTGCGAGACCCCTCCCAAAAAACATAACTGGGTCCGGTTATCGCTGTAGGCAGCCCATCAAAAATATGAAACCACTGGCCCATTGCGCGACCGCAGGTTTCCTCTATGATTCTCCTCTTCCCCTGCATTTCGGGGGTGCAACTTGCCATTGATTAAATTCATCAGTGGTGCAACTCGCCCTTTTCTCCCTTCGCCCAGTGCAACTAACCCATTCCCGTTGATTTTATAAAAGGTCTCTTCGATCAGCCTGGTTCTATAGAAATTTACTGTGATTGACGGATCCCAAATAATTCTGCACCTATGGCCGGTTATGTTACCGTTTCTTTTGCGACACCCTGGACTTACTTTCCAACACGATAATACCCGGCCGCATACGGCACGTGTAGCAATGAATTGTCTTAAAGCTTTCCCTGTACTTCTAAAGCCCAATCACGCCTTCCCGATCTTCAATTCAAGGAACACTTTCTTTCACTGTTTTCTACAACAGTTGGGTAAAAAGGTTGTGCGATATGTATGCTCAACATTCGACACTTTTCTCAGCCCGGCCGGGAAAAATTGAGTATTTCAATCAACTCGTTCAACTTCTCCGATAGACCAATCACAGGCAAGCTAATGGAGAGGCTGCAGTAATATGACAGATTCGTTCATTCCCTTTTCCAGTCAAACCAGTTGAGTGAAATAGTCGAGCAAGTTGAACGAAATACTTGATTCAATTGAAGACTGAACATAGGGGAAGGTATGATATGGGCAGCTAGGTCACCTGATCTCTCTCCCACAGAGCACATTTGGGACATTATGGGAAGGCGATTGAAACGATCTCAAACTGTTGACGATTTAGCCCAACAGTTGGCAAGAAATTCTGCAGGGTACCATCCGTGAACTTTATCAGTCTGTGCCCCTCCTGGTGACAGTTTGCATCGAGGTCAAAGGTGGACCAACGCCTTATTGACTTCCTCCATTTGTAATGGTAAAACTCTACAATACATTATTTGATTGGTCGGAAATTACAATCGTTTGTTTTTTTATTTGTCTTCTTTACATCCAACAATTCTTATCGCAATCGGGCAATTCCTTATTGGTGCATCTTCTTATTTGTTATAGAGTGTATTATCACAAAAGAATTGATTGAGCGAGATTCTATGTGCGAATCGTTATTGAAACACAAAGAATCCGATGCAGTTTTTCAAGAGAATGATTAAGGGGGACGACAAATTTATCACGTGTGACAATAACGTGAGAAAAAGATCGCGGTCGAACTGAGTAATTCAAAAAAGAAAAGGCAGAATTGATCAGTAGCAAGAGTGTTGTGTTCCATTTTGACAAAGCGAGACCATACACTTTTTTGATGATCTTGAGAAAAGAAGTATTAATGTATCCGCTGATTAAAATTTTTTTTATCTCTGCAGAACACCTTTCATGGTATGAAATTTTGTTCAGAAAAAACGAGTGCAAATATCTTAGTCAAGCTTTTTATGGATAAAACACAGAATTTCTACTATGATGGAATCTTTTCCAAAATTAGCAAAATATCATCGATATTAATAGCATGTATGTTATTTGAAACACTTAATTCGAAATAACGGGAAAAGTTGATTGAAAAATGAGAAGACTTTGGCGAGAACGATTTGTGAAACTCAATATATTAATAGAGTTGCGTAATTGCTTATCGGTGAGCGTACTTTAAAAAAAAAAAAACTGTCTCTGCATAAAAATTTATGGTAAGAGTAGACTAAACAGATAGAAAAAGGTTGTTATCAAGCGTTCTGTAATTGATAGTGAATTTCACAACCTCTCATACAGCAGGTAGAATTTCCTGCATACTTCAAGATGATGTTTCCTTTACTCCCTTTATTCATACGACAGGTGACAAAAATCGTGTCATGTACACACGCATTATGTGTTTTTCAAGATTTAAAAGAAACATATTACTATTGCTTTATCGGTCTGAAATCTATGATCTACTGATTACTTTGCACAAACAATAACTCCGATTTCCATTTTTGTTATTATTCTGTATAAGGATCGTGAAAGAAAATCTTTCATTTGGCTATCATACTGTTCCTGATTCCTGCCGAAACACAGAGTCATTATTGAAGTCCGTTGTTTACATAATGCACTTGTGCGCAGATATTTTAAAGATTTTCTTCGATTGTTGCTAATACCAGCAATAATGCATAAATTTCTGATAAAAAAAATTCTTGAACAAGGGATTATTTCTTTTAAGATCATTACGGATAAAACTTGCAATGTCAACATCCTACTTGGTCATGTTAAAATAATTTGGGGATTTGAAATTCAATACTCTTGAATAAAGGCTGTGAAAAATAAATAACGTTTTCGACTGATAGCGAAAATGTCGTCCAAAAAAAAAGGACACACTTGGTATAAATGGGTTTGTCTATTATATAAATGTGAAAGTTTGTTTGTTTGTTTTCCGGGAAATCCTTCCACACCATTCTTCCAATGGGCTTGAAATTTTGCACATACACGTAAAACGACATGGAATAGTCCTTAATCAACTTTAAAATTTTCAAAACTCAATCGTTCTACGATTTTTTGGGATTTTTTGATAATTTTCAACTTCAGAAAGCTTTCTCAACTTCCAATTGTCTAAAATAGTGGTCATATGATATATCAGCTATATGCTGGAAATAGACATAACTGATAAATATACATAAATAAAAAAAATAATAGTAATAATACGAAGTTCTGTGAGAATCCTCATGAAGATATGAAGCAGATTTGCGTTAAGATTTGAATTTCAATTTTAGTCTTAGTTCGGGTTTTAATTTTTTTGTCGAATATTGATTTTGAGTTCTGTGACACAGTCTGATAAAAATATGAACTATCTGCACAAACAATCCAAAACTATCAGCAAACCCACAATGGTCAGTGATAATATCAGGTTGTAACGAAAGTTTTCCGCCATATCTGCCTGAAATACTAACTTCTAACTCCTTAAGTAACTGTTTTTGAACTTTCGGTACCAAACCTGCACTGTGTCACATGATACAACAATAGTACTTAAAGCTGTACTCATAATTCGTTGATATTATGTAGCTGACTTTTTGCAACACAACTGGAAGTAAATGATGGTTCTAATCCTCTAGAGTGATAGTTCTATTTGAGACACCTTTTACTTAATGATAACTATATTGTTTACAGATTTCACAACAGAGTGTTATAAAGTAAGCCTCTTTCTTTCAAATGCCATAAATCGTTTGACAAAATATGAGCAAATACGCCAACGAGAACTGTGCTGACGAAGTTTGCGGTGGCGGGAAACTTTCGTTACAACCTAATGCAATATGTAGTGTGTAAACGAGCACGTGTGTGTATACACAAGTACACATGCATATGTAACATGATTGGACTGTAGTTACATAAAATATTTCTTCTAGGTAACTATCCATCTTTAAACAAAAATCTCTACAAAAACTGGGAATCACTGCAAAAGTATCTGCGAGACCCTCGAATGTATTCGCGCACGGTTGTGCGAGCGTGTGCCTACTTTATCTGATTATATTCTGTAAAACACATTCAAGGCAAAGGTGCCCTTGTCATTTAATAATAAACTCGTTTTAAATACTAAATAAAGTTTTCTTTTATTTCTCAGCATATTTTCAGAAAACGGAAAAAAAGGTATATTCCAATCATTTAATTTGCTATGCACAGGATTAATTATAGTGTATAGTAATATCTGAAAAACTGATTTTCCAAATTATTAATTTTATCCTGAGATACCCAGCAAAGGAGCGGACAACAGAAATTAATTTATTAACAGGAATGTGAATTTATAAATGAATGCAAATCTTGGCGTTACTTTCAAGGTGCTGGAAATTCGTTTTTCAACAAAAGTCTTAAAGTATTGTCTAACTTATTCTTACATGAATTTGCTGCTACATTTACAGATTTAATTTCCAGAACATACCGCATATTGCAAAAATAATTTATCGTTTTTAAATACACACGTATCTGACAAAATCCGATATTAAAGTTTTTGACTTGCCTGGGAATAATCCTTATCTCATTTCCACTGAATATTGTTGTTTTATAATTCGTATGAAAATCGCTTCTAATATTAAATTGCAAGAATAAATTATAAGGGTTTGATTACATTAAAATGGCCAGGATTAAATTCAGATGCCCAAATCTTTGACGGACCATATCTCAGAATTTGGACCTCCTAATGAATATTAAAGCAATGCTTGTGCGTGTATACACATCTAAACACATGCCATATGACTGCATGTAGAATTTACATTAACAACACAATTAGTTTATCAATTCATTTGTTAACGTTTTCTTAAATATCATATTTTTCACTCTGTTCAATTTTCTGAGTAATTATTTTTTTAATTTCAGTTATGTTATGATTCAATTATTTTTTAATATTCACGGTTTGATAAACCTTGAATGATATATTTTATTACTTTATTTTATCGTAACACCGTGATGATATTTATATGAAACATATACATACACGAAACTTATTATTAGTACAATTTTCTACTTTACACTGGTACAGTAGAACCTCGATCTATCGTTTTTCAGGGGGTGCGTAGTAAAAAACGATGCATGCGGGAAAACGACGAATGCGGGTTAAAGTCAAAATATGAAGAAAACAGTATTTATGAATACACGCAATGTATACGCAAAGTATCAAAAATACTAAATTTGTTACCAAACTGTAAAAGAAACAAATTGAAGTTCTGTAGAAATTAAGTCATACTTATTTTTAAAAAATCAGTAATTTTATACTGGGTTTTCCCTTAATCTTTTAATTAAACAAAATTTTCAAGATTTACATTTTTTTTTTGTCTTTTTATGTGTATTCATCTTTGTATATAAAAGTCATACAATTTCAAATACCGTTATTGCGTAGGATAAACTAGGCACTAGTGTTGGCTCGATCTCATGGGCATGAATATTATTCTCAGCCTCTTCACGATTATTTTCATTTCTTGAGTCACATTTCTTTCAATCTTAGGATACCGCACGTTGCTACTTCTAAATCAATGGAAATATAATCACTACATTTCACACCATACTCATCCCTACTAGATGTAAGATCTCTTCACCTATACCATCATCAACCCAAGATATCATATCAGGAAGTTATTAGATTCGGAAGCCATATTGAACATTTCATCATCAATTTCATTTCTGCCAGAAGAAACATTTTACAACGATGAACACGGGAAAGCGAATTTTTGACAACGATACATGCGGGTTTTGTTAACGTTATTTGAATACAGTTTGTGCAGGGACCATAGAAATAAAACGATCAATACGGGAAAACGATGAATGCGGGAACGATAGATCGAGGTTCCACTGTAATGGTATTTGTTTGTCCGCCACTGTATCCACCAAGCTACCATAGTAAATGTATACATATTATATATACGTTAGCCTTTTGAGACGCAACCCTTTCCCAATGCTGAAAAAAGGGTAGCCGTTGCCATAGCTCGATTTAACTACCAGCAAGATGGCGGACGATCGAAACGTTCATCGCGTGCAAAGATCTAGAGACCCTTTTCTGACGCAGCTGGCTGTGCCGCACAGCCAGCGTGGCCTCGAGCGATGGCAAAGGCTGCCCTTTTTTCAGCATTGGGCAATCTATAAAGCTGTTCTCGCATTCTTCCATTTTTCAGCATATGTCAGTGCTGTTAAAAATAATCGTCACAATTTTTTTACCGGAAATGACGTGCTAAAAAGTAAAGGATTCTCGTGGAGCTATGTCACCCGCAACTATTCTATTTTTATAGAAATCAAATCTATTCTTCGTGACTGGCAACAGTCAAAACGTCTGAGTTTGCTGTTCCCAGAGCTGGAACAGTGCGCGTTAAAGGGTTGAAAACATAAACACGTTCTTTTTCATACTTTTCAAGACAGTTGCCTTTCACAACATAAAAACATTTACCAGCAATCATAAGTTTGCTATTACGTATTACGTGATAACAAAAAAATGAATTCATTCAGTCAAGATTGTCCACTTACCCCTCGTGGAGTGATTGGAACACCATTTAATATCTTTACGTTAATGGTAGAGTAAGGTGTAATTTAATGGTTGAAGGTGGGGTGAATAAGTAGGTAAACGCCGATATTTTTTAAACCTAGGGGGGCGGGGAACAAAAAACAGAAGAAATAAAAAACAAAAAAAACACGCTTTAAATTGAACTAACTAAAAAGGGAAAAATAAATCTTAATATAGAAATAAATTAATGAACGAAAATAGTATTATTGTGAAAAAAGCGTGGGGCGCTTTGTGCTATATTTTTTGTATCATTTTTGAGCTAATCGTACCGATCGAATATTCTCAAGAACTGATATATGGAGCACCCCACGCTTTTTTCACAATAATAGTATTTTTCGTTCATTAATTTATTTCATTATTATTTTCTCATTAATTTATTTATTTTAAGAATTATTTTTCCCTTTTCAGTTAGTTCAATTTAAAGCGTGTTTTTTTTGTTTTTTAAACTACATTTTTACTTTTCACTGCTTAGTTCGATTTGCCATAAAAGCGTGTTTTTTTAGCTTTTTTAAACTGTATGTATTTAAAATTTATTTTTAATTTTCGATATCTCTCATAAGACACTAAGGAACACTAAGTTGGAAAGTACAAACTGTGAGATAATTTATTTTCACTGTGCACCAGTGGCGTAGCCAAGATTTTATTTCGGGTTGTGGGGATTTTATTTTCGGTTTTCAGCTGGGTGTCAAATTTAAAGCTAAAGTTGAATTGTAAGCTAAATATCAAATTGTAAGCTAAGTAAAGGGTCCCATTTCGGGGGGGAAGCAGCCCCCTGAGCCCCCCCTCTTGCTACGCCCCTGCTGTGCACCAAAGTATTAATCAACCTGCAGTTAAATGCTACCTTCCTCACTAAAAAGGAAAAATAGGTCTCTAATCAACAAATAAAAGCGTGTTAAAAAGAATGGCCTTAACATGTTCTTGTACTCAACTCTTCCATAGTGTGATGGATCACGATATTTTGTAAAAATAAAAATATTGCCATGACCAGGATTCGAACCTGGGTTATTGCGGCCACAACGGAATGCACTAACCACTATACGATCACGGCCACAGTAAAAAAAGAGGTTTTCTTAAGATTGTAATCTTTGGAAGTGTTCTAATTTCAATCGGATAAGAAATGAAGATATTATTTAATCCTGGCGATCCTGATAAGGATAATGAGATAAACTTATAAAATTATTGTATTGTCACCGGTTCTTCATAAATGTACAAAGTTTAAATTAAATCTGACCGTATAAAGTGTGCCAAATTTGAGTTCAAAGGAGTCGGTTACAAACATACATACAGGTGAAGCTAATAAATAAAAGCGTGTTAAAATCAGGATAATGGGATAAACTTATCAAATTATTGTATTGTCATCGATCCTTGATATATCTACAAAGTTTAAATTAATTCTGACCTTTTAAAGTGGGTCAAAATCGAGTTCAAAGGAGTCGGTTACAAACATACAAGCATACAAACTTACATGCAGGTGAAGCTAATAAAAGCGTGTTAAAAAACACGTGGATTTATCTGAAACAGTTCCACAGCAGAACAATAGCAGAAAATGTCTTTATTTTTAAACATATTTTTTATTTAAGCACCTTTATAATGCAGTTTTGATTTATTTTACGTTATGAAATAGTTTAACATAAAAAAAACATGAATAAATGTTATTTAATCTTGCACTTGCATGAAAAAATAGCAAATGAAGTCTTGATTAATATATGTAGACCTAGAACAAAATATTGGGCATCTTAAGTATGGTAATAAAACAACTGAAATAGAAATTAAATACTCTATATGTAGAAAGCTTCGAAGCACAATTAAATAATGGGGGAAAAGTTTTTAAACTGGTCATAGGTGGAGACGTCTATATTTAAAAAATCATTATACATTGTATGCTGAAATATTAGTTTCGACTATCAGCTTATGATGCCTGTTTGCAAGTATTGGTTTGCTTAGTTGTAATACAATATCGCCTAAATGTAGAACATAGAGATGTAGTGTAAGAGGACTTTATTTTCTTTTGGGCCATGATGAAGAACAAAATTGACCGGATCAAGTAAGGACCCACGTATCCCACCTCCTGTTGGCCCACCTGCCCCAACAGTTTGGCAAATGAGCCACCTAATTTCAACAACTAATTACAAATAGTGCGCAATTTTACAAAATTAAGAAAGATTTGGTACTACGATTAGTTTTCAGGGAAATAGGAGAGAGTTATACTAGAGGTCGAAGTTCTACAAATTTCTTATAACTTTCACAAAACATATTTTAAATACTAGATGTCATGATTTTTTCCCGGTGTTGTGTAATATATATATAAAATCTATGTATCATATCATATTATGGAAGAATGAAGAAATTTAGAAAGGGGGGGGGGTGACTTTCTTCCCCGGATGGATCACTTAACTTCTTCAGACCTGACATAAATCTCGCATCTCAAACTAAAGACAAATCTTGCAAATGTGTTTGATTAATGTTACACATAAAAGCGAGAAATAGAAAGCGTGTTTTCAAATATTTTTTCGAATAAAAGCCTTATTCCCAATATCTGTTTCAGTAGCAAATTGTTGCTATCCCCCCATTCACGAAGATTGTCAAGGAACTTTTAAAGATAAATGATACCCAACAAGTTCTTTTCAGCTATATATAAAAAAAGATGCAAATTCAACTTAACAAATTTCAATAACATTCAAATATTCTTTTGTGTGACGGCAAACAAAAGAAAATAACGCCAGACAAAAATAAAGTGTGTGCAATTTTTACACTTTCAAATGAGTTAAAAGGATTTATTCAAAATTAAAGAATCCATGAGCGTGTGCGTCAGTCAAGAACGAGAAAAATTCTTAAATGGTCGTGTTAACAGTGGAAACAAAAAGGCCCACATAAGTGAACCGTCGGATTAAAGTGGTTATACCCCGTTTCTGTTTTAATCTGCAATTATTGAATTCTCACAATTATACTTAATATCTTTTACATATACCATGGATATATTTAAAATAATGTGAAACTTACCTGGAGGTTTGCTTTCTGCAGAGCTAATTCCATTCGGTTTCTGTCTCTTTGATAATAAACTCCAGCAAAGATCAACACATTCAGTATCAACAAAGAACACCCGACCGCTATGGTCACACTGAGAGCCGTCGAATACACACCCATATCAAATACACTAGAGGGAGCTGATGTAGTCCTTTCAGCAGGGGCTATCACTGTAGTCCTCGCTTCCTCAACTAGCGTTTTATTATCTAAAATATCCGTCACAGTATATCCAGAGGGCTGGTTAAGCTTGACGAGAACTTGATTGTTCCGATCTGTTGTTGTCGGTATTTCGCTCGTGGACTGCGGTATTGAAGAGGCGGTTGGCATCGGCATTGGTGGCGGGAAGAACACATCTTCCGGTGTTATCCTGCTGAAGTTTGTTGGGATGTCACGCACTTTGCCGTCGTAGGAACGCAAGTTGTTATGATCCTCCAGCATGTGGTGTTCGTAGCTGAGATTGCCTTCACCAGGTCTGTTTAGTGATGGTATGAGATGGAGCCAGAAGGACAGGCGGTGTGAATGGTAGTGATCTCTGACTTTTGATTTGAGACCTGTAATAAAATCCACATAAATTATTCCTGTCGAATAAAATTTATTTATTTAAAATAAGTAATATACATTACGGGAAGTCTTCGACAAAAAATTATTTTTCATTCAAACTCCTTTCATAGCTTTCGTAAACCCCGCTTGTGTTTGTCGACCTAGCAATTCTCAGTTCCTTGGTTTCTTCCGAAACCTCGAGTAAATAAGGGCTAGAATCCCTTATAAAGTTCACTATGGAGGAACTAAGACCCTAGTGCAGTCAATTGGTTTTAATTCACAAACAAACGTATGTTACGTAACGAAGTCCTAAAGCTTATGTTCCTTGATCAGACCAAGTGTCTTTAAAATGCACACCAAAGATCTTTTTTTTTGCTTTCAGTAATACGTTTCCTATAATTCAATAGTTATATTATTAATTTTCATACTTCTAATGTTAATCTTCTAACTACAAATATCAAACAATCATGAAAAGCATTCGCTATTTGAATTCCATAATGTTGTTCAATTCCTTTGTGTGTGTGCGAATACCATTCATGCAAAACAGCCTAATTGAAAATCTCTTTTATCCTGGATACTTTTTAGTGTATTTTTGATGAGTAAACCTATACATTAATACATACAAGCACAGAATAATTACCTCAGGTTGTTTTACATCATCTGTAATTCTATGACTAGTGCGTAATTTATACCATAACCATTAGAGAAATAATTGCTGAAATGAAGTTACCAGAAAGAAAGAAAATTTTATTTTAAACTGTTTAAGCGGATGCATTACATAATTGTTCCAAGCGCTTCAAATGCGAAATCAGTCTGAGGGAAAAGGAAAATAATATTTGAAATGAAATATGCAGTAACATCTTTTCGACAAAGAGCTGAAAGAAGTATTTCTCTGCAAATTCTAACTATGTTTATGGAGTGATGTGCTAATGTTCGACAAGGCTAGTTACTTAGTGTTACTGCAGGTATTAAGAAACGCGAAACTGAAGTAAAGGAAGCTTTAGTACTATTAATTTGGGAAACAGTTAAAATTTTAAAAGACGCTTGAACATATTTGCTCATTTAACATACAGTTTAACTAATGGATAAAAGTTTGTTAGCAAATCGCCTTATTTATTTACATGACTTCTTTGTGAAAGTATTTCAACAATGTGATATTTTTTAATCTATACAAAAACACACGAAATTTTTACAGAATGTTTGAATATTTATTATTAGTTAGAAAAGAAATGCCTCAAAGGAATGAAGTAATTCGTAATTCATTTGTTTCCGTGTTAACCCGGTAAATAAATGTTAATTTTAATAAAATGCCTTATTAATAAGCAAAATTTCAAAGTATATTGTTAAAAATGTGCCTCATAAATATCCTTTGCAAACCACTTGCAGTAATTTTCATGCTATAGAACTTTTTATGTTAGTTTGTTAATGCAAGTTTTGGAGAAGACATGCTTTGTTTACAGAACTGATTAAATTCAAAATGTCCGGTAAAACCCTAAAATATAAAAAACAAAAAAACTGAAAGTAAATTTGTGCTTAAAGAAAATACTTGAGATACTACATCGATATCTGATTCTCAATATTTATATTGCAATGGTTTTATTTTTCAGTGTCTAAACTTATATTTTTATATATTCTTTAAATAATATATATATATAAATAAATGTACAGCAAGGTTGAAAATCTAGCACTATTTTTTTTTTTTTTTTTTTTTAACAGAAGCATGTTCTGCAACTTGCTAATGTTTCTTGTAAAGAAATACATTTGATTTTATTTCTAATTACTTCACTATTAACAGAAGAAGATCACATTTCTTTATACTGTTAAAATTTGCTGCTAAAACTGATCAATGAACCAAAGTATAAAGTTTCTCTAGAAACACGTTTCTAATAACGTAATTTTAAAGAGAAGTGTTGATTTACTTCTTATAATATATTATCTTTACCTATTAATATGTATCTTTGATGAAGTCTGTCGTATTGTGGCCAACTGATTGTGCTATATCTTGCTGAATCTCGATCTTCTGTTTCTTCTTCATCTTCGTTGAAAATTATGTTAGGATCCCTATAAAAAAATTCTCTTAAAAAAAACTTATAATTTCTTATCAGCATGTCATAATATGTTTGGCTCCACAGATGTTAATACTTAAGAACTTATATTACAATGTATACATATATTTTACTATTTTTTACGCTGTAGAAATTTTTAAATCAAAAGTATATACGATATAATGTGTTACTATTTTTTGAAGGTACAAAAGTATACAAAAATATTAAATTCATGAAAAACAACTTCGAAATTCATTATCAATTTCTAATGCACTTCAAATTTGTTCTTAAAATTCAATTTGATTTTAAATTAACCTACATTATATCCTACAATGAAGTTCATTTAACAAGAAGAAAAAACTTAAATTTATAATTGTTACAGGGATGGTATAGACAAACTTAGTATATTACAAAATACTTTCAAAAAGGTCATACTCATATAAAATACTCCTTTATAATCGCAAGGTTACCAAAATTGAACATCCGCTAATTTAAGTGCCCTGGTGGCCATTCTACTTGACCAAAGAGAGAAAATAATAGGACAGCATAAAAATCAGAGGATGTCTAGGCTCAAGCAAGGACAAGGAAGAAGAAGGTTAATATATAGCACTATAGTGCGTATTTAAAATCTGAAAGTGTTTCAGATTTTCAGCCTTTTTTATTTTATTTTTTTGGACATTTTTTTTATAGAATGGCTATCAATAAGTCTCACGGCCAAACTATGTCTGTTTGTGGCTTAGATTAGAGCACACCATGTTTTTCACACGGACAATTATACGTGGCATGCTCTCAAGTGGGCAAACCATCCAGTTTGTTTGTGTTAGTTAAAGATGGGATAACAAAAAAAATATTGTTCACTCTATTCCGTTAAGGGATTGATATTATTTTTTAGTAAAATTATTGTAATTAGCGATATATATATAAATTTAAAGAATAAATTACAATGAATTAAAAATATAAATGTTTGTTATTGTGTTATTTTTATATTCCAGCATCATTCACAGCGCTCCATGCCTATTCCACTAATATACCACATCCTCACACACTTACAATAAGTTAGTCATTTCTTTCTATTAAAATATTCCTAGGAAAAAATTATAATGCAAAACAGCGTTTGCGGGGTCAGCTAGTTTATATATATATAAATGTTGTTATTTCTCAATAGCTTTAATGAATGTAATAAATATACACTAATAAGCTATTTAAAACATAATTGAAAATTGTGGTAAGTGTACAGAAATGCATATTTATTCATCTTTATACTTTTAGTATCCTTTTGTATTAAAAAATGAGAAAAATCTTCTAAAAATTTTGAAAATAAAAAGAAACGCAACGATCATGTTTATTGAATGTAAAACTCTCATTTTTAAAGAGATTATGAAGTTAAAATTCCAAAACGATTATGATATTCTTAAATTCCCCGAATCCATTACACGAATTATTAATTATTATGAAATCATACATAAAATGTGATAGAGTTTAATGAAAATCTGTCGATTAAAACATTCTATATCTAGAGTCAATACATATTTTGTCTATGGTTTTCAAAATATAACAAACTACTTTGTAGTTAATTTTAAAGCATAGAGTATATAATTAATAATAAACTCGAAATAATAATCCAACGTTTTCACTTAAAGTTCAAAAAATGCTCAGATCTAAACTGTAGATCATTTTGAAGAAATCGATATTTTTTACCACGGTTCACTGCGTCTGAATAACGCTAACTTTCTTCTCCTATGTGGGTAATATACACCCCTAAGGCGGCCCAAAATCCCCAGGCGTACGACTGATAATGTTCCACACAATATATTATCATTCTTTTGTAGAGATTTCCCAGGCGATCGGAAACTTTATTCTTTAGCCTCAAAGAATTTAAAAGTATTTCCAGATCAGCTGTACTGTGATTGGGAGAGCAGCAGAATCTATAATGATTTTGTGTTATAGAATTTGATCTGCCAGCTGTTCCCACCAAAACGGACGACTTTTATATGTATATATGAGAGAGATTTTTTTTAAATAATTGCTTTCATTTTCTGGGAAAGTGAAGCATTTGCACCTCATTCTTGAGCATATATTCCAATTACATGAAACTATATTTGAAAGACTGCACTTGAAATTATTTTATGCTTTCTGAATTAATGTTATTTTGTACCCATTATTTTGTTAAATGTTTCCTCAAATAAAATCCCCCTTTTTTTCGATTCTGTGGTTTATTAAAAACTACATAAAATAAAATAAATTGTTTTCTTTGTCTTTTGGCAGTCACAATGGAATTTTAAATTTTAAATAAAAGCATGTTCTAGTTAGTTTACAATCTGCAACATTTGAGCACGAGTTGATTATGTTTGTCATAAAATTTAAACTCAATGAAAGTAAGTAGTTGCCCCAAATTTAAAATTAAATGTTATTATTATCCTATATAAATTTATAAAACAAAACTTTTAAAATAGAACGAGGAAGAGAAATGATTTTTAAAATATAAATATTTTAATTAAATAATTTCAGAACCTAATTTTTTATATTTGAAATTATTTATGTTTTAATTTAAATATAAACAATTTCAGGGGATAAAAATTTCATTTCATTGCAAATTTTTGAAATTAAAATAAAAAAATAATGCTCCTATGAACTTAATATATGGAATGCTACTTCCGACATAGATAAGCTGCCCAGAAACGTCCGTTAAACCAAACTACAGTTTTTAAATTAATCATATCTGCTAAAATAAAGTCGTTCTTAATATTACTACTAAAGCCGTTCCTATATTATACAGGCTTTAGTAATATGTTGCATTCACGAAGTCACTGTTAGTACACCTACAGGTGTTTCCCTGACAAACATTGCGACATGCTGTTAATCAGGGACAAGCTATTAATCCTCAGAAGGACATGCCTCTCTCAGTGCAATTCGTATGGGCCAGAGATGTGTAGATCGATACGTGAATACGTTTATCGCTTCAACTAGCATTCCATGACGCATGTATGGCATGTTCACTAGGAGATTAGTGAGATTAGTCTGTGATTAATGTCTCCTACATGTGCCGTAGCAGTAATTCAAGGGAACTGCATTTGCACATGTAGAAGAAGTGGCCGAATATATTTCCTGCAACTCTGATTTATTTTTAAATTTCAGGACGTTATTTGCTGCATTTGCGTGCATGTAATTTTTGTTGACTTTATTTAAATGTACTAAGAATAGGGCAATAGAAAACCACCAATCTTGTAAATGTCAGAAGTTATATTTTGTATTAAAACTGCATGGCTTGATATCTTATTTTGCTTCATATTGATAATGTGCCAGAATGCATAAAATTCCTAGCATTTTTTACAAAAATAATTCATTTGATAGCGTAAGACGTTGATAATTTAAATCATAAACGTTTGTATTTCAATCAGAACGTTTGCGTGACATAAAAAAATCCATCGATTTTTGAAGCCCACAAAAGAAGTATGCAAGTGTTTTCTAGACAGGCAAGAGAGACGCAGCATCGTCGAACATATCATCCACTACAGCAAGTAGGTTTGTGTGACATATGCAAGCCTCTTTTTGTATATGTGTTCAGCTACAAACCTTACAAACCTCTGTTTGTATATGATTCCAGCTAATGCTACCGGGGAAAACCCACTACTAATTTATAAGAACATGCGTATCTAAAAAAAAAAAAAAAACAATTACAGTGCATACATTTAGGACAGTACAAAGGTTCCATCCTTTCTTAACTGCAAAAATTATCAAACACATGTATCTTTCTTGATTGTTTTTGCAGATGAAGTTGGGTAGCTTTTTTGAAGTACCAGAACCGCACTTGCAGCACGTTTTTTTGTATATGGGTGTCTTTAACAAGTTTGTTTATTCTTATTTTGATTTTAACATCATACTTTATTGGTTTCTTATAATATATTTTGTTGCAATTTATTCAGTTCAAAAATAAATTTTCATTATCCTCGTAGCATTGATAGTTTCAGTATTATTGCATTTAGCAATTAATGATATTCATGATCGCTTAACCAAATTAACCTACAGCCAAACCAAATTAACACATAGCCAAACCTGATTAACCTATAGCGAACCAAATTAACACAGAGCTTACAACTCACCCAGTTTTTGCAAAATTGGTCCAGTACGTCATGACGGCTCTTGCCAAGGAATATTCCGACCTCGTGTAATTTGTGCTGAAATGCGACAAGCTGGAAACCAGCGGGGCACCGAACACATAATTCATTTCCTCCCCGGACACACACCCCATTCTCGGCGGATAATCGCTCTCTTCAGTCTGATGATCGAACACGTAAAAAAAGGTCTTCGTGGAGTGGGCAAGGGAGTGGTAATTCCCAGCTTTGAGCATCGGAGCCACTGTTAAGACGTCACTGAGCGCCTCCACAGTCGTTTCGAAAATGTTCAGAGGGTGCTGTTCAGGGTGCAACCAGTCCGTGTACTCGTTTAGAATAGTCAAGTATATTTCTTGCAGGTGGAATGTGAAGACGTTTCTGACTAAGGTCCTGAAAATTCGGTCTCGCTTTATGGAGTCGATGCCAAACTTTTCTTCGTGGGCCGAAAATCTGAAAATTAATAAATAAATAAATGAGAATGTTTTTAAGTAACGATTAAAATTAACGTTGTAATCAAATACAAATATATTTTAATGGTTTACTAATGCATTACCATGGCTAACAGCGACAAAAGATTGTCTTTATTTCATATACAAGGTGATTATAATTAAGTTCCACTTTAAAACAATCAGAAAAGGAAAACTATTGAACCAAATGTTATCAAACTTGGTAATTGTGTAAAGGTAGTCAGGGGATTTATTATCGGCGAAAAAAAAATTAAAAAATTCAACACCAGGGGCAAGCGCGTATTTAAGGAGGGGAGTCCGAGCCTTTTCTCCCCACGAAATTTTGATTTTTGTTACTAAAATGGTAATGATATATTGTCCTTTTGAGAAAAAAACTGCCTTTTTTACCATTTGGATCCCCTCCGAAATTTTTGAACCCCCTACAAAATGTTCTTCATGGGGGGGGGGGGGTCAGACCCCTGAACCCCGCCTCCCCTTAAATACGTACTTGCCCCTGGTGTTGAATTTTTGAGCTTCTTTTATCCCCTGACTCATTTCACACAATTACCAAGTTTGATGACATTCGGCCCAGTAGTTTTCCTTTTCTGATCGTTTCAAAGTGGAACTTTAGTTATAATCACCCTGTATATAAATTAAAAATATACATGGTGCATCCCAAAAGTAATGCCATTAAATTAGGGGAAAATGATATCTTATTAGCCGAGTATTTATTCAGGTGGCACATTTTTAAAATGAATTCATTTTGTAGCTGTTATTAAAATCTAAAAAAAATGTGTGTTCGTTAGTAACATTTAAAAAAATAATAATTTTAAAAAATATTTAAACGCTTAGGAAATACATTATCGTGGCTAACAGAGAAAGGAATTTTCGTTCCTTTTTAAATTTACAATTCATTATATATAATGTACTCCAAAAGTATTGCAATCAGATTAGAAAAATTACATATATCCGACTAGACGATTATGGCTACAGTGACACTTTTTTTAATTTAATTAATGCAGACTGTAACTGTCATTCACTCAACAACTATTTAAGAAGCGTTCCATTCCTGATCAGTTTAGCAGAAACTAATATGCTCAAGATTCTATCGTGTATTATGTTAGCAAGGGCCAACAATCGAAAAAAAAAGCTGAATATTTTAAATTGTATAATAGAAAGTAATTCTGTCGTCCTGACAAACTACTATGGACTTCCGCTTATTTCTTTTAATTTATCACGAAAGCTAATACTTACGCTCTTTCAGAAAATTTGTTCCCGAAAAAGACACTAACACCTGTACACCAAAAGTAAATACCGGGTGTCGCATTAGTCCGTAAATACTTTAAGAATGCATAAAATCTTAAAGAATTGATGATAATTTTAGTTGAGAAAGAAATAATTACACATTTTCCTACGACAGGTGGCGCTGTACTCGACCAAATCTCTGAAAATATGCAAATCAGAGACCTATAAAATGCTGGGAGAGAAATTGGACTCTTATTCTTCATTTCCTTATTAATGACATTTGCGTGGGTACATTGTGATGCTGACATTGGTAGATAAAGCACTGTTGGCGAAGTTTTATTATCTCACACAGGAATCAGAGCCCGAAGCTTTGCCAAGATTTCGGACAGGGTAGAAAATGAAAAGGACTCCTGCAGGACTAATTTCCCTTATACAACGTTTCAAAGAAACGGGAAGTTTGCAGGATCGGCCTCATGGTGGTTCGGCATGATTTTCAGAGGTTTGTACCTCCAGTGTGGTTTCGCAAATGAACAGTTTAAGGGATCAGTCAACGAGCGTGGTACCAGTGCCAATATGTAGCGGACGAATAGTTGCACGAAACACGGGTATACCAAAGGCATCGGTATATCGCATCCTTCATGGTGTGTAACAATTGTACTCCTACAAATTGCAATCACTTCAACAGCTGTTGCCAGATGACGCAGCTAAACGAATGGCATTTGCAAATTGGGTTTTAAAGGAATTCGAAGAAAATACACAATGGCTGCTCAGTATCTTGTGGACAGACGAGGCTCATTTTTCATTGCATGGAACAGTTAACACACAACTGTAGAATCTGGTCAAAAGAGAACCCACATTCATACACAGAGGGACATCTACGCGCACCACATGCTACTTTTTGGTGTGATTTTACCTCGGAAATTATCTTGGGTCGCTATTTCTTTCAAGAGCCTTGTAAAATATTAGGCTGGAAGACATGTTAAGTCAATGGAAAACGTTACCTAGAAATGCTGCGAGATAAAGTGATACCGTGCTTGTTGGAAAATAATGTCCTTGACAAGCAGAAGTTTATGCAAGACAGTGCACCTCCTCATATTGCGACCGAAGTAAAGCAGTTCCTGAAAAAACGTTCACTGACGAATGAGTACTCAGCCATCAGTTTACATATGAAACGCCACCTCCCTCATCGGGCTTAACACCCGTTGATTTTTTGATCTTGGGTTATGCTAAGTCACGAGTTTACCGCAATAGCCCATATTCTTTAGTGGCGTTGGATGATGCTATGTGCCATGAATTTCCCTCCATGCAACCGGAAATGGTACATGCTGCAGTTAACGGTGTTATCACTCGCTTGCAAACTGTCATTTGTGGTGATGGCGTACATAAAACAAGTATGCAGCGTTGTGGTATGATTGAAAGGATGTGCGACCTTCAAATAAACTTTGTTTTCATAGGTATCTGGTACTTATTTCTGTACAGAGCCATCTATCGTAAGAAAATGTAACTTTTTTCTCAACCCCAAAAATATTCAACTTCACGAGAATTACTTTTCCGCATACCGTATTCGAGTGCATCAATTCTTTAAATTTTTATGCTTTTTTAAAGTATTCACGGACTTATGGGACACCCGGTATATATAATCTAAATGTATTTACTACCAAATATAAATGTTAGCAGAAAATAAAAATTAGAAAAATGTGGAGGAGTCGAAAGTATTGAGAATATTTTTTTTTTTTGCTTGCTTTTGTTTTTTGTACGTAGAACGAAATTCTTTACAACACGGAAACACATTTCGATTTCCAGGAATTTGTATTTAACAATTTTTGTGGTAGAATTAAAATAGCGACCCAAGATAATTTCTGAGGTAAAACCACTCCTTTGACCAAATTCTACAGTTGTGTGTTAACTGTTTCATGCAATGAAAAATGAGCCTCGTCTGTCCACAAGATACTGAGCAGCCATTGTGTATTATTTTTTTTTCTGTTGGCGAAAGTTAGATATGATAACATATATAGTAAAACACTAAAATGAGCTTCAGTATGTATTTTATATAAATAATAGAAAAGTGTAAATGTAATTTAATGACATTGTTTTTCACCGTAATGCAGCAAAAACTGAAATTTAGGTTTTCTTTTAGGTTTACTGAAATTTAGGTTAGGCTGTGAAATTCAGTTATTGGCATTTTTATATACAGGGGGTCCCAGAAACACTGACCTAGTGTTTTGTATCTTAAATATTGATCATAGGCATACACAATAGGTTAGAAAATATGTAAAACCATCCAGGTGGTGTAGTGACTAAAGAATCGTTGAAACAAACCTTGGGTCCGGGTATCATTCCCGGATCGGGCTTGGTTGTTAAATTGTCTGTCCCATCACAAAAATGACCAGTAGAACGGGTCTTAGTAGTGACAAAAATCTTGTTCAGCTAGTTCCCGCCCAGTGGTGAAAAAGGTATATAGAAAAAAAGTACAGAATTTTACGGTGTACAGAATTTTATTAAAATATTAAATCTAAATAAGTACGAATTTTATAGTTCCGCTTATTAAAAAAAATCCCAATCAGTAAAATTATGTATCCCATATAATAGGTGGTGTAGTGGTTAAAGAACCCTTCAATAAAACCTTGGATCCGGATGCAATGCCCGGATCAGACTTGGTTGTTAAATTGCCTGTCCCTTCACAGAAGTAGCCAGAAGTTCGGGCCTTAAAAGTTGGAAAAGGCTGGTTCAGCTAGTTCCCGCCCATTGGGAAAAAAGCATGTGAAAAACGGTACAGAATTTTAAAGTATCTATTAACATTTTCAGAATATTCAATCTGAATATTATTTATCTGAATATTTAATCTGAAACAAATTTAAAATTTTCATAGGCCTCCGTGAATAAAAAGAAAAAATATCCCGATCAGTAAAACCATGTGTCCCATACAATAGTACGTTGATGTACATAACTTGAACATTTAATCTTAAAAAGAGCCGGAAATATGAAAACAATTATAAGCTGACTTAAACCTCATTTCAATGGATCTGTTAAGGAAAAAATCAAATCAAATGATCGTGTTTCAAGAATTGCACACAAATTACGGGGCTGAAACTTTGCACATCACCCCGTTAATTCACGGGGACCATTCTACAAGTAAGAAAATTTTTGTACGGGGAACGTATAAAAATTAAATAAATTTATTTAGATTCACTCTTCTAAAAAATTTAATAGATACCATTTATATATATGTATATATATATTTGTTTTTACTGAACTTTTCAATCTTTTCGATGTGCCTGTGAGCAATATTTAAGAAATAAAAGTCTGTGCATTTGGCACACCAGTGCAACAGTGATATAATGTTTTAAGCAAAGTTTTAATTTATATATTAAAATCAATAAGATATTTATTTTACTGTTTTGCTACCTATTGCGACTGATAGACATTTAAAAAAAAAGCGTGTTACATAAATGGAGATATTAATGCTTTAACAGTACAGAAATTCATTTTTATGTCTAAAAGGATATTCAAAATTTTAATAACTCTTTTCATGTTTGTTTTTAATGAGAAGTATGTTTGTAAATACTATTTAAATACTACATATAATACATTTAATTAAAATCAATTCGAAATGCATGTGAAATATCAACTTTACGTATTATCAAATGTTTCTATGTAATTTTTCATAAAGTAGCTTTTTCGTTTCCATACTCTTTCCGTAAATTGTAATTTAAACAAAATGTGGTCTAATTTATTCAGAATTATTCATTTGAGACTAAAATGTATTTTATATCAATGTTATTATTGCATTAAAAAAATCATCATAATAATTTAAAATTGTTGTGAGGCTTTAAAGTTATTTCAAGTGAGTAACACAAGTTATTTCCATAAAATAATATATCTCGTTTCCCATTGTGGTAAAATTTATTCATAAACAAAATGTCCATGAAAACTATAAAACAAATTGTATGAAATGATTTTTAAACTTGCAGAAATTCGATTAAATAAAATAAAGTACACTACTTTAGTAAAATATTCATATATTTTCAGTCTAGCAATCGCTATAAATAAATACATTTATTTTAAATAATATATTTTAAAAGTTATTATGACTTTCTATTTATGATATTTTGTTTATAAAACTAACCCTACAAAGAAGAAATACAACAAAAATGAATTTTTAATTTTTATTTTTACATATTTTATTATAATAAGTAAATGATCTAATAGAATAAGTAAATAATATATGGGACGGAGATGCTCATTTTTTATTTTCAAAATTCATGTTGATATAGCATGCTTTAAAAAAACCTTCTTTTAAGGTGAATATTTTCTGTCAGGATTACATCGTTTAAATGTTTTTCTCTTTCATAATTAATGTAAATGCATATAAAATTTAAGAACTCAACATTTTTATACTGCTGCAACTAACGTAGAACATGGATGCAGATGTTTTTCTTAAGCCGCTTTACTGATTAAAAATTAAAGCATCTGTTTTCTCTTTCATTTAAATATATGTAGTAGTTGAATATTGAAAATATATTTTTTTGAAATACATCCTTTTTTATTGTTCGTCAGCTAATATGTTATAGTTTATTTAAAAACCATGTGCTTTTATTGAATCTTTTATTTTCTATTATACTTCTATAATTTTTTATTTTCTAAAAATGTAATGTTCAGATTGCTAGAAAAATACAATAATATTTTCCAAATAAATTCATTTTTAATTTTAAGAAAGAATTTCTTTCAGATTTTTATAAAATATTTTTCTGTAAACGATGTCCAAAGTTAAAAGATTTTCTTCAAAGCTGTCAACGTATTAAACAAACATCAGAAAGCAGCGATATATTTCATTATTGATAAAGAAATATGAATTTGTTTGAGTGAAACGGAAATAATGGATCTCCAAATATCGTCACTAGAGAGCTTACTAAAAATAAAGCTAGAATTTATTCGTTTTGTAGGAAAAAGCACACTGTAAATAAGATCTACTGATCATTTTTGCAGATCATCATGCAAATTTTGTGTGGAGTTGAAGAAATGTGCATGTACGTACTACGCCATCTCTCTATCTCTTCGTAATTCCAGCACCTCCTTAATAAAGAAATCCTAACACCTCCTATGTCACCAAACTTTGACGTCATCATCAGGCCTACGTTTAAGAATTTTATTTCCGCAAAATAAAACTATCAAAAATTAGTCATGAATAACAATTTTTTAACAATAGGAGATAAAAAATATTTTACGACAAATGGCAGTTCGTAACCATGACTAATTAGATAATATGATAAGAAATAGATCAGAATAATTTTGTTTAAAAACGGTATTTTAATTCGAATGTTTAATTTAAGGTATTTTCTAATATTTGTAGCATTCACCAGAAGTTTTAAATTGTTTTACTTTTTGAAAGTAAAACTGCGATGACGTCATTTTCGTAGGTCTAGTGATGACGTCAAAGCTTCAGTTGTTAGGCTTTCAATGTGTAGGGGGCGTTATTAATTCCCAGTAGGTTAAATTAGTACGTCTTTCTTCCTACAAGATCCTCGAAACTTGTTTTGATGACTGCCTCTAGCTGTAGACATATTTGAAAGAACATATTTGGGAAATGCTGTATGAACACTGTGAGCAATGCATTTCTAAATTGCATTAATAATTCATTCTGAAAATTACCTGAAATAGGATTCAACTTTTGTCACTCCGAAGAGAAGATCATACTGTCCAAACAAGTCCTTAAAATTTTTCATTAAAATCCCAGGCTCGTTGGGTATCACAATCCCGTCGATCGTTGGACCAAATGCTGTCAGGTAGTCGGGTACGTCTAGTTGAACCCTCATTATATCGTTTATGGATCTCTGTCGTATGCACTCGACCAATGCTGTGTTGTCTCGCGTCGGACAGTCTAGCACTGAAGCTAGGTAGCGTGTGTGCGTTGCTGCGTCCCGTGCTATTGCCCAGGGACTGAACGCTGAACCACTTTGCATGATTGCCCTCTGGAACAAACCTAAAAAAAAACCGTTATTGTTTGTCATTAGCAATTGAGATGAGTAATCTGAGATTTCATTTCATAGATACATAAATATAATATGTGTGTGTTAGTTCTGCGTAAATAATGTTTTACAATAGAAACATTATGAAGATTCAACATGCTAATAGGCCTGTAACATGGATTGTGGAAGTGCAGAGATCATTTGTGTCCTGCCTCCTGGCTTAACAGGGATGCATATAACCGATAAAAACGAGCGATGTTTTCACAGGAGGATCTGAATTTATATTAATATATAAAAGTAGAAGTTTAATTTTAGTCCCTCTTCTATTTATAGGTCCTGTTTATTTCTTCAATTTTAAGGGAAGTCTTCAGATGGGCACGGATTTTTGACGAAATCTAAGCTTATTAATATTTTATTATCACTTGATAACAGCCCCTCCCCCCTGCAAAAGTGATTAAATTTACACCTTTACCAACTGCATTCATGTTCAGCTAGTCACATGTCTAGCAAATTATTGGGAATGCATCAAACTATGAATGTAACATTTACTTCTATTATGTGCTTATACTCCGTTTCATGGTTTTCAAAAATTTATTACCTAAACAAAAAAATTTTTTTTCATTAAAAATGTTTTTATCATTATTTAAAATTAAATATTCGTCATAAGCTAACATAATCCATAAATTTCGAAAAGGATTCTTTCCATGTCGACAAACAGAAAAACAATGAATTTTTCAGCAATGTTATTGGGCGATTCCACGATGCTCATAATAATATATAAATTATTGAATTGATAAAATATCTCTTTAATTCAATAGAAGCACTCATGATTTCAAAATGAATTTTCTATGATTATACTAAACCCTGTTCTCCAATAATACAATTTATTGTAAGTTCAATATTTTTTTTTCTTTACTTTATTGGAAATTTTTCTATAGCCGTAATATTTTAAGTTGTTTCCAAGTCTTGCACGCGTTATGCTTACCATCTAAAAATAATGGATTTTTGTATTAATAAAATACGAAAAAAATACGTTTATCGGCGTTTTCCTTACGGAAAATAATGCTATATTTTTGTTTAACAGAAGCGCCATTGGAAAAATGTATTATATTGCTTTGAAAAATCGAGGAAACTATTGTTTAAATTCAGTGAGTAAAATGGATTGCATTCTGATTTAAATTTAAATTGCATTTGCAAAAATTCTTTATGTCAATAATGCATTATTTTATTTTCATCGTCTTTCGTAAATATTATTACAATAGAGATCTGTATATATTGTAAAATCCAATTTAGCATTAAAATGTTCAAATTTTATATATATCCTTAAATACGAAACCGTTAGTGACTCACCAATATTTATGATTTATTATTTCCAAGTTATTATGAGTGACGTAAAATTACATAACAAATAGTTTACAAACTTCCTTTAACACTTTAAAGTATTTCATAAAGATAATGTACTATAATGTACGCATTTCATATAAAAATGAATTTCTTTATCGAAATGTAACTATCGAAAGTTTAATATTATAGATTTGGATAGTAATCAACTTATGTACGTTTATTTCTGTTTTAGAAAAAATGATTTATTTGTATAAAACAAAGATTTTTTAAATAACTGACTCTTACCTACATGTCATTAAAAATACCTTCTTATTACACATTAGTTGAAAGACTTTCGGAAATTTAATAGCCAAATTTTATGGAAATATTTACGTTTTTATCAATTAAAACTTTGAAGCTCACCATGTAAATAAAAGTAATTCAGAAACATATTTTTCATTCACTGTTGAAAAAATTATTACACAACGCTTTATTAAGTGTTTAAATTTTTATAAAAGTACCAAAATAATAAAAAGTTATTAGAAACTTGTATCATATAAAGCATAAACTATCCTTTATGATTCAATATACATACAGTTTTAAAATTTTTTCTTATAGACTTTCAAAAATTAATAATTCGGATTATACATCCCACATGTTTCTATGATAAGTATACAAAAATACACATAAACAATACTGACAAATTAAGACTTACGTTATACGCAGTAAAAATATCATTTAATATATTAACTTTAAGTACTATTCATAATACAATTATATAACTGTACAATGATAATTATACTCAAATAAATGAAAATATCTCATTTTTTTAAAAGTTATCTGAATTTTGTTATATTTAAAATAAATTCATCTAAAAAGATTCACCAACCTCTAGCCATAGGAGATATCATTAAAAAATTAACACAAGCCGCCCCATGTCCTTGGCCCACGAGAGTCACATTGTTAACGTCTCCTCCGAATTCCGCTATATTTTCTTGAATCCAGTGCAGTGCAGCAACTTGATCCATTAGTCCGTAATTCCCCCTTGCAGTTCCATCAAAGGCAGGTAAAAAGCCTGAAAACGAATGGAGGTACATTAAGCCACAAGTTTTCGCAGAAACGACCATACCATAAGAACAATGAAAAAAAACGCCGTTATCTTTTTCTATCTCAGTAGAAAAATAGGTGGAATGGACGAATGAGTAATGGTTTTTCCTATGCTCGGAAAGAAAGAAGAAAATTCAAAATGGAACATTGCTTTCAATTACAGTTTATTTCTATGCAACCTCCTGGTTTCCTTTTAGTTTCCTTAGTGAGCATTATGCTTATGGTTTAGATTAATGATTTCTATTTATCCATTTCGTCAACGGAGTAAGATAAGTAGGTTATTATAAAATGCGTTTAAATATTTCATTACTATATGGAGTTTTGTGTGAATGTTCAACAAGCTAGAGCCATGTATGTTATCTTTTATTTATTAAACGTGGGGGGGGCGGGAGAGCAAAGTACACACATTCAAAAGTAGATAGATTTTGGATAAAATATCTTAAAATTTTATTCCTTTTTTAACATTATTTGCGCACACAATAAGAAGTATGGAATATATATAAATTTTCATACATTTTCGATATTAAAAGAGCTTTTATTTTTAGTTCTGCCTAAATTTCTTTCCAGATTTGCTGAAATAATCAGAAAAATAATAACGGAAAACCATTTCTAATAATTTTAGTATGTCTGTAAAAGTAAGAAACATGACATCTACACACGTTTACCCCATTTGCATTGAATTATATCAATATCATGAAGATCATTGATAAAACTATAATTTTTTTTTCATGTTCACATGAATTTAATCTTCCATAAACAAGCACCGCTCATCAAATTTGAAGACTAAAATGTATTTATGAAGATATTTAGAGCAATTCTTGTTTTGAATGAAAAGAAATAAACAGATAAAAACTGGAATTTCAAAAAAGGAATTTTCAGATGAACTTCTTTTTTCTTCTAATTAATTAATTAATATTATTTTTTTCTAACCTCAACCCACTTTTTTTTCAATAATCAAATGTCAACATTTTGCGGGCGTTCTCAATTATTTAAGAAAATATAATTGGCACTAAGCTGCAAAAAATTCAGATAAAATTATAATATGCAATATTTTATCAATATAATATTCTTTTAAAAGGTAATTTTCATAGCCGCTTCCTTTGAAATACAAATTAGTTGCTGAGTCTAAATCTGCACAACATTTATACGTTTCAGTTATTATATTGCAAAAAATAAGCCTTCAGTATAAGCGTCCTTCGTAAGATATCTCCTTTATGCAGAATGCGTTATGTATGTAGAAATTACCTAGTGTACAATTTGATCAAGAACTCTTGTAAAATATTTTAAGGGGTGATAGAAAAACTCATGTGATGCTCAAATCAATCTAGAAACCTGGTCTATCTCCAACTGTTTTCCCACCATCACGAATGGGATGAAAAAGTTCAAAAACTCTGCAAAATTTTCTTGAGCAATTCCGAAAAATTTCTAGAGCAAAATTTTTTGGAAGTTAAAACCAAAATCAAATAAATTCTGCAGGACCAAAACTTGGAAAACTGATTTCAGGCGAACCCATGATTCGGATTTCCCGAGCACTTCTTCAAGAAAGTAGAAATTTAATGATCTGTAGGGAAGAAAAATTTAAATTTCTTCTGAACAAGGCAACCGATATAGTTCTTTGTTAGATTTTTCGAAAGGTATCAGAATGGGCCAATTTTTTGGTAAATTCTATTGATTGCATTTTTAACTGTATTTAAGAAATAAACGTTTAAACATGTTAGCAAATATTTCGTTTTGCATTTTTTCACTGCTTCATTGCTTGTAACTTCATATCAAATCTAGATATTTTAATACTATCGATGTGATTTTATAGGATTTTTTCTGCTCTTTTTAAATATGGACTTACTCTTTGTCTAGTTTGTTTAGAAACTTTAGAAATGAGTGATTTACTAAGTTTTTGAATTTTTTCATTCCATTCTTCGTACTTGGAAAACTGCTTTAGACAGACTAGTTCTATGTTGATTTGTGCTGTACATAACCTCTTCTATCACCTCTTAAAATATTTCTAAAGAGTTCTGAATCACCCTGTATATAGCAAGACCTTCCACCTTCATAGAAATGTTTGAAAATAATGTATGCATCCATAGTTAATAGTAATTAAAATATTGCTCACGAACCAATAATTATTATTCTAGAAAAGGCAGCACTAAAGTAAATTGCTAAAACTGAATTTAGCCAGTGCGCAAAAGATGATAATACTATTTAGTAGCATTTCATAATAAATTTACTAATTTTTAATAGATACTGCATATTAAGATTTCATAACGCGTTTGAAAGAATACGAAAACACCAAAGTCTATCGTGTTATAACATCTATCAAATCTAAATATCGCCTATCGGAAGATATTTCCTGCAGAATAGAAAATAGTAAAAATATTTAGTGCAAACCTTTAGGCTAAGAAAAAAATTAAAATAACTGATAGCATAAAATCACTTTTTTGATCTTAAATAATGAAATACCTTTACAATTAAATGAATGCAGGTCGGTAATTTTCATGCGAAACTGATTAATTTTAATTTGTATGCAAAGTACATAAAACGCACACTATCAGACATCGCAGACTTAGTAAAATTTATTGTGTGGAATTTCGAACAAAGTATTTCCATCTCAGTAAAAAAAAATTAGTGTTCATGTTTGCACTTTTATAACCAATACGATCTTATATTAAGATAATACAGAAATGAATCTCTCATAAAATTTTGATTAATGTAAATGAGCTCTAGTTTTAAATAGTGAAACTGTTCCACCTTCATGTAACAAAAGTTCAAAAGACTTGGTGAAATCCCTAATGGTCATTTCTCTTTTGTAAAGTTGATAAATGCATTTCTTTTAGTCATTTATCTTATATCCAAGCACCGATCACTAAACTTCAGAAGTAGTTCAAACGAAATATAAATCTGATAACATGAACCGTTTTAGGGGCATTTCTCGTGTTGAATGAAGTGATACAACATGTCACAGCTTCACAAAAGGAGTGGAAATAAATTTATGCGTTTTTGTTTCGAGTTTTACAGACATACATTTATTTTTTTAAGAAAGTATGATTAAAAATCTGGAGTGACTCCACTAGACTTTCCGAATACTTACGTTTAAGATCATTACCAAGAATTTAAATAAATTTTAATTGATGAATAATTCAGCGAAAATTCTTAGTTTTTTTTTCATTTGAGCTCAATCGAATGTACCGTTTAAACGCTAGCGCACTTTCAAGAATTTCCCTCCATAGGCCATAATGTAAAAGAAATCTTTGTCGTAGCCCTGTAGAAAAACTATAAGTCCTATACACACCAAAATCAATACTAGTCTTACGATGGTGGTTTACAACATATATACCCAATTTGAGCTCAATCGAATGTACCGTTTAAACGCTAACGCACTTTCAAGACGTTCCCCCCCATAGGCCACAATGTAACAGAAATCTTTTCGTATCCCTGTAGAAAAACTATAAGTCCTATACACACCAAAATCAATACCGGTCTTGCGACGGTGGTTTATGACATATATACCCAATTTGAGCTCAATCGAATGCCCCGTTTAAGAACTATCGTGTTCACTCATATACACACAATCACGCATGCACACACACATACACACACACATACATAAGACCTCAAAACGTGTAAATGCACCAAAATCTCGAAGTCGAATTTTTTCATGATTACAATACTTTCCTTACGTGGTACATGTTCGGGAAGTAAAATATAATGGATTAAAAAATTATATTTTGTCCGTCGACCGATTTATCGGTTATATACATTTAATTCTTATCTTGTTAATATTAATAAACAGAAAATCCGTGCATTGATGAAAACAAAACTAATAACAATTATTTAAAAAAAAAATTAAGCACGTTTTCAAAATGTTGAATATTTTAATATTTCATTTTTTTACAAATAACACTTCCAACAACAAATAATTAAGTGGTAAAATTAATTTAACATATGAAACATGAAGTTTCTTGTAGATAAAATCCTACATATTAGACACGTTGTTCCTAATATTCAGTTAATTCAGGATTAACATGTTGTTTGCATATAATTAAAGTTTATATATGAACAGATATTAATCTGATCCTTACAACTCCGATAATAAACAACTCCGGTTTATAATTCGATATTACAATTCATGGAATACACACATTGATTCATGAAATACTAGTTCCTTCATCGATTTTCATTAGAATATGCAATACCCTCTGCCATGTTCAGTCTGCAGCTCTAAGGGACTGGTACTTTTAAATGAATGAAACTAGAGCAGTCTGTAGCAATTATTTGCTAAATTGGAATTTACTTTTGGAACTGCTAATTTGTGCACTTTTATAAAATTCTCGTTACATGCATCACGTCTTATCACACTTTATCACAGAATCATATAAATGTAACTGTAACAGTGATTTACAACTTGAAAAAATTGAAAAGCTGTTTTTCTTCTGTGGTACATGTGCAATGTTCTTGGGATATTGCTTAAAACTCTTAGCATCGAAATATAATTTAGTTAATGGGTTTTTTTTATGAATTACATTCACATATTATGCAATGGAAATTCAGCATATTGAACGTGTATACATATCCACATGCAAAAACCCTTAACTGGTTAAAAATTTGTGACGCAGCATTTTACTTTATAGATCTATGAATTTTAAATATGGGTCTTAAAAATAATGATATCAAAATTTGAGTGACGCCCTGCTGGGAATTTAAAAGATTTGTTTTTAAATTCCATTACAGTTACTTTCGTTTTATTTTCTAAAGAAGATTTACGCATTTAAGCAATGCTTTTATTTATGAAATACACTGTCAAATATATCACACTTTCACTGAGTCTATATAGTGTATTCAAATGAATTTATTTCAATAATTTATCTTTTGCGTCACGCTATCCAAAAGGGCAAGCAAAATTTTCATATACATTTCACTTAGTTTGGTTACTATGACACTAACTAAATATTTACGTAAATTTTACTTGCCCTTTTGGGTAGCGTGACGCAAAAGATAAATTAAATTATTGTAATAAATTCATTAAAATCATATATTAATTGTAAAAAATTCGTTAGAGCGGATTCCGAGATCCAGATGAGACACTTTTGAAAATAGAAAAGTTAGCTGTATATATAAGTGCCGCGAAGTTTTACGGTTGGTTGGTTGGGCTGGCTGCGTCACTCGTAGAAACTGCCGTTCTACATGATATGGAAAGTTGGTGTACAATGAAACAAATATTCCTTTTTTTCTGTTCACAGATTTGCATGTGCAAAAATAAAATTGATGGAAACTTTTAACCAACAACTTTCCATGTCTAAATGAATTTTTATGAGTTTGTAAATATTTTTTTCATATGTAAAAAATTACAAAAGGTAGATGTCTGTCAGTGTTTCATTGCACCCCATATACTGGGGTACAATGAAACACTTTGTACCCCATATCCCGGGGTACAATGAAGCACTTTGTACCCCATGTACCGAGGTACAGTAAAACCCTTAATAGCACAAACACAAAAAGTGGGATTTAAAATTCAAATTTCAGCACAAATGTTTTGTAGAGCTGTAATGTATGTAGATCTATAATAAACTTTAGTGAGACATAAATAGGAAATTTAAATTAAAAAAACAAATGAAATTTAATAAACTGTTATAGCTGAAGATAAAAACACAATACTTGTATTAGAGGTTAGAATACAGATTTTCATTTTGTAATAAATTGAATTAAATTAAAAAATGAGCATTTCTGATTTCCTTTCTGTACCACCTGGAGGAACATGAGGTGATACTTTTGATACAATTTGCGTTTTTTCAAAAATTTGTGTTTCCGAAGAACGCACAAAGTTGGAGCTTGGACTCTGCCACTTGATGTGCAGAACTTCATATTTCGTTTGATTCAAGTTTATTATATCACAAGCATAGTACATTTCTTCACATTTAAGTTCACGTTCCTTGATTAGAACATAATAATTTAGAGCGATACTGCTTGTGTCATACATGTTATGAGAAAATAGCTCATAATGTTTGGATTGTTAGATGAAAGACAGTCTGTATTGTCACCATCTTCAGAGTCTGAGGAAGATAGAGTACGATTTAAAAGGAATTCCTCATTAAATTTATGTGCTCTATGGAAATCTCAATCTAAATATTTGATAGTAACGTCTTTATGTTAAGTGACTGCATTCACCCGGGATACAATGAAACATGCTTTATTGTACCCCAAATTGAGGCTACTAAATAAATAAATTTTTACTAATTCCTAATATTTATTTATTTTTTTTAAATTCTGACTTTGAAAGTACGAAGATCACAGCATAGTGAACACAATATTTGAAAAATAAATAATTTACATATGAAAACAAGGAAGTAAAGCAAAATTACTTTTAGTGACGAAAGTTACTTTCAATGGTGAAAATTCAATAATTCTCTATATCTCTTGTTGTAAAAAATGAAATTCTCTCCAAATCACATCAGTAACGGTAACATACATTTGTGTAATTTGTCTGTAAGTTTCAACTTTCTGTGATAAATCCTATTGATTTTAGATAGCATGTTTCATTGTACCCCGTGTTTCATTGTATCCTACATGGTCTTGTGTCTTGGGAAACATTTGTGGAACACTGAATGGCCTAAGTGAACAACGTGAAATATTTTTGCTCCGTTAAATATATAAATTTGTATATCTCAAGTACGCTCGTTGAAAGTTATAATAATAAAAGCAAGCCTTAAGTCTTTTCCGATAATCGCTGGCAAAAGTTTCACATTTAGTTTATGTTTTACTGATGAATCGTTATTGAAAATGTCCCTTTGGCTTAAGTGATTTTAACGATTGTAGGAAATATTTTGTTACTTACGATGCTCTCCAGAATTATTTCGTTCTAATAGAAAACGGGTTTATAGATGTGAATTTTCATTTAAAGCGTTTGGATAAAAGTAATACTTAGCACCGGTGTCATTAGGTTTTAGTACTTTCAATTTAATAACATCTGCACTTCATTGTAAATCTAGATGCGATTTATTTAAAACTAAATATATTATTTATGTAATATTTTTGAGGTTATATTTATCTCTCGAATCTAGTTAGAAATGTCAGCATTTATTCTAAGCGTTATGATATATGAAATGAAAAAAAAAAAAATGCTAGATATCCAGGATCGTGGTACTAATGTAAAAATATATTTGTACTAGTGGGCAAAATCATGTGTAATTAACGCATTTATGACTAGAATTCTTTTTACGGGATGATAAAATTTTAGCATTTTCGCTGTCACAAACAAAAATTTGTAGGAGTTATTTAATTTTTCTGGCTTTCATTATTGAGTATTAAATTCTTCGCTCCAGTGGTCCAAATCTGTGAAGCTTTTTCTTCACTGTAAAAATGATTCTTTAAGATTTTCTATAGTTTTGAAATAACATCAAATGATGAAAATTCTAAATGCCATTTCATTATTACTATAGAGATAATTTAACAGTTTGTTCCAACTTCCAGTCGTGTGCTTCACAAAACAATTGATATTAGGGAGATTTTCCGCTACTTTTCTTCCGCCGCTAACGGTAACGTTAACCGCTATACTGGTTTTCGACCATATTGCGCTAACTCACGTTTACCGGAGGTTAACGTAGCCCACGGGCTAACAAGTCTTAACGCAAGATGAGCACATTTTACTAATTGTGAATTATTTTGTACGGGGATCGTATACAGATTAAAAAAGTGTAATTTTTTGAAAATGAACTTGATTTTTTTATTAACGGAACATTTTTTTTTTTTTTAATGAACACTGCCTACTTATCTCTAATAGATTTAAATCTCTTTTCAACAGCTCTCACTGGAAGAAAAAAGAAATTAGGTCGGAACGTCACATTTCGGGTGTCGTACTGAAATTACGAAAGAAAATATTTTTTTTTTATACTCTGGCAATAAACGTTCACATTGAAATTCATCTAAAGTGCGAAATCATATTTGCTTAAAGACACTTCTGAGACGTTCCTTGTTGAAAAGATGAAATTTTATTATCACATCATTAGCGTATAGGCCACATTTTGCTAATAGGATTTCTTTTTGTACGGGGGTCGTATACAACTTTAAAAAGTGTAATATTTTAAAAATTAATTAGAGGAATATTTTCTTAACGGATTCTTATTTCTGACTTTATTTTGAACATTCTTTTCTCGATTTTTAATGCCCACTTCCCTGCATAGATATATATTTCTTTTGATCAAAATCTAAAAATGCACACATTATCGTTGTATAAAAATAAGCAAGGAATAATAATGCAATTATATTTTCAAAGAAAGTGTATTATTTATTTAATAATCCAGCTTCCCCCGAATAAATCCATGCTATGCAAATTATAAACCTCATTTCCGAATCAAACTTTCCGCTGTAACAATCGCAAAAGGAAATTTCACCAAATGCGCTTTATGCAAACAGTCTAAGTGAGATATCCCGTTTTATGAAGCAGATTTGTGACAAACCATTTAATTAGATTCCGTCCCATTCCCTATGATTACCCGATATTAAAGTTTATTGATTTCTACCCGCCCCTTGTTCTCAGACAAAAGAACGCGTAAAGACAAAACATCACATCTGTTACAAACTAAAGCTGTTCGCGACTCTTTGGGAAGAGAATGCATGAATTTGGAGGAAGCTAATCTAAAATCAATGTTTTCCACTCTCGTGGATCCTCTTGTGTAACGCCATTTCTGCGATAAATTGCTCGTTGGCGACACTCGTTCGAAAGGAACTTCAAAGATAAGACTGGAAATAAAGAAGTGTGTCTGTAAAATTACACCCAATTCCGGTTGATGGTGCTAAAGTAACATGGACATGTCAGTCTGGACGCGTGAGTTATGAGATGGAAGAGTACAGATATATTTCTTTTTTATTTCAGTTAATTCTTATTTAAATCAATAAAATCAGAAATAAAGATATTTTTTTCATTTCAACACATGCATAAATATTTGCATCTGTATAGTAATTAATTAATTAATCACCGTATGTCCCGACTTATAAGACGCTCTGGCGTATAACCCGCTATGGTGTATAACACGCTCTGGCGTATAACTCACATCAGTAAATTTAGAATATGTCAGTCAATTTGCTTTAAATTCTGTATTTTTTGTCCGGTGTATAACATGCACGCAAAAGAATGAAGTTATTTTTTTAAGTTGAAAGTGCGTGTTATACGCCGAGCTATACAGTAAATTGTCTAAGAAATTCGAACTTAAACACAAACATGAAGCCTTATCATTTATTTATAATATGTAATGAACTTTCATTACGATTTTGATTTTAACCACCTACAGGCTGTGGTAGATTTATGTAATTAATAATAATAATAACAGTAAACGGTGTTTTTGAAAATTGTAATAAATTAATTTACATTAAAGTATAATACTCTTGTTTGTATAAACTCAAAAATGTATAGGGGAGACCAGAACACATTTTCCAACATTTTTAAACTTATTTTTTGTACTTTTTATTTGTTTTGAGGGATATCATTGTATTTTCGTTGCATTTATTAACAAATTTTCTCAATTATATTTCAGAAAAGTAAACAAAGTATGTAAGAAGAGAAAAAAAAATTGGTCTTTTAAAGCACGCAATTTTGAATTTGCAAGCGTATGAATATTTTTATTAGCCAACACTAATCCTTACTGTCAATTGCATGATATTTTCCCACCTTTTTTAATGACAGGGATTTTGGTGCTTCTGTCACAAGTGCATAATGCTACCTGAATAGATGAAAATCTTGCTTACAAGGCTCACCATTCTAAAGAGTGATTTGAAAGTAATTTCATTCAAATGTTAAAGTACGCCATGATGAATCGATGCATGCTTATATTTTAGTGTCATTATTTGGGATGTCGTGTCGTATGTCGTGTCGTAATGGTTGGAACATTTTCAACCATCCTAGATAAATTATTGAGTTTTTTGTGATGTAAGAACCAAATATCTTGTCATTCGCACTGTTAATAAAAGAAGTCAACATTACAGCATAAAATGGTGCTGAATTATCTGCAAACTTTCTGTGGAGAAATGTTTCACCATGATTTGGTGCTTAAATTGATCAATGGTACCAAATTATGGTGAAACGTTTCTCCACGCAGCTAATTTAGCTCCATTGTATGGTGAAACGTTGAACTGCTTCTAGTAACAGTATAAAAGCGTACAGTTTAACGATTGACATACAGTTCACATGAACAAAGGTACTTTCGAAAGCATGAAGAAGTACTTTTCTGATGCTGCAATCGTTCGATAGCTCGTTTACATTCCCCATGCTTTAAATTAAAAGTTCTCTTACACTGTGTACATTTTTAAAAGTTATTACTAATGCGACAAGTGCTAAGTATAATTTTTAAATTTCATAGTAAAAGATAATTTTAAATTCAAAATTTATTTTTTTCTTGTAAGCGCGAAAAACTGGTCGTGCATCGACAAACTTATTTAGTTTTGTATTAATTCAGACAATTTTACCGGTTGCGAATTACTGCAAAATATCAAACATGTATCCAACATGAAAATCACATTTTGTAGTACTTGCTAATTATATTATCCTAATTACGATCCTTACAGTGTTCTTGAAAAAGCTCATCATATTATAATAGTGATGTAAAATGAAATGCGCCCCAAAATTTAGACACTATTATTCTAATATATAATTACACTGATTACTGTCTGATTGACAGTGAAATGATTCTATCGGCACCACTCGAAATTAAAGATTTTACTGACCATTTCTTCAAAAAATTGAATACAAGTTAAGCCCGAAAAATGTAATAAAATCTACAACGTTTGCTAAATCGGACATACATTTCCCCCCCTTTTTTAACTTTAAAATATTCTTTTATTTAGATAAAAATGTTAAACGCAGTTACATCTACGTCACAGTTTCATTTTCAAATGTGCTAATTTTCAATTTTTGCTACTTGAGTACATCAAAAATAGCTTCTCGAAAATATATAGATTTTTGTATGCCTGTTGCTTTGAATTTACAATTAATTCATTAACTTAAGTGGCAGCCATATAAATTCGGTAACAATAACATCAAAAACAAAATATGAAATTATCCATGGTACGTCACATATATGTATTAATGTATAATTGTTACCAGGGCAAAATGAAATATTATCCACCTGATTCGCAGTATCAAATTACCTTGCTTTTCTCGTTTCAATTTCTTAGTCTATCGGAAATCCGTAAAATAATCTTTCTATAGCTGAAAACAGCGAAAAGTCGCTAAAATTAAGAAACGGGTCGATTTTCAGATTTTAAATGTTCTCCTTTTCTTTTATTCCCTCGTTTTCTACATTTTTGTAAACAAGTTCAAACTGATCAGTCAAGTCGTTTTGGTGTTGAAGTTCAATATGCACATGCATACACACACACACACACGTCACCGTTCTGTTTTATTTACATGCATATTTTTTCAATACGCTTAACAGGTTATTCAGGAAAACGTATAAGCTGTTTTTATGCACTACTAGCTGCGTGCCCGTTCTTCGCACGGTAGGAAACAAATATTTTACTAAAATATAATCGTGACTATCTATGCTAAAACAAAATGTCAAAAAGTTCAAGCAGTCCTTTTGTTGAAACTACAGCGGGATATATTGTGCAACGAAGGATTATGGTTTAGTTAGTTATAAGACGATCGTTGAAAAATAATGAATATAACACTTTTAATTTCACGAAATAGTTGTTAACGTGGTATACTGTGCTTTAATTCATATTATCCAAACAAATCTACTATTACTACCAGAGAAAAAAATGAGAATACTATCTATTACATATATTAATATTATCTATCTTCGTTTCTCCAACTTTAATATTAAATTTAAAGAAGCAGATTAGATATTTTAAACCAATGATGCCTTTCTACTTTTTTGGTAATTCTGTGGAATTTATGCATTGAAATTAAAACAGATCTCCATATATTTTTAAGCATAATTCTTGTCTGATTGGCGTATTTAGCACAGCCTAATATTTCATCTCGCAGTGGTGGTAAAAATCCAAGCTGTACCAATTTTTGTAACTTTTTTTTACGTCCCTTTTAGGAAGATTAAATATTATTTAAATCCACCATGGTTCAGGCTCGTGAAAACATCAAACTGTGTAATCTCGAGGAATTATTTGGAATCTCTTGATTGTATTGCAGTATATTACATCAAGGTGCTTGGGGGGATGGCAACGAAGACTCTTTTTTCTTTTTCTTTCGCTGGTTGCCAGGACGATATTTTGAAATAAAAATAACTTTTTAATTCTAAACAAATTTATTCTAAACAAATTATTTCAATTCTGTTGCAAGCGAGAGTTTTTCAAAGTCGTATGTTTCAATATTACTCCGTTTGAAAAGTATTGTGCGAAATAACTAAATTCGACTACCCTGCTCAGAACGGGACATCATAGATTAAAAGTTGTCTGAATTTCCAGAATTTTAAAGAAGCCTACGGACTATTCTATGTCTTTTTACATGTATGTGCAAAATTTCAAGCCGATTGGTCGAACGGTCTGGGAGGAGTTCCCGGACGAACAAACAAACTTTCACATTTATATAACAGATGGCACATTTACTTAATGAAGTGAACCACAAGCTGTATCATAATGAAATAACTGCATTAACTAGTATTATACGCAATATATAATTAGCGGGGAGCAAGGTTCAGTTCAAATGGCAAGTTCGTGAGTTCTTGCCATTAATGAATTACAAGTAGTGGAATCTGCTAAGACTCATTGGAATACATAATATTAAATATGCACACCAACTGATAAACTGTATATGTAAATGCTCCTTCCAATTAGAGGGATATACATTCAACTGAACATTCCTTACCTAGAACTCCAAGTCTATAATTAAGGGTCACAACTACAACTCCTCCAAAACTTGCTAGCACGCTTCCATCATACGGATTTCCTGAATTCCAGTCATATGATTCGCCATGTATGTAAACCATGACTGGCAGCTTTGTAGGTTCTCTGCCAACTGCAAATAAAAACAGTGAACCATTAGAAGAATGAAATGTAAAGTACAATATAACTTTCTAATATGCATCGATCTATGACAATTGTATAAAAAGAAAGAATTGTGTGCTAAATATGATAGTATCACGAAAATGATATTTTACACTCGATCACTGAATTTTAGTTTTTTCTTACAATTAATTTTCCATAATTTTACCAGATTGAAAGCATGTATTTGAGTAGAAGCAAAATAAGTCAGTTTTCGCAGCTGCGTCTTCGGAAACATTGGGTTGAACAGCTTAAAAATAGTTTAATGGAGTTAAGGCATATGACTCATTGTGCATTGGGAAACCGGTGGTTAATTGGTATCATATGTCACTACAGAATAAAATATTCAACTTTTGATTAAAGCACTCAAAAATGCATTTGCTATTGCTGTTTAGATAAAGCTAAACGTGCTAGGTCTATGGCGGGAAGAATGCCTTGGGCAGAAGATTTAAGTTGCATATGCAGAAACTCGCTCAGCCAAGTAAAATATCGGTTTTTGCCAACCTATTTATAGTTTTATCAACTACATTACCAACTTTTTGCTTTTGCTAACTGGGTTTGCGTAATTTTGCAAAAAGTAACAGAAATATAAAGTGAATTGTGGTTTTCATTAAAATAAAGCAATATAGTTTTCATTATTTTTTTTACCAACTTTGAAAACTAGGTATTTAATTTTGCCAAGTTTAATGGAATTTTTCTAGTGTTAGGGGGGGAGGCTCCTCCCTAACCCCCGCCCCCCCCCTTTATCAAAGGCTTTGCTTTCATCATGTAAAAAAAATCGCTGCTTAAGAACATTATTGCCTCATTTTGTATTAAAAATAGTCTTAGAAAGTAATTGCTAAGAGAAGTAATTAATGACATACAACATTCAAACCTTTAATGATCATCCATTTTTATCAATTTCAACAGTTTTTTGCAGAGGTCGGCAGCGATGACTCAATTTTAGATATTAAGTTTTAGAATAATGGATATTCTTAAAATATATGCTTTATTGCATTTATTCATGGAATACGTAAATAAATGTCAAAATAGTTATGAGAAAACTGCACATACAGTTAAATTGCTCATTCCTAAAAATGAGATGTGGTAATTATGAATTATGTTCGAGATTTTGTTTTTTCAGGTGAATAGGTGAATCATCACCCTGTAATACCAGATTTTTCGTCCTCTACAGGTGGTGTGCAACCTTGTCTATTATTTGAGATTGTTTATTCATTCATCCATGCTGAACAGCTCCAATGATGAATGTACCTTTAAACGTGAAACTCATTTAATGACTTTTCACTTAAATTTAATTTTTGCAATAACTATTCACGAAAGAGATCTTCCCGATTGAAAGTCTTTTTTCCTTTTTGGTCTTAAGAAGTACGGTATTACATCGACAATATAAAGGTAATAAATGCTCACTTCATTCAAAACTACATGAATAAAATGCTGTGAAATATTATTGAAGAAAATAATGAAATTATTAGTTCTAAAAATTTTTTAAAATTTGTTAATGATTAAACTCGTTTGACTGTATGACAATAATTCGGTAGAAAATATTTGGTTGGCAACTAAGATCGCGTTTTTTTTTTTTAACATTTCGAATATCGTAAACCGCTTTTATCGTGATATTTTAAATTAATCAAAAGATGATATTTTGTTTTACCGGAATCTATGATTTTACGTATGTTAATTTTGAAATTATTATAATAAAATGTCAAGCTAAGGGCACAGTTTACTCCAAATTTGGTCAAAAATTCAATTTTCGTTTTTAAATATTAAATGAAAGCCTCTTAAATTTTCAAAATTGGCACACCTCATCTTTAATCATACGCCAATAATATCACGAGATATTGCAACTTTTGTTCATACACTCAGTTCAATTTCATTGGCAAAAACTTTTTAGATGACTTTTACTCGATGTTCATATCCTCTTCAGTTTCATTTTTTTTAAATACTAAGTATTTTTTTGGTATTTGAGATAAAGATTTTTTTTTACACGTTCTTTATTATGTATCTGATAAATTTGTGCATGGAATTAGCCTTCAGTTTTTTGCTTTATTTTTTATTTTACGAAATCATATGAAGGTATCTTACATTTTATTTATTTACACAATATATATTAGTAGAAAAACTATATTAAATGTAACAGTAGATGTACCTATAAATGCGTGCGCAGTCTTGTATATATTTGAATATATATTGTATATATTTGAATATATATTTGAAAATATATATTTTTTTAATTGGGTATTAATCTTTATTTACAAAAAAGTAGGTAGAAATTTTTAAAACTTTTTTTTTTTTTTTTACCTAAATGTGCAATTTAAAGAGATTTATTTTTTCAAAATGTACTTTGAGTTGAACACTGAAATGCATCCAGTTCATCATTTGTATTATATTTTTTAACATAAAAAAATGCTAAAATGTTAAACTGCTCCCTTAACAAAACTGAGCATTTTCAGCATTCCTTACTTTTTGTATTTATTCAAGGTTGTAAGACCGTAAAAGCTGCTTATGACATTCGTGCTGTGTATGGCGAGGGTACCATAGCTCAAAGAACCGCTCATGATTGGCATGCCTAGCTCATAGATGTAAATTTCGACCGCAAAGACACACCTTTGTTTTGGCCTTCCTATATTTCGAGTCGAAACTGGGTGATTTCTATGAACGAGTTGCTCAAAGCCTTTTTAAAAGGTGAGATGTAGTTGTAAACAACAAGGGAAATGCTATATTGATTAGTTGTTAAATTTTACATTATAAAAAAATAAAGTTTTATAACATAAAAAAAAAACGACTGGAACTTATTTACTAACCTAATATTAGGTTTATGCCACAGCTACATACAACAAAATATGTATCTTTGCTTCTATTTGTATTTGTTTTTCACACATAAGCCCGTTTAGGTGGGTGCCGCAGATGTTACACTCACATTCATTGCAATGATACCATTAGTAATACTGCTAACCTTCAGAGTGGGATCGGAATATTCTGCAAGTTCCTTTCCCAATTCCGGTGGGAAATGGCATTATTTCGTCACGTATATTTAGCTTTCTCTTCGGAATATGTATACGGCATTTATTTTAATAATGCCAATCGATACAAGCATTTTATCGTTAAAACATTTTCATCGATTTTTATTGATGGGAGAGTGAAGGCGTGCAAACCAGTTATTCACAAAAATATCAATGACTGTGATTTTTAATATATTTCTTGTGCTTTATGTAGATTGATAATATAAACTATTTTGGATGTCTGATCGATTATGTTTGTATTCCCTCAAAAATTCTTTCATGATATGGCATTTGCAATTGTTTTCAATCTATTAGTACCAGCATAGTCAGGTGATTTGCTCTAATCTGTAACACTGTTCAATATCGAAAAATGAACACATTTTAAAAAAATACAAGTGACTTCTACTGAGACACTATAATAAATTGCAAAACATCGCCGAATGTAGTGTTTACTATGCGGAGTTTGTTTAGAAGTGTTCTTGTTTTGCAGAAGTGTCGAAATTAATTGCATATTTCAATACTTACAAGAGGTTTCCACTCCTTGACTTAAATTCATAAACTAGAAACAGTTTATTGAATTCTATATATAACTATAATACTGCATTTAAATTAAAGGAAATTATCAGCTATTAGAAATATATAAATACATTTTTTTAAATGTCAAAAAAAATTTATTTTTGATTTTTAGTGAATTAAATATATACCTTGATAAGAATATATATATATCCTCTTATGAATGTTTCAGTGAACTTTTCATATTTTATAGAGTACAATAATAAAAACAAAATCATAAAATGCTGTTTATTGTATGAATCTACCTGAGTATTGCCCAAATATTTAAATGCATGATTTATTAAAAAAATACATGTATACTTTTAATGTTCTTTGTGATTTTTGCGTACACCGTGAACTAGAATGTGCACATTCTTTAAATTATTGCATTTTTCAAAACACAGTGTTAAAAGTTTGAAAACTTCATAAATGTTTTTAACAAAATGATTAACTATCTAGTAATTCGAATTAAAAAAAAAAAATGTTTCTTGGAGATTTCTAATCATCAATCATTTTACACCCAGAAAAACATAACATGAATTTAAAGAAGAAAAAAAATTAATGTTCAAGATGATTTTCTGTATAAAAACAAGGCATGATTTATTAGAAGGCAATTAAACATCAAATTAATGTGACGTAGAATCAGTAAGTTTGAAAAACGGGCAAAAATTAGTTACGAAGATAACGTGTAATTGGGCAGAAAATATCAAAGCTATTAGATCATTCGATAGTCCCATTAAAACTTTCGTCATTAAAGTACGTCCAAATAACTCAGAAAAAAAATTTAAAACTAACGAGCTCATTAAGAAAGTGCTACACAGAATGTGATAAATTATGATATACAGGGAAAGCGAAAATAATGAATGCGGCCACCAATATATTTTTTTAATAAAATAATTATAATATATGTGTTATGAAGAAAATGAAAAATAAATAACTTCCCCCCGAAAAAAAAAAGTATTTTCAAATTAAAGTGTTGAATTTTTATATAAAAAGTATCTGCACTTGAATGTTTTGAAGATCTTATAATACACATATATAAGTATTGATTATTGAAATTCAACACCAAAGCTGGCGATAATTTTCTAAAACAAAATCGCATTAATCCTTTAAGCTTTATAGAGGTAGAGAATTGAAGATTTGCTACTATATTTATTTTTTGACATAATGAGCATGTAAATGTATTTTTCAAAAGTGTAATATAAACTAAACTTTGAAGAAATAACGACTGATAGGCTTTGATAATACTCCATAACTTTAATTTCGAAAAATCTAATCTCGAGTACAATAAGGCTTTTTCATGTTTTTTTTTTTCATGTTGAGTTAATTGAGATATTGCGAAATACATAATTGAGAGGTTCAATTACACTTATACTGTGAACAACCTCTCACTCCTAGTATCTAGCAAACAAGAGGACTGGGACAAGGACCTCCCTCTCTGTCTACTGGCTTATAAGAGTGTCTTTCATGAGACAACACACCTTCCAGATGCCATTCGGTAAAGATCTTCCTCTTTCTGCTGATCGAGAATTTAATCGTCCTCCATATACACCTTCATGCTCAGAAGAGTACATGAAAAATCGTCAGGCACTATTTGAAGATGTAGGGTAAGGTGGCCTAAAATGATCCCCTTGTATAAAATAACGCTACTGAAATAATTTAAATAAAAATTTGGCCCTTTGACATCAGTTTTCACAGTACATATATTACATCATAAACGTATTTTAATAATATTTTAAAACCACATTGAGGGATGAAAAAGTAGAATTTTGAGAAAGGGTCCAAAGCATATTTTTACTTCCATCAGAAGGCAAAATGATCCTTCATTTGAAAATAATTTTAATTGCTTTTCTATCGGCTAGATAAGAAATGTCAAAATAATTATGGTTATACATAGTGAAATAAAATAAGCTTGACACATCTTATAATATACAAGCTGAAGTACCCGTCGTTGACGGGTTAGTACTGAATGCGAATTTCTAAAAAGCACGAACTTTCGTCAGCATTGTAGGAGTACACAGAATGGATGTAGTATGCTGCCAAAGTAAAGAAAGCGCAGTTATAATTTTTATTTATTGTTAAAATATTACAGGTTAGAGAGTAACTAAGAAATATCATTTCATTCGCTTTATTCGTAATTATGTGATGAGTGACCGAATATTTACGCATATTGAAATAATTTTCGAAAAATCTCAAAATCTAATCAACATTTTTGAAAAATTGGAAGCCTAGAAATTAAGTTGAGTGACAGCCTATCATGTCACCCAATTTCGTTTCATTCCATGCAGTCTTTATTTCGTAATGCTGGAACAAAAATTTCAGCATTTTAAAATGATTTTCACAAAATCTCAAAATGTAATCAAAATATTTTAAAAATTCAACACCTATAAATTAAGATTAGCAACTACCTATCATATCACCCAATTTTGTATTAGTCGTTGTTACGCGATGCTTGAAGAAATATAACCGCATTTTGGGAGAATTTTCACAAAATCTCAAAATCTAATAAAAATGTTTAAATAATTGGACACCTATACTTTGTGTTGAGCAACTACCTATCATGTGACCAAATATCATATCATTCGCTTTAGTCGTTATTACGCAATGCGTGAACAAAAATTCACTCAGTTTGAAACGATTTTCGCAAAATCCCAAAATCTGATGGATTTATTTTTTAGATGCTTATAGTTTAAGGTGACCACCGATCATTTCACCAAATACCATTTTTTCACCTTTGCAGTTTTTACGTGATGTGCGAACACAAATTTACACAGTTTGAAACAATTTTCGCAAAATCTCAAAATCCAATCAAGATTTTTAAACAATTCGACGACAATGTTTCAAGTTGAGTGACCACCTATCATGAAACCAAATTTCGTATCATTTGTATTAGTCGTTATTACGTGGTGCTCGAACACAAATTTACGCAGTTTGAAAGGATTTTCGCAAAATCTCAGAATTCAATCAAGATTTTTTAAAAATTTGACGCCTATTTTTAAGTTGAGTGAGCACCTATCATGATACCAAATTTCATTTCAATCGCTTCAGTCGTAATGCTCGAACACGAATTTACGGAGTTAAAAACGATTTTCGTAAAATCTCAAAATCTATTCAAGATTTTTTTTTGAAATCGGCACCTATGTTTTAAGTTGAGTGACCACCAATCACGATACCAAATTTCATTTCAATTGCTTCAGTCGTTTTTACGTGATTCTCGAACACAAATTTACGCAGTTTAAAAGGATTTTCACGAAATCTCAAAATCCAATCAAGATTTTTTAAAAATTGGACGCCTATGTTTTAAGTTAAGTGACCACCTATCATGACACCCAATTTCATATCATTCGCTTCAGTCGTTTTTGCGTGATGCTTGAACACAAATTTACGCAGTTTGAAACGATTTTCGCAAAATCTGAAAATCTAATCAAGATTTTTTAAAAATTCGACGCCTATGTTTTAAGTTGAGTGACCACCTATCATGACATCCAGTTTCATATTATTCGCTTAAGTCGTTTTTACGTGATGCTTGAACAAAAAAAGCGTCACGGACAGAATGACAGAATGACAGAACGACAGAACGACAGAAAGACAGACAGACAAACATTTTTTTGAGGGTCACACTGGATTCCCAGGTGCTTGAAACGGATAGAAATCGAAAAATGTTTGAATTCCAAGAAATGTACAGACAAAAGTCTAATTTTATGTATATAGATATAATTTATTTTATGAAGATTCTAAAATAAAAAAAGTGTCACAAACAATGAAAAAGAATATTTCTAAATTATAATTCAAAAATTATGGCTAAGAATAAACACAATTGAACAATGTAATAAGTAGTTACATATTTTGAGAACGGTTAAAGGGCTGCCATGCTGGCTAGGACCCGGTAATGAAGTTTCTTCAGTCCGATGGATTATTGTAGTAGGCAATATCTCTGCACACTTTAGGTCATATTACTGTATGACGCCGAGAAACATAACAAACTTCGCAAGTACAATTCCCATCTAAAGACATAATCTATTCTGTAATTCAAGTCCCATTTCTATACATGGAAGACTGTCTATCTAAAGAAACCGGAAAGGTAGTGTTCACCTAATAACAGATGTTATAAAACACAATTTTTCGAAGAATTCCAATTAGACGACCAATTAGTGACTACTGGAACACTGCCACTGCTTCTTTTTCACTAGGAACAACTAGATTATGTGATACCCGGTAGATAGCGCTTCCTGAATGTAAGAAATTATATGTGGATCGTTTTGGTCCACCTTCCCGTACATCAATTGGCTCGGAAGTCATTAACCCATTCGTGCCTGGATATTTTTGCGACTTTCTTCGATTTTTGCTAACACCAGCAGTAATTGATAAATTTCTGATGTCAACTTTTTGAACAAGGGATGATTTCATTTAAAATCATTATGTATAAAAATTGAAATGTCAACATCCTACTTGGCCATATTAAAATATTTTGTGGAATTGAGGTTCAATACTCGCAAATAAAGGCTAGGAAAAATAAATAGCGTTTTCGAATGATATCGAAAATGCCGTCCCAAAAAAGAGACGCTAGGCATAAATGGGTTAAGATAAAAACTGAGTAAATGAATACGCGCTACGATACGAAGGCTACAGGCTACGATACGAAGATGCCTATTTAAGCACCAACGATGTACAGGAGAGACTTTCCAGAGATCTCCATTTCTTTTCTTGCTCCCTGAGAATATCTCTCTAAAAGTACAAAGCACATCTGATCGGGGGGACTCCATGGAAGCGGCTTTCGCTAAAGTGTCTGCTTTCTCATAACCAATTGCCCCATCGTGGTACGGTATCTATTGAAAGTGCACCTCGAATTTGTCAGAGAGTCTATTAATTAACCCTTTCCCTGCCGCACATACTTCTGATGAAAGTTTTTGCAAGATACTATTTTTCTACATTATATGCTTGCTAAATTACACATAAATGCAAACAAAAAAATTGTTTTGTTATTTCTGTGGTAGCAACAAAATGGTTCAAAAACGCACCATCAGCAGGAACCGTTATAAAAAAGTACATACAAGAAAATATGAAAAATCTTACATAAAATCATTAAATAAATGAATGGCTTCTGGAAGAGTTAAAAAACGTCTATTTCGACCAAAAAACTAGCTAAAAAAAGAATGAAAATATCCAAGTTCGAACTTCTCTTATTCTATTTTTATACTGCTTCATGCTGATGGTGCGTTTTCGCACCAATAATTTTAAGCTTTAAAAATACAAGAAAAAATTAAACAACGATCTTACCTGCAGATGCCATTTTGTTCTTAAAGAATAAAATTATTGAATTTTTTTAGCGAAGGCGTGTTCATCATATGGCGCTATCTATTTTGAGATCGATGATCTTATTAAAAATTGAAATGTTAAATTGCCTTACATTAAATTTTTTTTTTAAATTACAAATTGGTAACAGTTAGTATTAGAAAATATTTTGTAAAATTATAACTCTTCATTTACATGAAACAATTAAACAAAAACTGTTTGTCCCAATTTAAGGCCTTGAAAAGAAATAATTTTTAAATGGTGCGAAAACGAACCACCAGCAGCGAATGGGTTAACATTAAGATGGATATACCTACCCTGTCGCCAACATCCTTCCAGTTCCTAAGCAGATTGAAAGATATGCATTATGTTGTTAAGATCTGTTGCTAAAAGTGTATTGTAAATGTTTGTGTGACTTCATATCTAGGGATTGTACTGCCTGGTTGGTGGAATGATGTGGCACGTCATATGGGGTGTCAATGCTGCGAATTTTATGGAGAAATATTATATTTAAGGTTAAATTTACTCTAGGATTCGAATTATATGCGTGAAATAATTAAAATTTCCACTTTGTTGCGCGAAAATTGCTTAAACGGAACGCGAGATAGGGAGTTTTGTGTTTCCTCATTGTATAACATAGTTTTTGGAGCTATTGCTCAGCTGACTTCAGTTTTGAAGATTTATTTTTTGTGCAAAATTTGATGGTATGTATCCAAGCTTGGTGAGACATTTAGCGCGATGATATTAATGATGCCTATAATGTTCGCTTTCCTGAATAAGTATTACGCAATAACATTTGTATAACGTAATCATTATACTAGTAGTATGTGTCATTCAATTAGAATGTTGCCGAGTTAAGCAGAACATTCGCGGGTACGGAAAGTATGGAAAAGTAGGTAACAAGTACGAAAAAAAGGCACGAAAAGTAGAAAAGAGCAGATCGCCCCACATTCGAGGGAGAGTTGTTTGCTTTCAATGCCAGAGAAACGCTAGTTCTACTAACAAGATCTGTTTCGTTTCACTGCGGTATTATAGAGGATGCTCTCTGGCTTGATTGAGAAGACTATATTTGAAGGCTGTTTGTAAAGTCTTCATTATCGTATGCTCAGGAGCAGAGGAAATCACTGTTCACTGCTTGCTTATTGTATGCGTAATACAGCATTTGAAGAAGCGTCTGTAAATAGTGAACTGCTATAAGACCTGTTACTACTTCTGATTTTTTATGAACTGTGCTGTGACGAAGTTCACATATTTTTCGCGTCTTAAAATAATGTTCCTATGTTTCGTCTTTCTAAATCAAAATTACGTATTCCGTATTAATCTCTCTCCACTTTGTTTTTTCGGCTCGATAAAATATTCTTTCTTTTGCGCGACGCTATGTCTGGGATTTTTCGGGGTTTCCCTTCTAAATTAATTTCGCTTTAGCATATACTGTGTTAGTTCTTAGCGCCTCCCGGTCTCCGTCGGTGTTTTCTCACAGGGTTGTAGCCTTTCGTATTGGCATCCGCCAAATTCTGGCACTTCTGTATTGGCATTAATCATTTAATCCGTTTGTTTCAAATTTTTATATTGTTTACGCCTACCGGACGGTGGTTGTCACGTGGGGCAGTGGCTTATGAGTGCTCATATTTTACTCGCCAACCTGTAGAGGGCTGGCAGTTTTTGTAGAAAGATTTAAAAAAGACTTCTCGATTGCTCTCCGTCAGAGGAGGTTGTGTTCGTTTTTTTTATGGAACTCCGGCATGCCGTGTGGCCGGAACAATTAGATATGTTCCTGGTGTTCTTTTTATGAAGCAATGTACGGTGCGTAATTGAACTTGTTTCTTTAATAACTGTTTTGTGAAGATACCTACAATAAAGTGCACCTTTTTGTGTATTCCAATTGTCCGTCAGTTTTTCTCAAATACCTTTAGTACACTATACGTCATGTAAGCGGCCGAGGGAACGTTTCTCTTAATCGACCTCCGACAACTCCCTCATATAAACTTGGTGCGTCATGACCAGCTCGTTTTCACGAGTAGTTGTTTCCGGCACATCACCGGCTGTCGGAGTTTCCTTTTGCCCAAGTATGAATGTGCAAAAAAAAAAACTGTTCTTACTTAAGCAAAACAAATTTTCTGCGGACTCTCCCGTCTCCATGTCATCGGAATTTTGATGTCTCCCTGCGGTGATTCAGTAACTGCTCCTTGTGCTGTGAACTTTCTCGGATTTTTCAGAGGGATGAGAGGATTTTGATTACCCAGCGGTGTGCGACCGAAAAGAATTTGCTGATACCTGTGCCTTCTAGCCAGCGATGTGTATGACGCTCCGCAAATCGAAAGTCATAGACTTGTATGGTTCTCTGTGTCTACATTTTCCGTAGTGACCGTTCCGGTGTTACGATGCTCTTCTGGTTTCGCCTCGCGCTTCTGGTTTCGCGGCCCTGTGTTTTTTTTTCGCTACCGTGTTAGTTGTGCCCGAAGTCTTATGTTTCCTGTATTTCGCCGATACTTCTGAGTCAACTCTAGCGGAAACCGAAAGACGTATGTGGTGTTCAGAATTATGTGTGTTTTTATAATGGATTCGGAACTTTTATGTGTGTCACAAGGATAAATGTTTTGGTTTTCATTCATAAGAGGATAATTTTTGCGTTTTGTGTGTTTTATGTCATTTTTGTAGGTAAGTCATTTATTTTTATTATTGTAGAATGTCTAAAATTTCTGATTTTTCTGTTAATATTCCATCATTTGATGGTAATGCCGTAGAATTAAAACATTTCTTTGGTATATTGGAAGACTTAGCATCTTTAAACAAATGGTCAGAAGAAAAAACTATTTTGTATTTCAAGACTAAACTAATTGGTCCAGCATTACAGTTTTTTATTGAAAATGAGGTTGTAAATAAAGCGAGAGATTTTGATGTAATTAAATTAGAATTTGAAAAATATTTTTGTAATAATGAAATTCTAGCTCCAGTAACCGAGCTTAATAATTTGAAATTTGAAGATTTTAACTCTGTAACTGCTTTTGTTCATCGATTAAATGTTTTGGTTTCTAAGGTATATAAAATTAAAGATTCTCAAGCTCTTGATGATATTAAATATGTTAAATTGATGTCGGCTTTGCCATCTAACATTAGAGTTAAAATTTTGGAGGATAACATAACTGACTATTCTAAAGCTGTTGTGCGTGCCCAGCAATTACAAAATATTGCACAATCTGAATCACTTGTTTTGGCTAATCAACAAAAAGCCCCAGTGTTTGCTATTTCTGAAAAAATTGAAGAATTAGCTTCAAAAATTAATGATTTGACTTTTAAAAATTCTACTTCTGGTTCTGCTGACACCAATCGTAATGCTTCTGCTTCTGCTTCTGAGCAACGGAATTTTTTCAGACAACGTAGACCTCATAATACACAGTTTAAAAACAGAAATACAGTTTTTCAAAATTATGACAGAAATAGAGGTCAAAGTAGTATTATCTGCCAATTGTGCTCCGGCAGACATCATTCTGCACGCCAGTGTAGAAAATTTAAAGTTTTGCACAATACTCCACAAAATAATAATGTTGGTCGTCGACCCAACTTCCGAAATTCAGGAAGAAATTTTTCTAATGACTGTAATTTAAACTAATTTCGAGGTGTGATTTGACTGGTGGGAACACATCTCGTTCTTTCATACATACACCAGACAATTTCCCAATTTTGTCTAAAAATTTACCAAAAGTGTCTAATGAGCGTAGAGTTCGTTCTTGTTCGACTCAGACTATTGTACCTGTTACCATTGCTGAATCTAAATATGTACAGACTGATAATTTTTTTGAAGATGAAAAACGAAATGAATATTTTATTGCAAATGTGAACAATGATTGTAATTTATTACCAATAATTGAAGTGATGGTGAATAAACAAAAACTTAAATTCTTGATTGATACTGGTAGTTCTATTTCTTTGCTTACAAGGGATGTTTTTAATGAAATTAAATCTAAAATCAATTACAAACACCTGGCTTCTTCAGTCACTATATCTACAATTAATTCAAAAATAAAATTCTCTGCTTGTATTAAATTAACCTTTAAAATTAAATCAATGTTTTTTCACCACTGCTTCTATATTGTTGACATTCCAGTTAATGAACATTTTGATGGTATTTTGGGTTTTCCTTTTTTAAGAGAAAACAATATTTCAATTGATATGAAAAATTCTTGTCTTATGGTTAATGATTTAAAGGTATATTTTCTAAATAATAAAGACTCTAGCAATATGCATGTGTGTGCAACTGATAATAATGAAAAAGGTCCTAATTCAATTAAAGTAAATGACAATTCTGTTTATCTATGTCAAAAGGTCATTTTAGAATCGGATGAGCATATTTATGCTCAGGTTTGTTGTGATAATAAGTCTAGCACTGAATATTTTCTTTTTTCACCAAATGATGCTGAAAATTACATTTCTTATGAGGCTTGTTATTTAAATGAACACTTTAATCAAAACAAAAATGGTAACAAGTGCTCTCAAAAATTTTCTATATTTATTCATAATGTATCTGAACAGAAAATTCATTTAAATAAGAATACCAAGATTGGTAATATTTATGATATTGATGAAGTTAAAGAAAGAGACCTAACCGATGATTCTGAGAATTTTCAAATGTGTAATTTAATACAGCCTTCATCAGAAGTGCTTAATAAAAGAAAACAGCAATTAACTTCATCTGATTTTGACTTAGCACATTTGGAATGTAATGAACAAAGTGAATTAAGTAGTTTATTACTAAGCAATTTTGCTGCTTTTTCAAAAGATATGTCTACTTTAGGACACACTGACAGAGTTATTCCTGTGTTGAACTTTACTAATGATTTTCCAATAAAAACATTGCCATTTCCAATTCCTCAGGCTCTTCAAAGTGAAGCTAAAGAGCAAATAGACCAATTACTGAATGCAGGTATAATTGAACGTAACTGTTCTGAATGGGCATGTCCTGTAATTTTAGTAAAGAAAAAGCCTGACTCTTCTGGCAAACAGAAGTATAGGTTAGCCCTTGATTTGCGTATGTTAAATTCTGTCATACAAGGTTCATCATATCCTTTACCTAAAATTCAGACAATTATTGCTAATCTATCAACATATAAATTTTTCACCAGTTTAGATTTACAACAGGCTTATCATCAAATAGATTTACCAAAAGATTTACAAGATAAATTAACTTTCACTTCTCAGTTTGGCTCATTTAAATATAAAAGAATGGTTTTCGGTTTGAAATCCGCTGCCTCAACTTTTCAGGCTCTTATGGATCTTTTACTAGACGAGGTTAACTCAGATGGAATTTTCGCATATCAGGATGATCTTATTATAGGATCACATTCTTTTGAAGACACTGTACATAAACTTGAAAAAGTTTTAAAAGTTTTATGTAAATATAATTTGACACTTGCTCCTACTAAATGTTCTTTTCATAAAACATCAACAAACTATTTGGGTTTTCATATTGAAAATCATTTTATCAAGCCTATTCAATGTAACATTGCAAAAGTTGTTTCTTTTCCAACTCCTACAACAAAAAAACAATTAAAACGCTTTATTGGTTTGGCAACTTTTTACAAACACTTAATTCCTGCATTTTCTGAGTTATCTCAACCTTTGATTCAATTAACTACTCCTAAAGCTAAATTTGTTTGGACTTCTACACATGAACAAAATTTTCAAAAGATGCAACAAATATTTTTCTCTGAACCTATGGTAAGACTTCCTGACTGGAATAAGACTTTTTATTTAAATACTGATGCTTCCAACATTTCTATAAGTGCTTGTCTTTTACAAATGTATGATAATAAACTACTTCCAGTTGCTTATTTTTCCAAATCGTTAAATAAAGCTGAGCAAAAGTATCCTGCTCTTAAGTTGGAACTAATGGCTATATATAAATCTGTTAATGCCTTTAAATATTATTTGTATAATAGACATTTTATAATTCTTTCTGATAGTGCTCCTTTGAAAAAATATAAAAAGACTACCAACCCAGCTGACATAATCACAAGGTGGTTACTTGAGTTGTCAGAATATTCATTTAGTTTTCAGCACATTGCTGGATCTAAGAATGTACTTGCTGACTATTTATCTAGGGAGAACTTTGAAAATAATACTGAAACTCTTGACAGTAATCCTCAGTTAATTTATGATAAAGGTGTTATACCAATTGTTGATAATGTTCCTAAAAATAATGAATATGTGAACTTTTTAGTTACAAAAAATTCAAATAGTACTGATCCACTGTTGGAAATTTCAAATGAAACTTTTTTCAGAGAGCAAAATGCTGATCCTGAGTTGTCTGTCATTTATAATGAAATTTTAAGTAAGGGTTCCTCTGCAACTCATCCTGCCTTTTTTATTCATCCAGAAACTATGTTATTGATGTGTGAAAAGTATAATGTTCATAATCAAACTTATCATCATGTAATTGTTGTTCCACATTCGTTAAAAGCAAAAGCTTTAACAATTTCTCATCTGTCACATTATGGTTTAAAAAAGACTTACGAATTTCTAACAAGGAAGTATTTTTGGAAAGGTATTTATACTGATACTGTCAATTTTGTTGCCTCTTGTACTGTATGTTTACAGGTGAAACATCATCCTACTCGACCTGCTCCTTTACAACAAACATACACACCAACTTATCCAGGACATACTATTGCTATTGACCTTGTTGGTCCCTTCAGTAATGGTCGTACTGTTCTAACAATCACTGATCATTTCTCTCGCCATATGGAGCTTGTGCCTCTTACTTCTACGTCTGCTAATGTAATAGTCGAGGCTCTTTTTAAATATTTTACAACTTTTGGCCGTCCTGCAGTGATTTTGTCAGATTTAGGGCCACAGTTTGTTGCCTCAATTTATAATCATTTTCATGACAAACTTGGTATAAAAATTAATCATTCTTCGGCTGGTCATCCACAATGTAATTCGATTGCTGAACGCATAAATACTTCCATTAAATACTCTGTAAATTCTTTATTACTTGATGGCCACAACTTCGAACATGCAATTTTAATTCACAAATCTTTGTATAATGGTTCAACACATTCAACTACTGGTTTTACACCCAATTTATTACATTTTGGCAGAGAATTATCACTTATTTTTGACACATTTAACTTTGAGACAACTCCGCCAAATCTTAATGACATACACACTTATAAATTAATGCAAGAATTAGACTCTATTTATAAGAAAGCTTATCAAAACATTATTTCTTCACAAACGATTCGCTTTCAGAGACACTCACAACATGCTAGGCTCAGAGATTTAAATGTAAATGACATTGTTTATAAAAAGTCTTTGGATAAATTTAAACCTAAATTCACAGGTCCTTATGTGATCACTGAAAAACACTCACCTGTTTCTTTCTCTATTAGACGTTTGCAAGCTCCCCATCTCGAACCTCAGAGAGTACATATTGATAGATTAATTTTAGCTCCTCCACGTTCTGAATATCTTTCTTTACATAGTAATAATCACTACCATAATGGTGTTACAGATAATTTTAATCTACCTACAACTTCACATAATCAGTATAATTTAAGACCTAGAAAGTAGATGCATGTTTTCGTTTTAGTAATGGCGTGTTTGTGAAGGTACCCACAGACACTTCCTTGCTTTGTACACTGTTGTATAATATCTTGTTTGTATCTGGCTGGTCCAGTATTTTTAAAGATGTACACTTCAGTATACTGTATGATATGTATCTCTTTTTCATGAAACTTAGTTAATCAAGTTGTTGTTAATATTAAAAAAAAAAAGAGGAACAATAGTTTTCTTAGGTGAGCTTACGGTTGTCGGTAATCATTTCTTTTCTACACAATTTAATGGGTTTTTCTAACCTGCACCTTCTTTACACACACAAACATACATTTTTCTTTTGTGTTTACCATTTTTTTGCAAATATTGTTTATGTTCATGTTTCGTCTGTTTGAAAGTTTCCTGTTTTTGGTCACAAAAATCTTAATTTGTTTTGAAGCTCATGTTTAAAAAAAAAAAAAAAATATTTATATATGTTTTGATATTTTTATTCATTGAAAGTTTTTATTATGTTTTTCACGAAGTAAATTGTGTTTGATATTTAAAAAAAATATATTAATAAATAAATAAACAAACTTTAAGAAAAAAGAGAGAGTTTGTTTTGAAAGTTGATAGCAATACCTGTACTGCAACTAAATTGCATTGGACACATTTCAGGTATTTGATTGCAATCATTTTGACTTGATTTATTTAAATTATGTCATGACTTTTATTAGAATCTTCTTTGACATTCATTAAATTAGAAGCTTCATCTTTGAACTTTATTTTAAAATTTAAACCTGATTAAGTGCACTAAGTATATTTGAGATTTGTTAATAATATTGAGAAACTTTCATTTCTT